>VXAA01001529.1:505618-741015 GCA_013399115.1 Anseranas semipalmata | reverse complement strand
TTTTTTTTTTTTTTTTTTTTTTTTCTCTATCCCCCCCCCCCCACTTCGTTTTCCTTTTCCCCCCGCCGTGTGCGGCCGTGGCCGGGGCTGCGCTGCCACCTGGCGTCGCCGCCGTGGGAGGGCGCGGGGAAGGGGCCGGCCCCGCCGCTCCTCTGCTGCCCCTCCGGCTGCGAAACGCCATAAAATAAACCAACCGGAATGAAACATAAACGTAAATTAATGAATAACTCATAAAGAGCTTAAAAATTAAATGTAAAAATATAAAAATACACGCATCAAATAAATAAAAATACAATAAAAATAAAGAAAAAAAGAAATGAAACAAAACTACATTGCTAGCATCTCCCCAAAGGCTGGAACTTCCTCGTTTGCAGTTTTTTATTAGATGTAATTGTATATCCTTTACCATATATTATTACTAGATAGTTCAGCTAGGATTTGAGCACTGCTGCAGTAAGCTATCTCTATCCTGTGCCTGTCCCTGTCCCTACAGGTGACCTAGCCCCTTTGCCAATGTCCCACTCTCTTCCTGTTCCCCCCTGCCCCCAAGCTGGTGTCCCCTGCTGCGGATCAGTGCGCTGCAGGTTTTAGGGGTCCCAACTTGGGGTGTCTGTGGTGGCTACGGACGGCCCTGCTCTGGTTCTGCTGCTGGCAAATGAGATGGCCCTGTGGTCAGTGTATGGGGCAGTGCTTTGTCCTGCTTGCCTGGGGCCAGTAATGTTTTCTATAGAGTTGTTATGCTTGTAAAATAAGTATAAAATTCAATATAGATCATAGGAATGAATAACTACAATTATTAAAGTGGAACTCTTTATGTTTATCGTATCCATGTGTTATCACCTTTCTAGCAAAGGACCACTGTGATATAGGGGATTGGCTTTCTCACTAATTTCACATATTGAAATTAACAGGGTTGTGTAAGTCTCCAAGTGCAGAATCAGGCCTTTGCTGTTGATGCAAAAATCATCACTGCTAATATGCCTTACTTTGAAGGCTGGTGAAAGATAAGGATAACATGTATTTTTCCATAGTGGAATATGCAATGACCCTCTTTTATGAGAGATTATAAACCTTGCAGGCTACAGCTGCGGTTTTCAGGTCTCACTGTTTTCTGGGATGGTGCCATGTCTCCAAAGAGTGAACGAGCCTTTTCCCTCGTGAGAAATCCTTGCCAAGCCTTGCTCCTGAGTAATCACAGCTCAGGGTGAACTTCCAGGCCAGCAGGATGAATCACAGCCATTTTTCTGAAGCATAAACTCACGGTATCACTCCTGTTTCCAGTCTGCTTCATCCAAAATAATCGGCTGGTATCGGCCCGCAGTGCCTTGTGGCAGACACCGTTGACCCGAGATGTACCTGATCTTGTTGTGGTTTCTGACGAGTGATGTGGCCGCTGAAGTGGAATTTTGAGGACTAAATAACACTGACTCCAGTCCTGCAAAAATAAAGAGAAAACATCTCTCTCTCCTCCAGCCCCGTCCAGGCTTTTCTTCCCAGTGCACTGGGGATATGCTCACAGATGCCGTTTTGCTAAAAGCCGGATAATACTGAGTGCTGTCTGTAACTGAATACAAGGCAGCAATTCAGGGGGATGTTTCTGTTGATGCCATAAAGCACAAAAGCACAATTCAAGTAGAGCAGCCGAATCTGGGGGATGAAATTGCAGCCCTTGTGTTGTGCCGAGGATGGGGCCTTGTTTTGCTAATCTACTACAGCTCTGCAAGGCTTTCAATTCTACATATGAAGAAAAGAAGCTCTAGATGTAAATGCAGTCGCGAATGGGGTTACTCATGACAAAGAAATGTGTTATAGAAATTTAGCCAGGCAGAGATTTGTTTTGGACAGGGGAATCACATCCATGCATGGATGCATGAATGCAAGTTCCCAGTTTCTCTCAGCTTTAAGAAATAATGGCTAGGTGTGGTGCTGCCTCCTTTGACAGGGTTGATAAGGTACACAAGGTTGTGTCTTACCCGTTAATTATGCTGGATCCTCACTCTCACACGTGTTTTTAAGCTGTATTGCCACCCTGTTCTCTCTTTTTCTTCTTCTTTTTTTTTTTTTTTTTCCTGTGTTGAAGAATTCCTCAGCTTCCTAGGTGAGAAATGAGCACATTTTCTCAATGTATTTTCCTGGCTGTCAGATGCAAAAACAGAGTAGATTATATCGAGTACATTGTAAAATCACTTACTAAGCACTGAAGGACAGTTGCTGTTTCAAGACTTCAGTGTATTCCTTTCCTATGCCCTTACTCAGGAAAGATGCAAATGAGCTGTGGAGTGGAAGTCAATGTATATTGCAAATAATATTTTGCTCCTGATAAATTAACACACTAACCTCCTCAAGGCAGTTCTGAAGGTTGTTCAAAGCATCGGTGGCATTGTTGAATTGCTTTTCTGTGACATTCATCTTCAACCCAAAAGGATTCTGCAGTAGTTTAAAAAAGAAAAAAAAGTGAGCACACTTTAAAGGCTCAAGAGGAAATCTGCTCATTATAAAGTACCTGTGACTATTTTATTTCTTAGAGGTGCCCTCTTCAGGAGCTGTTGTTTTACGCCAGGGGAAAACCGCTGCCATAGTTTAGTGAGTCTAGTGTTAAGCCAGCTTAAGCTTGTGCTAACGCAGGCAGAGTTTGCTCCGTCTCTACGGGCTGCATCCTGGGTGAAGCGAGGTGGCTGCCGGTGCTGGCTGCTGCTGCAGGATTTGGCCGAACCGGAGCTGGGGCTGCCGCATTTGGGGGCTCAGATGGTTTCGGGCAGCAGCCTGTGCTCCACGACTGGAGCTCAACAGCCAGGATTTAGTGAGATCCTCTTTCTGAGACAAAATGGAGAGAATCTGCCATGATTAATTATTCTTCTGAGATTTCAGATGCATTTAAATCCACAAAGTGGGGGGAAGATGCTGCAGGTTTTATAGCTTAAACGGCACCTCAGGTCTTTTATCAGCAGAAATGAATCAGACCATCACAGAAAGTGAAGGGTTTTAATTCCAACTTCTTATTTTGATTTAACCCATATACAAACCATCCTGCCATATCTGTGCAGTTTATTGTGAGACGATTCATGTGGCAGATGAGATTCCCCCTAGGACATGTTTCCTCCTGATTTTGTTTGCAGCTGTGTGGTTTTGTTCTAGCAATGTTTTTTGTTTCAAACTTCATTAATACAGTGAGATGTTTACCCTTACCAGACTGTGCTACGTGACTGCTTACAAAGGGAAAATTATTGCAAAGTAGATTAAAACACATCCTAGGGACAGCCTGAAGTTCCAGAGGCTGGAAAAAATACACAGCATATTGGCAAAGCAGCAGTGCTGTGCAAAGACAAAAGTTGCAAACATGGAGGTCCATCGCTGTGTTTGGGAGAGGATGTAAAGCTTTGAAAAAATGCAGGGCCTAATTCTCCTGCCACAGCGTTGTCCTGCTGACCTCGGTGGAGGTGTTCCTAATTACGGAAGTAATTTTGAAGCAAAGTCAATCTTCAGAAGGGTTTAGGTGTGGGTACTATCTGTGTGTATTAAGTCTCAGCTACTAAACTTTTGTTACCTGCAATGAAGCTGCATGGGGCCAGGCAATTGGTGACTTAGTTTTTTAAAAATTTTAATAAATTTTGCATTGTCAGTTGGCATTTTAATAGGCTTCAGGCTGAAAGCTTAGTCTGTAAAAGTGTGTGTCGAGTGGTTGATGGGTATAAATTGCAATACAAGAGAGGCCTGTGAGGCTGGAGAAGGCAGGAGAGAGACATTTCTATCTTCCATACCAAGGAACTGGACTGTGAAATTAAGCATATGGTTTTGCAGCCTTGTTATTTTGCCTTTCATTTCTTGGAGTTCCATTGCCGTGTACATGTTCGATTTATGAAGACACCCAAATAGATAAGAAATCCTCTTTGACAAAGACAAAACGCCAACAAACAAACAAAAAAGCTATAGAAAGGAGGTTAAAGAGCAAAGAAGTCTGGTATTGCTTTAGAAAAGCCCTCAAGAAATACAGATGTTATCCAAATGACATATAGAGTACTGCATCTTTTTCATCTTCAGGAAGGATAAATGTATGAAATATGCTGTTCTTAAATACAAGGCAGAAAACGTTCCTCAACACATGTCAAATCTCATAGCTCAGCGTAATCCTACATGTGCGATGTTAGATTGAGTCGTGCCCCATTTTCTCAAGTTGTTCTGATAGATTGGCTTTAAGATTCGCTCCTTGTCTTGCTGTGGAGCTCTTTATCTCCTTTCTTGGCCTTAGTCTTTTGCCTTTGCATGATGTAGGATCCGACAAAACTTTCTGCGTGGGACAAGTACGCAGGTGGCTCCACCGCGCTCTGTGAGTGACGGAGGGGCTGGAGATACAGCAGTGTGTTATCCTTCCAGCCCCACTGCAGGGACACCTACGGGGCTGTGGCTCTGTGTGCCTCCCGTCCCTGCCTTGCCCAGGCACATCTGCAGCCTCCGTGCCCTCCAGGTGGAGGCTGTCTGTGGGGCACCCTCCTGCGTGAACCGTGGGGTCAAACAAGGAATAACGGGCCGAGTTTGCAGCAGGAAGGATTCTGGCTGGGAAATCTGCATAATGTCAAGGACATCAAGGCACTGCACAGGCTTGCGGGGCTCTGGTGTCAGTAATCAACTATTCAAGGCAGATCCAGAATCACAGAATCATTTAGGTTGGAAGAGACCTTCAAGATCACCTAGTCCAACCTATAATGGGGTCAGGCACCTTTCTGCAATGCTGTAGGTGCTCTGCAACGCTGTAGGTGCAACTGAATGTGGTTTGGGGCAAAAGGATGGACTAGGTGACCTCTTGCAGTCCTTTCAAGCTCTCTTTTTCTCCATTTCCTTGATGATGAGAGGATGGACTCTACTTTCCTCAGGTTTCTGCTAGAGGCTATTGCTCATCCCAATATCAAACAACATTACCAAGTCTTTTGTCTGTAATGTGCTGCACGTCTGTGGCTTGCCTCTGCACAGGTGAGTTTCAAGTCTTTTCATTATTATCTTACTATATTAATGAGAAAACAATCTATTGTGTTTTTCTAATTATTCTACAAGCAAACAAAATGAAAATAATCCCGCTCCACATTGCTCATGACCTATAGTTTGGATAACAGATAAATCAAAACCCAAAGTTTTAAATGAAGGAAGGCAAGGGGACAGCCTGGGCAGAATGAAAGTGGATAGAGATAAATAAGGTAGGTCACAGCTTGGAGAAGTCAGTCACATATATTAAAATAACGTAATTGTGCTGTTTTCTGGCTCTTGGTGTACACAGAAAGCTAAGCCTTGTCAAGCTGGGCCTGGCAAAATTTCTGCCTAGCCCTGTCTAGTGATAGCAATCAGTAGCAGAAAACTGGGGGAAGCAAATAGGAACCAAAGCTATTTCGGACAATGCTTCTTCTGCCAGATCCCAGCAGTTGGTGCTTTAACATCTTCCTAGGCATGCAGTTGCACATAGACTAGCACGTTTAATGCCAGCTGGTGGCCCCTGCTTACAAGGGCTTCCAACACTTGTAGTCATTTTCTGTCCATTTTCTTATCCTCTGCCCCCTTTTTTTTGGAGACTTTCTGCAAAAGCTCCCCATCTGTTTGGGTGGTGCTTGGAAAGAGCCACACGCATGGTGGTGGGGACACCTATGTGGATGTGGGAGGACAGAAACCATCCGGCGGGGTGAACACCTCAAGCTTGTCCATGCCCTGTCCGTTCCTGCCAGGGTTATATTGTACCTTCTCAGATGATTCAGATGAGCAAAATTTGCTTTCCCTGTGTAGGAAAATGTGACTTGCACAGGCTTTGAACTTTGGTCTAGTATTAGCATTATATCAAAGTAAATGAGGTGTATAATAAATAATGATGCATGGAGGCTTTTCTGGTCATTACTCTAAGCTAGGAAAATAGTCTGACTTACACTGCCTGACCAAAACCTTGATGGCTTAAATAATTTTACTGGCTGAGGGCTTTGAAAAAATATTTTGTCAAATTCCTGATTACAACAAAGAAGTAAATAGACCGCATTTCTCCATTACAGGAGTAATTTCAATCACTCTTCTCCTACAAAAGGAGTAGTCAAAATGACAGTTGATGTATAATTAAATACAAATGTAAAGCAGAGATTTCATGTTTCTCATGAAATTGGGCCTTGTGGCTTTCACAGCAGAGGCACACGAGGGGATAAGAAAGTTTCGACATGGAAGATTTTTCAGTAATATCCCCATGTACAAGGTGTTCTGCCACATCTTGGAGAAGAACCAAATAGATTATAAAGAAAAGGTTCATTTACTCTGGATGGATGGCACTTTCTAAAATAAAATGTCATCAGATAGATTTTATCTGACATAGAAGCTACCTTGTAGACAAGGTCTTCACGATGGATGAATCTGGAGCTCTGAGCTTGAGCAATTTGGCAAGTCTCCTGAGATGACCAGAATTTTGCTCATTGCAGCTATTTTCTCTTTGCTTTTGCATGTCCCACAGCTGCTGTGTGAACATCTGGGCAACATGAGCATGCTCCAGGGGCCTGGTGATCTCATGGTCCATTTGGGAGAGTTTGATGAAGGAGATGTGTTCTTACAGACATATTCTAGAAACAGGTACCTCCAGGCTCTATGGAAGTTTGGGCGGTGTTTCGCCTGGAGCCTCTACCAGGTGACCTGTGGCATTGCAGATCCCACAAGTGCACAGCCCTTTGCTGCACCTTGGCCAGGAAGAGATGTTTCTACAACCTTGGCTGTGGGTCTACACGTGCATCCTGAAGCATGGTAGTGGTGCCAGTGACATTTCTTCAGGTCCACCACCACCTTTTATCTCCCTTCTTAAGAGAGCAGGGAGACAGGGGCTCACTGGCTGCTGGCCACCCCTGCCCAGGTACCCAGCTCTGCCTGCCCACCTGAGAGAGACCAACAAGGGCCCAAAGCTCAAAATCATGTGTGCAGGCCAGTGGAGGACTCGGCCAATAAAGGGCCATAGCACTGATGGTGTCACCAAATGGTAACAGAAGATGAGATGGAAGGGAGGGAGTAGAGTATAATGGAGAAGAATAAACTTGAGCGGGAGGGGGACGACATGACAAAACAAGTCTTTATTTAAGACTAAGATTTATGTGAGTTCTTAGTTTTTTGTTTTTGTTTTCTTAAAAAGAAAAAAGCATTGGTCACTGCTGGGATTTGAAGTGTGGAGTGTGTGATTGACAGTAGGGAGTGACATCTGGTGAGTGAGTTTAGTCAGTGGCTTTATTCACAGAGAAACTAAGTGCTCAAAAACGTGAATCAAAATTCATAGATATAAACAAGGACACACACATTACATGCATTGACCTGCTCCTCACAGCTCGTTCCCCAGCCTGCCACTGTCTACTGGAGTGCCATTGCATGCATCTTGCTCTTCTGAATCATTGCCTGCAAAATGGAGACACTTCTGATATGGATAATAAAGCTATATGGAAGATCTGGGGATTTGCTGTCAGACAAAAGGAGGGCAATGCCAATACCGGATAGTGAAAGCTGTGCTTTTCATCTGATTCTTGATTCTCCGGAGACAGCTGACAGAACGGTGATAGAAAGATGACTGTCTTTGTTATTGCAAAGGGCTACCACTATGCAGCATGCCAGGAAAATGAAAAATGCAAAACGAACAAGAGATACAGTCTGTAGGACATCTCCTACTGTTTTCACTTTATAGCATGGTTACTTGTCAAGAGCCCCACAGGTGGTATAATGAAACCCTGTCAAATTATTCTTCTGTAGTAAACTAGGGACATGTAAGCAAGACTGCCCTAATTGCAGAAATCACTTCACATGGCAGAAGCCTGGCAAATACCTGCAAAAGTGCTCAGAACAGCTCTAGGAATACCAAGCACCCACAAGGCTACAGTGTTTCCTGGGATGAATCCTTAACAAGAGCTTAGAGTAAGCAAGTATTCCAGTACATACAAGTGTGCTATGCTTGTTAACCAGGGGTCTTCCATCTGAACTAGCTAAGGACACTCACAACCAGCTCACAATCTAGGTTCTTGACATCTTTCTTGGAGCTAACAAAGGAGAACATATGGTTCTGAAGAGCAAATGTTAGGTTTTTCTCTTGTGTGTTTTTGAGGTAAGTGTGAACAGTGGGGTGAACCTATGAAATCACCAGCTGGAGAATACTGTTTCACTTGAACTGGGCATATGGGACACTCTTTGATCAGACCTGGGGTCGAGACTCCCAGTAGAAATAGGGAAGTGGCTGCCTCCAGTATCTAAGCTCAGAAGAGAGAGAAAATTCTTTTTTTTTTTTTTTTTGTGCCTGCACAAATAGAGAAAAGCATCTTTTTTTCTTTTTCTTTTTTTCTAGCAGATAGCCAAATCACTATTTGCACAAATAAATGTTTACAGAAATTAATTTACATACTAGTATAAAAAACTAGTACTAGTTGCAAAATAAAATGTATAAATATTTGCAGAATGAATTCCTGTTGGTTCCCAGTGTAGCAGATGCAAAAATTTCTGTTAAAATGTTTCATTGCTCACTAGATATATAAAGAACATATTCAAATCCAGTGATAATAAAAGCTTAACTTAGGTTACTTTTTTTTCCCTTTACTTTGCCTGTGTGCCATAAGGATTAAATCAGAATCAATCTTTGTATTTGAATGCAATCCTAAAGAAGCATAATACTGAGTAGGCTTAGATCTGCACTACAGAAAATAAGTTTAAAACCACATATTTTGAAAAATTGTCTAACTTTGGTGAAAAGAATGAATAACCTTGCTTATTCATTGCCTGAAGCACATTATCATGACACAGGTCTTTATAATAAAATACACAGGTAACTATACAGTATTTAAATGATCCTTTTAAATATGAAGTTATATTAGTTTGTCTTGTTGATCTTAGAATCTAGAAAATTATATGGGCAGGGAGGAGTGGTTGTGCTGTGTGAGCTGCGATGGCCAGCAGAACTTGTGGTAACTGCACAAAACTCACAGTCAATGGACAATAGATGTGCTTGGAGAAACAAATCCGCTTGTCATCAAGTAATTTATGGGAATTAGGAAATGAAACCCTTTGGTAGATTACGCACATGGGGAAAAAAAATCCAACCCAAAATAAAATTAAGAAGTCATTTGCCAAAAACCTGGCTCACCCGGTTGTGGCCTAGAGAGGTGTTTGCCACCAGAGGCCTGAATGTGGGTTACAGAGAGTTCAGCCTAACGCAGAACGACAGAAAACCTCTGGTTTTATGAAGGGCAATCTGCAGAGCCATGGAGAAGGAAGGTCCCTGCATTTTCTGCTGCCCTGCCCTGCCCTGCTGGAAGGGGCAAAGCAGGCGGCTGTGAACGAAACCCTGGTGTTTTTCATTCCCCAGGGATTGTGGGACCCCTTTGGTCTCCACATACCTCCAGGTACCTCACCCTGAGTTGTTCTGGCTGCTGTTGCCCAGAGGAGCCACCACACCTGCTCTTTTCTGGGTGCCCCTCACTCCACAATGGGCGATGGGGACATATGAGGAGGACGGAGGGCTCAGCTCTCTCCAGAGCTAAATTTCTTCCTAAAATACAGTGCAATGGGAATAGATATCATGTGGGGTTTGCTTTCATGTTCTCTGTAGACTGCCATGTTTCTATGAGCAGTAGCTGGCTGGGCACCTCATTAATATTATGACTTTGAAGCTATCATCTTGTTTTCAGCTCTTCTTGGACTCTTGCTCTGAAGATGTCCCATGGTGGCTGAACCATGGATGATCAGAATCCAAGGAAGATTTGGGGACTCTTGTGAGGTTTAACCTGTATTCTTCCATGCTACTGAAATCTCTGGGGATTTGTTCTTTGGGGTTATTTCATCATTCTGTGGAAAATGCACTGATATAATTTCTTCAGAGTTTCTGGGAAATGATCATCTGTATAGATTTAATACCCTAACAGGTAGAAGAAGAGTAAAAAGAAGGAAAAAAAAAAAAGACATACATTGCCTAAATATGGGAAGATTTCCTATTATGCTTTACAGGCAAGGCACGTGCTGTAGCATTAACCCATTTCAGATACTAATTCCCTTAAAAAATAACTGGTATTTCTCCTGAGTGGCCATGAAAGATAATAACGGGGAACAAGCACCACGCTCTGTCTTGCCACATGGCCCAGAGCCTGCTTGTTGGCCGTACTGTCATCCCTACCCAGTCCCAAGTGTTTCTTCTTCTGGAGCGGGACCTATGTTCTTGTGGACACCAGAGAAGCCCTATCTTTCCGGGATGATGGGATTGAAATTGCCTCTGTACTGATGACCAGCCAGAGCACTGTTTGCCCTTCTCGGGGGACTCTCCTACTTTGTTCTGGCTGAAGTTCATACAATCCTGGGGATGACTGGGAATTGGCATGGCTGTGGGTCTTGTACCCCTGGTGCTGGCCCACAGGGATTTCCTCTGTAAACGTAGTGAACAAAGCGTGTTAAATCCATGGGCCCGTAATGCTGAGCACCTGTTGCTGCTCTCCTTGGGATTTCATGGCTCTCTAAAGCCTTTGGCTAGCCTGTAAATAGCCTCAGTTTAGTTTTGGCTGATCCCTTACTACGAATCATTCTAACAAAGATGGAAAACAAAAGCTAGGGGTACAAAGGAGGTGAAGGACCACATGCTTCTCCTTGAGAAGAATTTCCAAATGTATCTTAATGGAGGAGTTCCAACAAGGATTGACACCTCATCTGATCACGCAGCCTGTGCTGGTACTATTTATGTGCCTCAGAATGAGACCATTTTCTGTTGGGAGAGTAATTTTACCAGTGCAGTCACTAAAACCCCTTACATAAAATGATCAATTCCTTCATATCTCTCATGTGCTTACCTCTGTTGCAGAAGTCTTCATTTCACAACACAGACTGTAAAGGGGAAAAATCATGGCTCTGTCTTTACCTGATAACTGAAGCTTTTGAGTTTGGGTCTCCTACTGCTGTTTATTTCCACATCCTCCTGGAGGGGCTGTTCTGTCTGTAAAAGGAAACACATTCAATGTGTTTCAAATAATCTCCAAATTAGAAGCTGAGTCGGAAATGTTCCCACAAATGTTTCTTGGAATTCATAAAAGCTGGACATCAAAAATTATGAAATTATTTGAGGTTTTAGTCTCTGAAGCTAGAACAACACAAGATAAATCAGAGAAAATAACATAATGTCTTCCAAGTGTTTGGATCCAAAGCTTTTGCAGTTTTATGTGCATCTGTATACCAGAGACCATATCTACTTCCCTTTCATTCATATGCAGATTTCTCTCGCAATACGCTGAGAAACTCACACATCTGATATTTAGCGGGTAAACATTTACAGAACAAAGTAATATAGTTCCCAAAATAATTTAAAAATTGGCCTAGCTGCAAATTACATTGAATGATGATCATCTGTGATCCCAACAGGATGCAATTAGCATACGCCAGAGTCAGCAGAGCTGTGAGAGGCTAGGGAGGAAGCTGGTCCCTCCAGGAGGAGGAGGAGGAGGAGGAGGAGGAAGAGGAGGAGGTTTGTCAGCAGCGTCCCTTTGAAAGCCGGCTTCCTCTCTCCCGGTGGCTGCTGGGCTTGAGGGTGTGAGAACAGGGCTGGCTGTAGGCACGGGGTCTTTTGCAATCCGGTAGCTGGTTAATGACCACTAATTGCTTTGTCTGCTGCAGTAGATCCTGCTCACTAACCAAAGCATGTGGGAGCGGGTGCTGCTCAGCCTCTCCCCCAGTGGCACCGATCTGTGATTCCCAAGTGGCTTCCCAGCCAGTTTCATTCAAGGGTAGCGTTTGCTTCTTCCTGGGTGCACTGGGGTGCCAGCGTGCCCAGGACCGGCAGCAGGAGGGTGCCAGGCGGCTAGCTCGGGTGGCACAGTGTGGCGGCTGGGTTTGCCGCTCAGGAAGCGGCTGCTTGCCAAGCTGGACGCAACGACATAGGTGAGAAACAAAGCATTTGTCAGTGGAGGTGGTGATAACAGGTCTGCTTACCACAAGCCAAGGTGACTAGGTTTATTCAGGGAACAACGTACCCATCTCTCTTGATATCTACTCACCCAGGCAGCTATGCTGCATGGATGTGAGTCTTCTTCTTTAACTTCAAATAGCAATGGCCAGCTTTTGCCCATCACAAAGCAAGATACGTTTGGTCCTCCTGATTAGTTCAGGCTTTTGGTTTAGTTGTGTTCAGACCTTCATAACTTTCCCTTACTGGAATGCTACCATGAAACTTATAGGATACTATTCAGTGGTTGGCTCTATTGGTGGAGACTTTGTCAAAAATAAGCTCTTAGTAATTTAAATCAGGGGTCTGAAATCCCTCAAATTAAGGAAACCCGTTTAGAAATTAAGAAACCTCTTTTTTTTTTTTTTTTTTTTTTAAGAGAGTGTTTTATGAGGTGGCAGAACATTTATGAATATAGCTGATGCTAAGCCATTCTCCCAAGGAATGGTAAAGGCAGATGGTGTTTGGATCAGGATGGAAGCAGGGAGCCCCAGGGCTGTGTGGACGGTTCTGTTTCAGCTGTAAATCTCTCAGTGCTTGTCTTCATCCTATCACTCCTATAATTCACATGTACTGCTAAACTGTCAGCACATTTCTTCCTGTTAATAATAAGTCTAAGAAGGGTTTTATTTTTCATTTCTAAGAGTGGCAGATTGCGGATGATGCTAAAAAAACAGGTCATGACATTTTCCTCAGAGGACACCAGACATTGTAATTTTGTATTACACAGTTTATATATAAAGGGAAGAGAGAGAATTAATTACAAGGAAAATAAACTGTGCAAAACACATTGTTTTTCAGAAAGTCATCTTTATTTTCCATGAGACCATGATTCAGGTAGACATTTAACCATCTGCCTAAATTTTAAGGTCAGGAATATTCCACTGTCACATATTCTCTTGCTTTAAGCTACGCATGTCCTTAGAAACCTAAGTGCCTTGTTTTGCAAAATGGAGATAAAACTTATATGGCTGACTGTGCCTAGAAAAAAAGTTCAGTTTAAAAGTGTATGTCCAAAGTCAAACTACTTGGGCTTAAGACCCACTGACCTCAAAAGAAAACGTGCCTCTTTGCCTCTGTGGGCAGCAGAGAACAGTCATCTTCAACAGAAGTGGGTAGTCCCTGCAAGCATAACGAGCAGTAGTGTACCTGGGTATCTTGCAAACCCCCGGTTTCCTTTCCAAATTAAAAGCAAAATTCTGCACACAAGACCTGCTTTTAAAACGAACCATGTATGGGTGGTAGTGGTGGTGGTGTCTATCATTTTCTTTTAAAAGAGTAACGCACCTTCAGCACTGCAAATGCACGTTCAGCCGCTGCTATTTTCTTCCCATAAAGTGTTCAGATGAGGTCTCAGGGGCAGAGGACTATCAACTGGCAGCAGGGGATGAGGGAAGTTTGGTGTGTCCCCAGCACATGTGTGTGGGTGCTCTGTAGGCACCACTGCCACAGATGAGGATTGATGTGGGGAATTGTGAGGGATGTGAAACTCATAATTCAACCACAGAGGAAAGGCAAAAATAAGGAACAATAGAGTTCTTCTTTGCTCATGGCAATTTTGTTGACCACTTATTAAGTTACATCCATTGTATGATTTGAAAGGACTCCTCCTTTTGTCTCGACAGCCATCAGGATCGAAACAGTAATAAAATTCTGTTGACAAGTGCCACAAAGGTGACTTTGTTTCCAGAGCCCCTCTTACATTTTGGCTAGATCAGAGAGCAAATAAACCCCATGAAGTTCTCACTGAGCAATTTTAGGAAGAGGAGGAGTGTTGTAAATGCTCATTTTAGTTTTGGCTAACCCTGCTGGAAGACAAAAGAGGTGCTTTAATAGCAGATTATGTGTATATGTTAAGCCTGCAAAAGCCAGAAGCTGAGGCGGAGCGGGTGATGTACCGATGACAGCTTCATACAGATGACTCACAGACTCAGTCTGTTTAACCAGCACTGCTGAAAGCCACTGTTATTTATGCTTCTTTGGACAAACAACATCAAACTTCTTACCGGGGCAAGGCTCGGGGCTGCGTCAGGCTCTGTCCCGCCGCAGCCAGGTGCATGAGGGCTCTCAAGAGAAACAGCACCATCCGCTCCCTCCCGAGCCCTGATGGCAAAAGGCACTGCAAGAAATGCAGTCTTCGTGGGTATTTTTGGGTGAGCATTGCAGGATTTCAGGAGGCTGCGCGTGGGGGTCCTCTTTCCCTTCCCCTTCATTCACTGATCCCCAGCCAACCTGACCTCCCCGGGGAGGGAAGGGGGAATGGGCTTACCCCTAGAGCCCGGGGGGCTCACCCCCTGCAGAGACTGCAGCACAACAAAACCGTGGGTAGGGCAGAGGGGGAATCTCTCCCCAGTCTGCTGTCCTCGCCATGTAGGCAATAGCTCAGTCCCATTGAGGAGAACGCCAGAGAGGGGTGCTGCTCGTCCGTCCTTGCCCTTCCCCAGCACGAGAGCAGAGAAGCCTGCAGGGGCACAAACACAGCAAAGCGAAGCAGGCAGCCTGGCACCAATATTGCAGATATTGGAAATGGCATCTGATCATTTTGGTATTGTACGTCTGAAATCCCAGTCATAGAGGTGAGAAAACAGCGCAGAAGGGGGATCACCACAGCTTGACTCTGCCTGTTTAAATACCCTCTATATGGCTATATAGAGTCATTGTATAGTTTATCACATTTTTTGACTCAGTACAAGACATTTTATAACAAGACTAGTAGGTGGCCCTACAAGAGCAAAGCCTCCTATCTGGCAGCGTGTAATTAATACGTAAAAAATAAAGTCAGGCTCTCTCTTTGGCAGCTGATAAGTATTCCAGGCATCTCAATGTTATATGCTTTATGACAGCTTTGATCTTAAGGAATAATAATAATAAAAATCTATATTCAAGAATTAAATCTGAAGTATTTAGAGATCATAAATTCCCAGGGAGAGATTTTCTGCTGCCGTGCTCTGTGTGCAGTGTCCGTGAGAAGCAGGTCTGGGTCTCTGCCTGCTCAGTGTTTCCAGCCCGTGGGGTAGACGACCACCCCAAAACCAGAGCCTGATTCTGATTTCAGATGAGTCAGTGTAAACACAAAGTAGCTTCTACAAAATCAGTACAGACACGCCTGGGGAAGACCAGGACGACCAAGCTCTGCAGCTTTATGCAATGCAATGGGAAGAGTCTGCGAGGCACTGAGTGGGCTCATCAGTATGCTCCTCATGGTGGTGATCTCAACACCAGCAGATTTCCCAGTTCAGTGCCTTCCTGAGCTGCATTTGGAAACTTCCCAAGAGAAGCCCCAGAGTGACCTTGCACAATCGTTTTGCCAGGGAAAATGGTCTGTCAGTCGCCTGTTCTTACAGCGCGTTGGTCACAGGCCAGGGATCGAGGCTTGCACACGTGGGAGGCCGGTGCGAGTCAGCAGATATGAGCAGTGGAAATTTCACTTGTATTTATGCCTTAACGTTGAACGTCCATTTTTTCTCCTCTATGACACTAACCCTTATGTCCTTTGAGCAGCAATTCGGCTGAAGGTTTGAAGCGGGCATGGACAGTCCTGTCTCTCCTACTCTTGACTGTTTACCACACATTTGGCCTCTCCCCTCTGAGAACTGAGGCTTTTGGTGACATTTTTTGGTGCTACTGGTTGAGGATGCATGCACCTAAGAGCCTCTCACACATGCAGAGAGGAGAGAGAAGCTGTGATCAGCTCCTCGCTATGCTTCTCCCACTTGCTACAAATCCACACTACAGGTTAGTGATCTTGGCATGTCCCCTGTTATATGTGTATATGTCCCCAGAATTTTCAGGCTCGGTAGGTTGGGATACTTACCCATAAACAGTTTACAGGAGAGCACAGAAGAGGACTTGTGGGTTTGGGAAACCTTGTTTGGCAAACACAGACAGCTCCTGCGCTGCTGGTAACCCTGGCAAAACAAGAGGCAGAAGCGAGGTGCGAGGAATCTCTTTTGGATTGCAGCTCCTATCCACAACAATTCTCTGAATTTCATCCAGAGAATTTTTCCAGGCACTTTGAAGCCATATATCCATTTTACAGACAAGAAAGCTGCCTCACAGGCAACTTACAGAAGTTGTGAAGCATCACTTGGCGGTGGAGACAAGCAAGAAGGCCGTGCTGCTTCCCCACCTCCTGCCACGACAGTCTGTGCCGGTTTCCTTTGTATTTGCACAGAGGCACAGGAGAGGGCAGCAGTTAAACAAATGAGCCCGATGCAAAGGGCGTTTTAATAGCTGGCTTTTGGTATGGCTAGCTGTGGTACTCCAGATTAAGCCGAGCACAAGCGTGTGGTAACTCAGAATTAAAATGCGAGGAGATGCCCTATTGTACTGATTTGGCTTGCTGGAAATGATCAGGAATTTTCAGATACAAAGCTTTAGAAAATGAGCACATTGGACTCGTGATGTACAATTCCCTGTGCAAATGTTTCTGGCTCAGAGCTAGCTTCTACCCCTGTAAGCTCTCTGAGTTATATGTTTACTTATTAACCACAAACCAGCAGTAAAACAAGACAAGATTTTGTTGCTCTATTTGTGGATAGATAATGAGTACATAGATACATTTGTAGTCCTCAGGACGTGTATTGAGAGTCATTAACTATCTAAGTTCACCAATTTAATACCATATCATCCAGGAAGAGGCTTGTGTTAGATAAGTTTCAAGATTTTACAGCCTTCTGACTTGTGGAATTTTTTTTTAAAGGGCATAAAAAAGATAGCTATCTTCTCTAGCATTGCCCCAGAGAACTGACCTTCCTACAAAGAGAGCAGTCTTTCAGTAGGAAATGTTTGGGCATGTTTTTCCTGCCCTTCAAATTGATTTCGCTGAGCACATCCCCGCAGTCTCAAGCAAGAACAGATTGTTGCTATTAACCTCATGATGAAACTTGATATTAATACGTGTGTAAGTAGTATATAAATGATTAACAAATGTTAGAAGTCTGTAGTGGCTACGGAGCCTGGAGTACATACATACTGTAACATATATTCCGGGGGTTGGTTTTGGCTGGCATCGGGTAATTGTTATTACCTGATGCTCTTTTCCCTGTGTTTAGTATGGAGTTGCTGCCTTGGATAGTCATGGGCCCCCTGGTCCTGATATTTATTTGAAACTATCCTCAGTGTGGTTTTTGTGAGTTTTTTTTTTTAACTCAGCATACATTTCCTGGCCCAGAAGAATTGGATTTATCGAGGCCTTTGCTTCAACATCCAGTAAGTGCTAGTTTGTTGGTTTGCACCTGCTTGCAATTTATCAAAGTCTCTTTTAAATGAATCGGAAGGTGTGAAAGGCAGAAGCTGTTTAGCACCTTCTGGATAATCGGAGGTGTGTCAGGCACCTAATAATAATGTATGCTTCACGTTTCTCAGCGCAATTTGCAATGCAAACTACCAGTGTAAGGGCAATTTTCCAGAATGATTAGAAAATGTATGAATTCATTCAGTGCTTTTGTCAGCCAGAGCAGCTAGTGCAATGGCTGGACATGAATTGGGTATGAGGAGTAATGGCACTACTGCCTCGTGTTCTTGTATTTCCCCAAATCCAGGTCGGTACTTTTTATGTTTGTCCATCCCCAGGCCTGTTTTTCCATAGAGAGCTTCCTGCTGGACATGCCACAAAATGCCACGCCATTTACACTAAGAGGAAAGGTGGAAATATGGCAGTCTTCCGTACTTAGAAATCTTGTAAAACTAGAAGTGCACTCCAGACGTTACCGAAACGCTAGTTGTCAGTGCACTAGGCATTCAATTCATAGGTGTGTTTATTCCGCATAGATGCATTGTGTGTTAAAAAATAATGGAAATTAACAAATCCAACACGAGAACTGGAGAAGTTTGACCTCAAGGTTGATTGACCAATTTCAGGTGGTTTCCTCACTTGTATATATGAGGTTGTAGGATTTCATTGCATGGATTGTGTCCTGACATCTTCAGTACTCTGAACGAGCAGGGGCCCTTAAGTGGGTGGCAGTGTGCATTTGCTGCAAAGAGAATTATTTCCCCAGAGGCTTCCCTGTGCCACGTGTACTCGAACACGACACGGCACCACGCTAACTGAAGTATCACAACAGTATGCGAGTTCCCTCGCAAGTAATTCTTGCTTTATATACTAACAACTTCTGTTTGACAAGGGCTATTATTATTCACTATGAATGGGTAAGAAATCAAGAGTCGAAATGGGTTGATTCATCCTGAATATCAAGCAGGGATCTCATTTTTCAGGGCGTTCTGCTACGTGCAGCTCTCTCCGTTGCACAACACGGCCGCGGGGTGGTTAAGCTGCGGGAGCGCGGGCTCCAGGCAGAGCTCAGGTGCGGGACGTGTGGCAAGGAGGGAAGCAAGGAGGGGACAGAGCCTGGATGAGTGTCTTTAAGCGAGGTGCCCCAGCTCTCGCAGGAGTGCGGTGGCGGACAGGGCAGCACGGAAGTGCCGCAGCAGGGACGTCAGCCCGTTCGTCGTAACGAGGGGGTAGATACGCGCAAAGGCAATTCATAGTTTTGGTGTTAGGATGGCTACAGCATTTACTTCAAACATCCCTCCTCCCCACTGCAAAAGAGTTTTGGACAAGCGCTTGTTGTGGAAAGTTTCTGTGCTAATGCCAAAGCCCAGCAAGATGGCAAGCAATTTTCTAAAGAGAAGTGCCGGGTAACCTCCTCTACCTGCCACTCCACTGGCCCCAGCAGTAATAAAGAATATAACTAATGCTATTGTTATTCTGGCTGGCTTAGGAAGGATGTCGTCTCAGTAATAATGACTAAGGCAATGGGCATTTCTGCTTTGGTTATATCTCCCCCATAAAGCTGCTATTCACATTGTCATCAGTGACAAAAGGCTTTACTTCCAAAGCACTGCATACTTCATTTTGTATTTTTTAGTAAAGGCTTTTCTAGAAGCTGTATTTTTTCATTCATTTATTTTGTTTTTGGGTTTCCTGACTCCAGATTCAAAGGCATATCCCTTGGTATCTCAAACCCCCAATTAGAGATGTTGGGATAGTAAGGCACATTTATTTAATACTGGAAGTATCATGTGGTTTGAAGTTCAAGTTCACAATCTGCTTTAAAGGTGTAAAGGGGTACATGAATGTAAGTCTTATGATCACACATATGTACATGCAAGAAAGTTTGTTATAGAACTTACCTTACAGTTAAATGTTTTATATGGGTTGAGTTTTTTTTTTTTTTTTTTCTTAAGCATAACAAAGCTTATGCAAACAGGGAAAATAAACTTTGCTGATATTTAAAGTGAAACTGCAAAGTGACACCACTAGCTTTTAAAGAAAGCTAGTGGATAAAGACCACATGGAAAATAAATTGTTAGCACCCCAGAAAGTGACAGTGCTATGTTTGCTGTGTTGATCTCTTTTTTATTAAGGATTGAGTACCCAAATTAGGGTATTAGCTTTGTCTCAGCATTCAGATTCCTCTAACGCAGAGGTGGTGGTGAGAATACTTTTTCTTCTCCTCTCTATCTGCTGAAAGTGATGCATATGTGATATTTAAAATTAATAAGGCTGGAAATTTCAAATACCAGACAAGACATACACAAGCATTGTGACCGGTGCTTCTTTCTCAGCCACGAAAACAATACCATGGCTTTATACCTGCTGTGTACTTTCTTGTGTCTTAAAATAACAAGCAAAGTGATTAACGTCGTTGCTGTTCACCTTTTCTTATGTCAGTTCCAGACCCTGCTTTAACCTAAGCCGAGCATCCGGAGCTCGACCCAAAGGTGACTGGGAGTGCCAGAAGGTTTTACTGGTGTAACTGGTGGGGGCTGCGTCTCCACCTGTCCCCCGGGCGATGCAGCCGGCGGAGCTGCTGGCGGCGTGCTGCTCTGTGGGGTGAGCGGGAGGCCAAGGACCCGGAGCCAGCTGCTCAGCTTATAGGAGCGCGGGTCTGGCCTCAAAGGGGGTTTCCAGATCTCTGCTGCACACGGGGATGGATCAGTCATCAGAAAGATGAGTGGAAAAAACCTTTAAATACAGAGAATCAGCGCTCTGTGTTCAAGGAGGATTCGGAGAGATTCAAGGAGATAAGAACAGACAGGAAAACATTTGGAAAACAAGCACGCATCCCTACGATGTATCACTGCAGTGCTTGGTACAGGTTGGAACTGCATTTCATCAAACGCTGTCAAAATCAACTTTAGGTGCTATGATCGACCCCTGCCACACACCAAAGCCTTATTTGAACCCATGTGCTTATTTTAACCCAAGATAGTGGCTTTGCTGCTGGCAGCACCTGGCACAAGGTGGGGTCAATGTGAAGGGGCGTGCTGTGGAGCTAGCAGCCACATGAAGCAGAAAGCTGCGAACTTCTCAGTGCTTTGTGCCTACGTTTTCCTGCAAAACATACAGGGATGCATTATACACCCATCATGCTGAAAGGGCTGGGCAGTAGTCTGGCCATCGGTGGCACCTGCGCTTCCTTCCAGCAGTCTCAGTCCCATCTCCATCACTGATTTGAGGCCACTGAGCCATGGCCTTAAACAAATGAAAATAACCATAGGGCAGCAGCCGTTAACTACAAGGCTGAATCACTAGATCAGGTCTTGCCCACTCTTCCTGAGGTGTGTCCCCTCTTCCCCCCAGCCGTGATGCTTGGTATGAGTGCTGCAAATATACGAAGGATTTTAGGAATCCAATCCTGTCATTAATAGTGTTGTCTATGCTGGATGTTGGGGACTGTGACCCTGCTGCTTTAGGCCCTGTAAAACACATATCAGAGAGCTCTTGTCTCCAGAACTCTAGACAGAGGTGCTATGGGGGGAGAGAGGAGCAAAACGCCAAGGGACGTGCTCAGCCACAGAGGACATTGGTGGTGGGGCTGGTTTTCTTTCCCTCTTTGCAGCCCCTGTTCAGTGGAACAGTCTGCCTCTGCAGGGTGCTGTGCTCTGTTTGACCTGGCATCTGGAGACAAACCCTTTGCAGCTTTAATTCAATGTTCTGGCTGCCTATCAGCCCCAAATCACATTAAGAATGGCTACGAACAACATCGCTGCCAAGGAACATTGCAGGGACATTGGTGAAAAACATTGGGAGTGCCTGGACCAGTGATCACACACGTATGAAGGAGATAGCATGGAGACTGTGCTCTTGAAGCTTAAAGCTGGTGTCCATTGGTTGTCCCGTCAGTTTGTCCTCAGCGTGAGTGGCTGGAAATCAAGTTTAGAAAGATTTAGAAATGACAGTGAGGGAAAGATTGGAGAAAATGAATTGATCTTGTCGGGGAAGGGGTGAAGGGCAGGGAGAGAGAAGAAAGCTGGAAGGGGTAGTGCTATGCAAAAGACTGTAATAAAATGGAAAAAAATCAGCTGTTTTCCACAGGTGCTGGACAGCAGTAAGGAGTCCTGAGCTCTATTCATTGAGAAATTGGAGCTGGTGGAGCAGGGGCTTGCAGGCCAGGTCAGACCCGTGGGGAAATAAGGGCAATAAGGCAGGGACTGGGCTGCCCACAGATGCTGCTAAGCATCCTTGCAGGAGGCTTGGAAGAGTGGGATTGGACTGACCTCTGCCAGTGTAAACCCACGCGGTCCTGCTGCTGCTTCTCTGATCACATGTGAGGAGGCTCAGTGACATTTTGATAGCTTTTTTCTATTCTGCACTGCATATTGCTCTCACATTAAGCTATTTGTAATATCTGTGTTATTGTTTTCCATCGCGTCGCTCTAAATGTGAGTGGTGTTGTCCATCACGTCTCTGTATTGCTGAAAACCCGTGCTAGGTAATTCTGGATATGTTAATATGTAAGAGCTGGAATGAAATTTTTACTAGGAGTCCCATATAAAACCAGGAAATTCAATGAATACAATAAATGCCGCACTCGAGAAATCCAGTAAGTTCCACTGTGCTATTTCTACGCCTAAAAGCCATACTGAATAGGTATTTGGAGCTCTGCTGAATTATACATCACTGGTTACGCGTCCTGCACAGAGCTGCTCCCTGATGTGGCACCTGGTTGGCATGGCTTTGCGTTTCTGCATGGACTGGACCTAAGTCCCGTGCCACACTCCTGCAAAACCTTGGAAAATTTTCTGTACTCTTTATGAGAACGAATAACATAGCCTGACCTGCAATTACTTCAGTGTATTGTGTTACTTTGCTGCATTTTAATGTTAAATTAGTTACACCTCCCAGGTCTTCCCACAGTCTATGGCTGCAGGGAAGTGGCTTTCAGGGAGGACGGCAGAGGAGGCGTTGGAGGCTGGCGGACTCTGTAGTGCAAGTGTGTAAACCACCACATCTCGCACCTGGAGGATACATGGAGCCTGTCCATAACAAGGTTTTAGGTCATAAACTGTGCACATGGCTGCTCTCCCCTGCTCCCTTGTAATATATATTTTAAACAAGGTACAGAAATGCCATACTCTGTAGCTCTCTGAGAGTCCCCTGTGTACTTCTTCCCCCTCCTCTCACAGGTCAACACAGCTGAAAAAAGCAATGTGTGCCTACAACAAGAAGAAAGTTACCCGACTGCAGCACCTGAAAGCTTTTATAAGCCTGCAACACCCAGCTGCTTCATTCCCTGGGTGGGAAGGGGGAGAGCTGCTTGTCTTCACCAGGGCTGGTTGCTGTATGTATTGGAAAGGTAAATGCTAGGCTATTTTTTGTTGTATATATATAATACAGACAGTGGAGTGTGTGTGGGGAAAATACAGCTCTTATTTGAAAGAGATGGCTGTTTCTGAAGGATGTGTTGCTAGTTTAGGAAGGGCAAGTCCCATTTAGAATTAGGAGACTGGAGCTGTGTCCAGGGTGTTTATAGGGGAAACTGAGACAGGTGAGCCAGCAGAAGGTGTAGCAAGGATTGAACAACAACAATAATATTAAGAGGCTCATTAATAAGAGGATTAGCTTCATGTAAGTCTAGGAGCTGTATTGCTAGGAGTGAGGCTACTGTGAAACCATGTGCGTGTGAACATGGCTCCTGCTGTGCTTGGGTGGCCTTGAAAGCTGCTGATGACCTTCCTGCGGTAAAATCTGCTGCTAGAAGAAGTTATCACTAGCATAACTAAGCAGTGATGGCAGTAATGTACGTATTTAAATCTTGGCTGTATGGATTAATTTATATCTGAATACCAGGTTTAGGTTAAGCTATTGCTGCCAACCATTTCCCCCTCCTATGTGCATTCAGAAGTTAAAATAGTGCTAAGCTCTGCTTTTCAGCTTTGCTCACTGCTACCTCTCTTATCTTACATGATGTATATCTGAAATAGTTCATGGAGGGGAAAAAAAAAAGGGGAGGAGGAAGAAAATGAGTTTGAGCTTGAATAAATTAAATGCTGCTACTCTTCCAATGCTGTTTTCATGCTCTTTTGTATAATGCTGTCACCTGTGACAGTCACAGGTAAATTCCTGCTGGTTTTTCACCTCTCACAGGAAAGGGCCCTGGGCAGCCCGCTGAAGGATCAGCTTTGCAATACCTCGACTGCCAGGGTGGTCCTTTCTTTTCTGCCCACATCTGTGCGTCCATGCCATCAGCAGTGGTGTGAAGCCGTGGGGCTGTCTCCAGGCTTGTTTTAATGGGGAGACTAATAATGGGTTTATTTTAGTGGGAGAGACTTCTGCCACCGTGTTACCCCAGCAGCTGTTCTGGTGTATTGCAACAAAGCTGTAAGTGCCATGGTGTGCTGCGGGCATCCTCTGAAATGATTAAGACTTGGCTAACTGAATTGTCATCCCATAGATTCGAAAAGGAGCAAAGCTTTTTGGTCAGCATTACATTCATAGTGGCATCGCTCGCGGCACGTGGGTAGATATTTATCATTAAGACACCCAAAGGAAAAAGATGACATCTACTTCCAGTTGCCTCTGGCTAGGGAAGCTTTTATATATGTGTTGGCTGAAGGCGGAGTGGGATACAACACCTACAGAAAGCTTGCAAGCCCTTGGAAAACAGCAGCAGACGCTTCCCATAAATAATGGGGATATACAGTGTGCTTGGGCAGCGGTGCGGGCATGTAGTGAAATCTTCTGAGCAAAACACTCAGTAAAAGCAATACTTCATAATGCACATAACAGCATGGATTTTTTTCTCTTGTACTAGGTGCTTGCATGCTGCACTATTTTTGTGGTAGTCTTCTCCAGCACAGATTAGTGCACCATTTCCAAGGGTTCTGATGTACGCTTCATCTTGTATTTTGAAGGAAAAAAAATCACGCTAACATCTATATATTCACAGATGAACCAAGTACTTCAGTGCAGAACTATCAGTATTATTTTGTGGGGAGAAGAGATGTTTTTTCCACAGTCAGAGACAGAATATATCTCATCCTCCAAACAAAGCATGAGAAAGCTGACTGAATATCAAACAGATTTTTCTAAAATGAGCCATACTATTTATTCCCAAGTTGTGTCTTCAATAAATACCAAATCTCTGTAAGTATCAAAGGTGCTTCCAACCAAAGTACCACACCTTTGACATAAATAAAGGACAGGTACCTGGAGATAACTCTTCCAAAACAGTTTTATAGCTAGTTAATCAATACATCGCAACAGACATATTGCCTTTTATTTTCTGTTTATACACCACCCTGGATCCTTGTATATAGTGTTGATGCCAGCACAAGGATACACGAGCCTTAGAGATCAATACAAAACACTTCTTCAGGTATATTGATTGCCAGCTGCTAAGAGAGGGATGACGATAAATTCCTGCAGATTACCCTTCTGACTGCGAGCCTGTTAAACCCTCACCCCGTAACTGAGCTGTGACAGACTGTCTGTGCCCGCATACAGGGGACGCAGACACTTGCCATCCAGATTTGGGCAGCCTGAAACCAAAAGCAGGGGTGTTGCGTTCCACCAGGAGCTCGCCCCTGCCAAAAAGTTTGGCAACAACTTTGAGGCTCACAATTTTTTGCTTTGGGCTCCAAAGGGATGCTTGGCTGGCCTCTGGGCATTCGGAGCTGGTGCCTCTGGCTGCTCTCAGCCCCGCTGCTGCCTCCAGCACCACCAGTAGCATGTGGGAGGGGAAGGAATGCCCCGTTTCCCTTTTCTGTTTCTCTGGAAAAAGGTGGCAAGAGCTTGGGGATGTTGGCTGGGTTTTGTTTAGAGAGGCAGGGAGTCTAATGCGTCTTATTTTACTTTTTGTCCTCTCTTCTGTCCTGGGAGGAGAGAAATCTAGAATGACAGCTTAAAAGGGAAAGAATGCCAAAAGAGGAAAAACACCTTGAAAAGATGACTTCTGATTTTTTTTGACTAATGTAATCAATATTTGTTTTAGTATTGAAATATTGGGGAGGGGGGAGGGAGAGCAAATTTAATTACCTCTCATTGCTATGGAAAATGGGGGCTGTGTACCGCAGACTTCTGTAGTGCAAGCATCTAACCTTATTTCTGCAAACACTAGACCTTTACTTGGCACAATTTTTCCCACTCAAAATGCAGAGACTCTAAGAGCACGGGCTTGCCGGATGTGCTCTGCATATCGCAGAAGCAGGTGAGCAGTGAGGCCACCTGCTCAAGGACACTCATCTCCAGTTTGTCTCCTGAATTACACAGCAGAAGCTTGGGTTGTTTCCATCAGCAAGTGTCTCTTGCATTTTGGAGAAGATCTGTGATGAGTAGAGGAGGTGCCAGGGCACAAATGACAGAAGTGGAATGTTTCGAGGTTGATCTCTTTAACAAAATGTATTAGAGTTCATTTTGTCAAGGAGGCAAGGTGGGCACTGGAGTGTTGCATTGCTCTGCACAAATGAGACATCCTTGAGTCTCAGTGTTGCTCGCAGCTGAGCCAGGCACCAGTTGCTTCTCCTTGCTGTTGAGTGAGATGTCCATAGAGGAAAGCAGTGATCAGAGCAGTGTGTGAGCGCAGCAAGTCCTTCATGTATGTGCATCTTCAGAGAAGGGAAAGAAAGCGAGTGAGCTTGCTAAGGGACATCTATAAAACAAAGCTTGTTCTTCAGATGTGCCCCTTGCTTGTCCAGGAAGAATTACCGTATGATCTTCAAAGATTTGGAACATGCAATAGCATCTTTTTGTAAAAACAAACCAGAGTTAATGTTGTCTTCTTTTTCTGCTGTTCCCATGCGTATGTTGGAAACTGAGTGCAAACAGTGCAATGATGCATGTGTATATAGAGGTTATGATTATTTTGTTAATGTTTTCTTATCCGTTTCATTAAACTGGGTGAGGTTATTTATTTATTTTTGTTTAAATAATTGCTTCTGGAGAAGAAAAAACCTTGACTGTTTCATCATTTGAATTACCTGTATTGCCCAAGGTTCATGAGCAAGCTGGTCTGTGCACCCTCAAATTAAAAAGCCAAGTCTCAGAAACCAGGTGCTCTTCGGAAAAGAGGCCATCTCTTTTTGATGAGGTTTGGTTTTTGCCTTTCAAAAAGGAATGCGTGCCCAGGGATCACAGCTCTGCAGCAATAGAGACAGTAAATCAGGTCAGCCTGGAGGTGAAGCCTGGAGAAGCAGGTGACTTGCCTGGCAAGGTATTGCAAAGGAAAGAGCTGAAGCTTTGTGCCCTGGTTCCTGGTTCCCTGTAAAATATTGCCTGTCACTGAGAAGTTCCCGATGGACATGTGTGTGGCTGCATGCCTTTTCACAGAGTTGCTTTTGCTAAAGTTTCTGCCCCTACGGAGAAAATTAGGCTCAGAAAAAATAACTGTGTCTATGACGGGTTAGTGAACTTCAGGGCATCATCCCGTGGCAAAGGGAGATGTAAGCCAGTGTGCGTTTCTGGCTGGAATCAGCCACATCCATCATCTAAGGAAGCAACAGCACGCACAGTGCGTTCCAAAGGTGCAGCAGCAATGTCCTTATGCTTCACTTTATGGCCCCACAATCCTGGCTGGGCTTGTGGCCAGCGCTCAGCCGGAGCATCCCTGCCCTCGCACCTCCACCTTGCATGGAGCCGAGCTGCAGCCAGAGCTGCTCTCACGCCCCTGTCATATCCCTGGTGTCTCCAGCACCATAAATGTTTGTTAATGATTAGAGTTATGACTTAGGGGAAAAAAGAAATAATAGCCTTGCATAGCGAATAGGCTGTGAATTCCCAACAGGAGGGTGGCACGTGGCTAAAGGATACAAATGGAAAGGCATTGGTGAAAGCAAAATCACATTTGCTGGGGGGAAAAAAATGGGGTTCCTACATTTCCATAGTTGGAGTAGCTGCTGCCAGTGGTGTTTACTGTGAATGTCTAACAACAAACCTGGCTATTGAGTGTGTGGCTTTCTAATACCTGGTGAAATTGTCTTTTTTTTTTTTTTTAATACATACATACACAGAAACTGCAAAGTGTTATGAAGGGTCCAGAAATCTGCATGGTAAGAGGTTACTGATGCAGCTGAATGCATCGCTTTGTCTGGCAGAGTTGAACTGTGGGATTAAAAGGAAAAGCTGGAACCAGCCAGGGGTAAGGAAGTGTTCTGCACCAGGCGTGCGACCTGTTCTGTGTAGCCTGCCTGGAGATAGTGTGCTTTTCTCCTTTCTGCTTTTAAAATATGCATTATTTTCTTCTCTCATAAAAGTGACAATTTTATATTGAGTGATGCTGGTGGCTGGCTCTGAAGCAAGTGGTTATGTGTGAGCCAAGGGAGGCAGAGGTGTGGGGTACAGAGGGTGTCCCTGGGCAGGGGGCTCAGCTGGCTCAGGGCCATCACCCCCTCCTGTTTTGTATCCTAAATGCAAAATAAGGAGGGTGGTTGGTTTTTCCTTGCTGTAGGTGAGTGCAGATGAATCGGCACAGACACAAGGCTGGTTAGCTGGGGACGGCAAGCTCTGTGCCGCATCCCAGGTGCTTGGCAATCAGCCCCATCGGCATACCCAGGCTCCATGGGCAAGCATCCAATTAATCACAGTCTAATCACACAGGGACAAAGGTCTCGCTGCTCAAATAACAGTGAGGCGATGCTGGGCTGGTGGTGTAAATTATGCAGTCCAGCCCAGGGAAGGCTGCAGGAAAGACAGTCTATCAAAATGCCATGACGCCGCATGCGCAACTCGCTGCCGGTGTCTGGGCAGGCAGGTAGCTGAGGACTCTGTTTAGCGGTGAGTTTAATGATGGACCCCTGAAGAATTACTGTTGATTACTCTTCTCACGTTCATTTCAACCCTCCTCCCCGCAGACACAGAGGCCTGCACAGCAAGTGCGTTTCACATCGCCCTCACAGCCCTGCGTGGAACTGCTCTGAGCGCCAGCTGGGGATGGTCAGGTGTGGCTCCGAAGGAAAGAAGTCTGTTTATTGGGGGGCCGGATCCTCCCGCAGGAGGCAGGTGTGCCCCTGGGCAGCAAGGGGGCTGGGGATGCCTGAGGGGCATGGAGGTGACAGTCTCTTTGTGGCCTGGGGGGTGAGGTGGGACAGCTGGTGCTGTTGGGCCAAAAAAACAACAAAGTTGTAGCTCGGGCACAAAATGTATCCGCAAGTTCATGAATCTAGAATTTCCTATTGTTTTATGTCCCAAATTCTCCACTTTGCAGGCAGTCCCTCGACTTGTCTTTGCAGAAGCAAAGCTCTTGGTGGCACTGTCTCATCCTAGGACCTCATCGAAGGCTGGAGGAATGAATGCGGTGGGATCACCAGCTCAGGGGATGCTGGGTTGCTTCATGCAGTTTTGGATGCATAACAGAAAAGCACATATATGCACATATGTGTGATAACAGCATCCACATCTTGTCCAGGAAAGAAGGGGGAGCTTGAGCCATTACATTTTAAATGACAGCATGGCTAAAACTGAGTCTTTTTTTAATTCTGTAGAATGACAAACACTTTGCCCCTTCATTGGAGAATCCTCCTTGCACACCTGAATGAAGAAGCTCTCATTTGCTTTGTGCTCTGTACAAGGGACAGCTTTTGGTGAGAAATGAACAGCAACTCGGCTTCAACCTTAACCTCCTCCCACCCCTTCACACCCTGCAAAAAAGGATTTAAAAATGTATATTGTTTTGTCAAGATGGCTAGATCCCAACAGGACTTGGGTCTGCAGCCCAGCCTACTTGAAATAATGTTATCTCGCATCATGGAGGCCTCCTTGAAACCTTATCATCGCTGTTCCCAGTGCGAAGTGTTGCTCTTTCATGGCCTCTTTGTATTCCCCAATCCAACCACTTCAGCTA
This sequence comes from Anseranas semipalmata, assembly GCA_013399115.1. NCBI lineage: Eukaryota > Metazoa > Chordata > Aves > Anseriformes > Anseranatidae > Anseranas > Anseranas semipalmata. The sequence goes on along the minus strand of VXAA01001529.1, from coordinate 712,002 downwards.
CTAAAAATAAATTGTCTGTGTTATCAGGGAATAAAAGCAGCTGAAGTATCATGGGAGCTGTTTCTGCCCAGAAAAGCATAAAGTTAGAAACTACCTTTTTCCAAGACATTCATATTTTTGTTACGATCCATTTTGGACCATGTATTCATTAATCTCTTTCCAGTAGTAGCCACAATTAAACTTTACAATCAGGGTAGTCTGAGGAAAAAGATCATGACTGTGTTTCTTCAAAGCATAATAGTAGACAATAAAAGGTGAACGTGAGGAAATAATATTTAAATTTAATCCCCACAGTCTGTACCGTAACCTTCACCTTATCTCCGTACTATGCAGCATTAGCTATTCCTTTTTTATTTTGGCTACCTGGTTCTGTTAGCTGATAACTGTATCACAAGGCTGTATGTACGTGAGATGAATTTTTGTAACTGACGGTGAGATGGCTTCGTGCATGTCTTACTGAAGTCAAAGACATTCTTACTCTGAGTCTGGCCTGCACTGACTTTCACTGCAGTAACAGCAGCCTTCTGGAAGCAGACAAGGAGACAAAACTTGGAGTCCATTGCAGGGGTGGTCAGTGAGATGGGAAGTCAAACGTGTTGCAAACCTATGAAATTAGGCTGTGCTCTTAGCTGGTATTGCACATCATGGTGGTACGGAAACATGTACAAGAAACTGTCTCTTCTGCTGTTCAACTGTGTTTTAAGATTCACTGCAAATCCTGAAAGTATGTGTAGGTTGTAGAAGCAGGGTGGGATCGGAGGTTTTGGGATGGGGTCTGTAAACACTTGCACACAAAGTGCAGCCCTGGATGTAGGAAGGTCGAGCTGGGCCTGAAGAGGTATCACAGTGGGCCCAATCCAGTGCTGGTGAGATTCTATTGACTTAAAACAAATTTTGAATGAGGTCTGGGAGCCTACATTTCACCGAGTCCACTAGGCCAGTCAGGGTGATTAGTAACTAGAGATGAATTAATTTAGGCAAAGTTGTGCTCTTTTTCTTCTGTTTTCTAATGCTCATACATTGAGATTATTAAGACACACTTAGGAATCTAGATTTAGAAATAATATCATCAGAGTTGTCAGTTTTTTTTTTTTTTGGTGAGGAACAGGCTTTTGCTGTAATGTTCATTTATGGATTTTTGCTCACTTCACTTTTTTTTTAAATGATTTACAAATGAATTTGTAATAATTTTATCCCTTCTGAAAAAGCTTTCTTATTTTTGAAGAAGCTGCAGTGTGTCAGATTAAAGTGCAAATATCCGCTTGAAGACTTTAACAAGTTCTGTGCCACTAAGAGCCTTTGATTTCTGCATTTAATTATGTCTCATTGGATTATAATAATCCTATTCCTCCTTGTTTCTTGAACTCAGTTTTCCATACTTGCAATTAATTAAAAGTGCCTCCTTTGCTACTAGGCTGGTAGGGAAATTAAGGCTGACACATGAGGGAGTTTTGCATCTGGAGGAATCTTATTTTTAACCTCTCAAACTTAGCACCTGTGGGGCTCCTGGCAGGTGAACTTTTATTCTAATATTGTGAAATCTGCCAAGAGAGCAGTCCCGTCTGCATTGCCAGAAGGTTGGAAAAGGTTCCCTGGGCACCTGCGCCAGATGGTGCCACCTTCCAAAGTGGTTTAAAATCCAGTGCCGTACATCATTTGACCCAGTTTTACTCGTTAGACTTTTGGTTGGAGATGTGCCTGAGGGCTCAGCAAATGTGGGCAAGTTGACACCAGCCAGCAAGACCCAGAGGCTGGCAGGGTGCTTGGGTGTGGCAGAGCCTGGACCTCCCGGTTCTGGGGAAGCTGGTGGTGATGTGGTGTTCTTTGCTGGTCATGGTTCCCACTGTGGGGTGGATGGCTGACCACTGGCCAGACCATGGGACTATATCCATCTCCATATAGGCTCATGCTGGCCAAGGAATCAGGGTTCCCTCTGGCAGGTCTTCTCCTAACATAGAGCACATTATCTCTGTACTAATATCAATTGAGACGAAGTCTTGTTTCCTCATTTTCTTCCCATAAACCTCATCTATTTCATATTGCTCAGTATGATAATAACAGCCAGCAGTGATATGCCGTAATATGGACAAAATCAAACAGCTCAAAAGCTTTCTTCTCACAGCCCATGTCATGAGGCACAAGTGATTTTCATTTTTCCTTTTTAGTAGTCCATGACCTGCTTCAGAAATACCTCGCAAATTCCAGTGGTTGAAATTCCCAGATTTGCCTGGTTGTATTTTAGGTACTTAAGGGGTAACCAGCTTTTCAAAAGTTTAGGAAGCCTACAGCTGCTCTCGCACACACAAAAGCACCATCTTGGTTTCTTGGCTACCCATTTTTGTTTTCTGAGAGCAAAAATACATGCATATCTGCTAATTTCCATTCTTCCCTTATGTAAAGAAATAATCATCACAAGTCTAAAAAAGTGAAAGGTTATTCTGGAAATCTGCTGTTAAACATTTGTGAGATATTTAGAGGTGGAAAGAAAGAAAAGCTTGAATACCATGCTAATTTCTAGCTAAATCTGGCTAAACTCTAACTAGTGTCTTGGCAAAGCTTTCCCCACCTCCCCTTTTTCTTTTAATAGTAGCATTTTGTGATTAGTGATGAATTTATGCTTTTGACCCTCTTTTTGCTCTGGAAGTAGCTTCATTAGCAGAGATGGAAACACTTGACCCTTTTCGGAGAGCTGGGTGCCCCGGAGAGGAGGGTGGATCTGCTCTCCCTGCCCCTCGGGTGCCTACTGGGCTTTGTGGGAAGCAGGAATGCTAGTGTGGGGAGAAGAAAAACCTTCACACAAATAGAAGAAATGCTATGTCCAAACCAGCCTTACGTTACAGAGAGCTCTCCATGCTGGGGTGGAGGAAATCCTAGAATGGTTTGGGTTGGAAGAATGCAGCATTTTGTATTTCTGATGAATGCAGAATGCCTCAGTGGACAAGATGATCAGGTTTTCAGAAACACTGGCCCAAATTTGTGTATTGTGTGATTCCATTGCAGTCCAGTAGAGTTACAGTAGGGAAGAATCTTGCCTGGTGCCTACATAGATTCAGTCCTTTATGGACAATATTGATAATTGTTTTACAATAATACCTTGCACAAAAATACTCTGAAATCCGTGGCATTAAACAAAGATGAAGTTGGTAAAGATATCTCATTTGCATGCCTCGTAAATGTCCTGTTCACAGTGTTTTTGTCCACCTGTTGTTCAATGTATGTGAATACATGTGAGAGAGCATGCAGATTTAAGAGAGATTGTATGCGTTTATTTCACAAACTCGTACTAAAATGTTTAGAATGTTGTCTTGAGAAAAATGGTAGTTAATACAGCATAGTAAACAGTTCAGGTCAAGTATTTTCAAACAGTTCTCAGAGATGTATGCTAGATAGCATGCTAGTATGTTAATTTTACAATTGAAGTGTGGTTCTTGCGTTATCCACCAATAAGAGATGTTGCAAAGAGACAAAGCAAAGGAAATGTACTTTTTAGCACTGTATATATCTTTGCGTTTTGTGTTTGCAGCTGCTTTGGGACACAATACACTATTTTGAGATCTGTGTTACTCATTTCTAACTTATTATCTGATAACTTTTAGCTCAGGCAGATGAGAAAACTTGTTTTTTCAAGTACATGCAGTTATTTTCAGTTCTAATCACCTTATTTTCAGTTTTATTCCATTCAACACTATTCACCTGAACGGATTTTCTACATGGCCTGTGAGTCATCCCAGCTTCTTGGGATCAGCCAAACGATTTTAGGGCATTACACTCCTTATTCCTGAATGTGGTGAATTGGTATTTTTGCGATTAATGCAGCTTTTTCCTTTGATCCCTGTTTTCTCCTTCCCGTGCTACAAATCCAGATCTGACCATGGTCTTCCTGCACCCCAGCTGTACCCACAGCTGTATCCATCAGGCTTCTCCAAGGCATTTCTAGCCAGGTCTGACCACTGCACTGCAGGGATCTGATCATTACACCAGCCGTAATCTTTGTTCTGGCGGCTAAGAGAGAGTTTAAACTCTGCCACTCTAATAGGATTATGCTTTTATACCCAGAATGATTCCGGCTTCAGAGAAACATTTCTGAAATCAGATTTGGATTCCCACAGGCTTTGCTTATTTTTGGAAGCTGGTGAGTGATGGTGTAATTCATTGAGCTAATTGCAGAGTGGCATACGTAGCGCAAGTTTCACACCGGAAAGGATGAAGTTTGCTGGAGAAAACAAGCTTTGGCTTTCCAGTAAATCTACAACAAAACAGCTTCTGTGAGCTGTTGGCTGGGTCAGCACCCCCAGGACTGTCCTGGCCACTGCCCCCTCCTTGCCAGGCATTGCATGCTGCTGTCCCCTGGCGGCTCCCGCAGCAAGGGAAATCCCTGAAGACATTCAGCCCACCTGGTTTTGCTCCCAGCAGGCTGGCTCGTGTCCGAAATTAGTTCCCTCCTTAAACGCTGCTAGAGCATTGAATAATAGCGAGTATTTAAAATAGCAATTGCTCCTCTGATCTAGTCACTGTAAAAGTCCCTCTTAAGGTAGGACATCTAATTTGACTGCCACTAAATTCCCTTTAAAGACTGGTACTTCACACTGCCACCAATTTTCTCCTACTCTCACCTGCTGAAATAATACCTTGCCTCTGCCTCTGTTGAATTAGACACAATCTTAACCCTCTAATGAAGTTCACAAAGGATAGACTTGCTGTGAAGATAGGCTTGTATATACTTTTTTTTTTTTTTTTTTTAGTTTGGGAAACAGCACATGTATCAGGTCTGTAAGCTGGCTTTAACATAGCAATTGTGGGGCAATTGGGGTTTTAATGAGAGATTTTGCTGGGACTCAAGACTTTTTCTTTACCATAGGGTAGATCTTCTCTCCAAGAAGGGCTTTCTGTTTCAGGATGTTAGTCATTTCCCTCTCATTACGTTTTTCAAAGAGCTCTTGCTATCATTACAGTCTCTTCATTAACACACTTTTAACTATGGTGATTATTATTAGCAATGCAGCAAAGGAAGTGTCTAGTTCAAACTGAATCCCCTAGCTTTCTTACTGAGGTGTGAGAAGGTATTCTGTAGTGCATAGCCTCTGCAGGTAGGACTGTCTGGTAGCAATTTGGCCACTGTGGGAGAGAGTTCTGTAATCCAGAGACGCAAAACAGTAATGTTTTCCTTTGCCCATTACACAGAAGAAGGACTGGTGTCTGCCCCTGAATTCAACTTGTCTTTTATTGGTAAAACAAGAAAGCTATGAAGGAATAATTAAGATGACAACAGGTGGCAAATGAAAAAGGCAGCCAAAATGAAATGGAATTATCTGTGGACAAATGAATAATTTTAATTTGGCTCTAAGTTTGGTAATCAAAGGTGCAAGAGTGCAAAACTGATCATTGGAAGAAAACCAGAAAATGGATGTACTCAGGGTTGAGCATTTATGCAGGTAGCTTTATTGCACACTAAAGAATTTTATAATGTCTTCATTGTGTCACTGTTAAGTGTCCAGAATTCTTCTTGTTTAATGAGTAAAATAAAAATGTGCTTAATGTGCCAGTATTAAATAGGTCGATGGGAAAGACAAGTCTGCAAAGGATATTTCTACTTTAGTGCTCAGTATTTGGTCAATGTCTTGTGGAAGACACGGAAATACAGAGTAAAGAGTGGGCATTTGGTAAATGTTTTACTTCATTCTCCTTAGAGCTTAATGCTTCAGGGTGGTATTTCTGAAGGGGGACAAAAATCAGTTTTTCATTTACAAAGGAAGAGTGTAATGACTGCTATGAAAATGGTACGAACAGGTCCACATCCAAGGGGATCTTTGAGGTGTCTAAGACAAATGAAGACCCTTGTGATCTGACCTTCCATGACTAAGGCCGATATCTTTCTTAAATAAGGATTGGAAACCCCGAGTGCCTTCAGGTGTATTGGCAATTTGACTGCAGAGAGAAGGGTGAGAAATTTTACAGCATGTAGTTTTCTGTCAATTTCTAATAGCTGTAGTTTTTGGACAAGTCAGAAGTGTAAAGCCAGAGAGATCTTTGCACAAATTTTGTTAACACAACTGAAGTTTCTGAGAGGACACAAAATTATCCCCCTTGTATGCTTTTTTTTTTTCCCCCTGAATCATCAAATATTATTCAGTGGATTTTTCTGATTTATGCTTCTGTTCTAGACACACTTATTACTCAACATATTATCAACAGGGACATTGTAGTGGGAGACCAGCCGAAATGACTCTACAGCTTCTCTGTGTTGGGAGGTCCCAGGGGATCAGCGTTGCCATCTGAGCCAGTCCAGGGTGTGAAGATGTTCATTTTGGGTTTCAGAGGGTGTGTGCTGCTTTCTCGCACTGGTGGCAGCGGGAGAGTGAGCTCAGCCACCATCCTCTTCTTCCTGTGGGATGGTGGTTGGCTGCTGCCAACACCTCTCCTATGGGTTTGGGCTGGATGTGGTGCCTGAGGTCGCGGCCCTGTCAGTGGTCAGGCAGAGGCTGTGGTGGCTGCATTCCCTGGGCCCAGGGCAGCCCCATGGTGAAATCTCAGCCCACTGAAGGGCTGACTGTGTGCTGAATGCTTCAGGAAAGTGGGATTTTGCATCTGTTATTGGTGAGGTTCATTAATTTTGGATCCTTTCTCCTGTTGGACAATTCACCTTGTTGCCTGATTAGTAGTTGGCTCTATTACAGGGATGTGCGGAGACTTTAGCAAAAGTACTTGGGGTTTATGAAAAATATAGAGCCACGCTGGAAAAAAAAAATGCAGCACTACAGAAATGGTGATTTAGGATCTGCACTAAAACCTTCAGCTCCTAGCAGGCTTCCCTGGTGATAAAAATTCTCCGTTATACAGATGTTTTACTTGCCAGAGCAAAAATGCTGTTGCAAGATGTCACCAATATAAAACATGTTTGTCAGAATTTTGTATCTCAGCTTGTCCCGTGGGGGTGGGGGGGAATGCTTCCTGTGAAATGGGCTTTAGAAAGACCACTACAACATGGTCTATATTATAGCACTTTCAATATAGCTTCTCACAGTGATCCAGGCAAGCCTTGAAATATCTCTTCTTCAGCCAGTTCTTCTAACACCAAGTGAAAGAAAAGATGTGGCTTCCTGGCCATGCATCTAACCTTTGGAAAAATGACTTTTAGTGTTACATGAAGGTGTTGTCCACTCTGTTTGTCCTAGCTACTCTGGATTGCCTCCCTGTATCTCCCTAAGCTGGCAACGTTCTTATCTTGAGGTGTTGGATCATATCTTTTAAGAAGATTGAAGGGAATTAAGTCTCCAGGCTCAATTCTCTCCTCTTCCAAGCAGCTGACAAATTTTAGGGTGTTCAGTGTGGCAGTTACTGGAAATAGCTGAAGTCTGCAGAGGATGAACCAGGATCCATAAAAATGTTCTTTCTGCTTAAGATGACAATTTATAATTTAACTGCAGCTCCCAACTTAATGATGGCAGATCTAGACATGCTGCCATCCAACTTTGTCTTGCTTTATAACTAAGTAGCTTCCCTGAATTAGGGCCGGGCACCTGAGCAATAGCAAAAGTGTGGAAAGCCTCATCACACTCCTAGTACATGGTATCTTAGTTAACTAGGATATTTAAAAGTAGTTGAAGTGTATAAAGTTTATGAAATGGAAGATGGTGCCTACTTGTGAGTTGTGATCTTTTTTCCTCTATGAAGGCTAGGAGCATAAGAAGTTAGCACAGAAAGAAACTCAGTTGTTATTGGAATTTACAGGTAATGGAGTAGATATTGAGGGTGAGAAGCAGCCCCAAGAAGAGTGGAAGAAAACAGGGTAGAAGCAGGCTACAGTACAGCAGGGAAGGTGTACTTCTAGGAGGAGAGAGAACAACAAATACCTAAGGCAGAAAACTTTCTCCTTAAATATGATATTCATGAGCCCTGTATATCCACATAGTAAACAAATATAAGCAAAGACTCTTTCAATACGTATTTTTATTTTGCTGTGTGAAAAGCCCTTGCTTCAGTTCATACTGAGTTTTACTGCCAAGTGCAGTACAGAAATCTCCCATGGCAGTTGATGTTGTAACTTTGTAGGCTTTTGACCTCCTCCTCAGTCCTGTGGAGCAGATCAGAGGCCCCAGTGCCTCTCGGAAGGGAACCCAAGTTCAGTCTGTGGATTTGGATGAGTGACAAGCAACCACTCTGGTGACGTTTACATCTGGGTATGGTATGGGGTGTAATCACTTGATAACAGGCAGACTGCTGAATATATCCAGAGCACTGACTGTAGGATCTCTTAAACCATGAGTTTGTGGTGTGCAGTTTGAGATGTGTCTCGGGCCACTGGAAGGTGTGTGTTCCCTACCTAGCAATGAGCAGTCCTGAGTTTGGCTCTGGATCTGGAGCTGAACTTCTCTCTGGCTATGTGTTGCATGGGGAATTTCGTAGCCATAAAATCATGGTGTTACTCCAGCCCTTAGTCATGATGGGGTAACTGAAAGGTGATTTTTGCTTTTTATTTAAACAAGATTGCTTATGAAATTTTAAATGCTTCACGTTGCAGAACAATTTTTCTTTACTTGGTGTGATTACACAAAGCTCTGCAGGAAGATGTGCTGTAACTACCATGTCGTTAAACAACATTTTCTGTTGGTGGGTTTATTCTCTCCTGTGTGAGAATATCAAATTGTCATTGATGTTACTGGGAACTGTGTGTCTCAGAGGGCATGCAGATTAATACTGAGATGATTCCCTGGCCTAGGCAAACACAGTGAAACAAAAAATGTTCAAGGAAAACCTCTATAAATAAACATCTGCCTCACAGTAAGTTCTGTAAGAACTCATTCTCTCAGATATCCAGCTCTTTCTTGTAATTCAGATCATACTATGAAGGGAACTTAAATTACCCAATAGGGAATGTGGCTTACAGATAAGTTCTGCAAGACAGCAGAGCGTACACCAGAGTTAGAAAAGTACTAAGTACAAAGTCAATTGAATGGTGTGCAATTATCTCCCAAATTATAGGGTGTGTTTGAACCCCCATAGAATTTTTATGGAATTGCAAGTTAGACAGATTAAGGAATCCCACTCCACCCACTGCTGACCTTCCTCTGGCTGAAAATAACCTCTGAAAAAAAACACAAGGATAATTCTAACTACCAGCTCATAAAGCTAGTTGACCTTCTGTGGAGAAAACAGATTTGTATATTAACATGTCACAGTCCTCTTACAGAAGAAATAGGAGTACTATAAAACTAGCCCATGTTTGATTAGACCTAGCTGCATCAGGAAAAATGGCTTTGTAAACAAAAAGTGGAAGATATGAGTTTATTTGGATATTTTATTTTATTTTATTTTTTTTCTCCCCACCTAACAGCTGCAGCTGACTGAAATGCAAATGTCAATCTGGTTTCCCTTGGAAATAGTTAATTCTTCATGAAGGGGAACTTGAGTACAAATTACCCGTATAATTCATTTCTGTAACTCTATAAATCAATTTCTAACCGGAATGTGGATATTTACATACATGAAAAAGTGGCCTTCCTCTCTTCTCATGAACTGCACACAGAAAGAATCCCTTTCACAAATAGATGAGCTCAGAACTTTATTTTGTTCTTTCATGCTTCTGTTTGTCTGGGAGGGATTAGTCTGATTCCAGAAGCTAGAAGGGAAAATGCAAGCCTTTATGAATGTAATAGAAAAGGTAAATTTCTTTGGAAGAACTCCTCTATTCTTTTACTAAATAAGGTTTCTCTTTTAGGTGAAAATCTAAGTGTTGTTCAGGTTTCTTGGTGGGTTTTGGCAATGATTTCCCTAGGGCTTCCTTTCCCAACCAGGGAATACAAAGGAAAAACAAGAGGTGGCCAGGAAAGGACAGGGATCTGTGAGTGACAGGAAAAACTGGCTACTTTTGTTCAGCAATCTCTTCATTTAGATGTATAAAGGCATTTGGGATCCAAAGAAGCAGACAGGCGAAATGTCTGTGAGGGCTTTTAAAAGAGCCTGGCTGTCTGATTCAATTGATAACAAATAATTATGATAGAAAGCCAATCACTTCTTGGTTTCTAAGGGCCTAAAAGTCATTTTTGAAAAGGAGACTCGAAGCCTGAAAATATTTTGAAAATTTTGCCTACCATGTCTCCCTTGTCTGAAAGCATCAAGCAGATCCGGAAAGAAGCCAAAACTGGTATTAAGATGTCTGTAATGTCATTTCTAATTTGCTTAACGGTAAAAGCTCTAGCGAGGCGTAATTTGCTATTCTGTAAGGTTTGCACTAAGAATTCTTGCCTGTGATATGATTTAACCTCATTCTGACATAGATCTGTAAAACAAATGAATATTTTATAATAAAAAGTAGAAGCATTATGATATTTTAGGGGGAAAAAAAAACTTAGTATCTTGTAATTCTGAGCGCACAGTTGGAGACACCTTGGAGGCTATTTGCACCAGCTGAAATCAGGCCCTCTTAAGGCTCCTCAAGGAGAGCAGTGAAGAAGCCCGGTGTGATAATTAGGGGACAAGCTTCCATGGGGCTGTTTTACCTGCGGAGCCGAATATCCACACCTCTCCAGTCTGGGAGCTGGAGGACTGGGAAGGAGGCAGAGGATGGGTCCGATGGTGCTGCAGGTCCCAAAGGGTTGGGGCTGCCATGCAGAGGAGTTGCTGAGGCAAGAGATGCTGAGTCAGTGCACAACATGAAATACCCTGCAGAGGTTACTGAAGAGCAGATTTTGGCGCAGAAAAAGGGAGGTGGCATGTAAGGAAAGAAAAGCTCTCTATGTAATACACCATCAGAAGTGTTTATTCTGTGGAGGTGAAAAGAACCAATAATAAGGTGTATGTACATCAATTATTTAAAACAATTCCAGCAAATACAGACTTTGACCTCCCTCACCACCCCCCAACAAAAATACTTTGAGTAATCAAAATTTATTGTGATTTCTTTTTCTTCAACACCAAGAATTTGTTCAACTGGATTTGCTGTCGTCACATAAGAGAGGTGAAGGGGAGAAAAAAAAGAAGGAAAAAATGAAAAGCTTAGGCAAGACAGTGGAGTTTTTCCTCAGCTCTGTCAAGAGGACGTCTTTTGTTTTGCAATACTACAGAAGTGATACTAAGTCTTATAAAAGTTATCCAGTCACTGGAACACTGAACACTTCAGAATCTGTGTTGTTTGCAAATCCTTGTTTATTTTTGGTAGCTTTTCTAGATAGGATAGTGATGGAGGAGTCAAATCCATAAACAGGTCCACACCTTTGCAGTCACACTAAAAGGATGAACTGGAAGAAAAAAGAGAAAACAAGGACAATATAAGAAAAGTTTTTGTGCAGGGAAATTTCTGTCTTGAAAAAAAATCCCTCAAGCAACAGTTCCTGGCAGATTTATGCAGAGATGTATGAGCTGAAATAACGATGGACAGACTAACTGTTAAAGCTAATTTTCATGATCTGATACTGATGAGGACAAGTATAGTGAGGTGACTGTATGAGATTTTATCTCTTTTAGAAAGAGAGCATCTACTGGTAAGAGATAGCTTCATCATTTTAGCTTTCAGATTATAGTTCTAAATTGCACATGCAAACAGAGCTTCTCCCAACAACAGTGGTGAACTTAATCTTACTTAAATACAATAAAATTGGACACTTAATCTCTGCTGATTTATATACCTGTATTGTACCCGTTTTGTATAGCTGTCACATGCTTACACACCTATTATAAACATCAATTTTAAACCCATTATAAACATAATTTGCTACTTATGGAAACTAAATGGCTACTTGGGAGTTGATGTCTAAGGTGGCCCAGCTCAGCTGAAATGAGCACCCTGCACCCCATTTATTCTCAGCTGATGGTTTGGGAGATGAATAATGTTCCACTGCCTAACAGGCTCTGCCTGTCACGTAGTTTTCAGATGTGCTATGCTGGCTCAAAATTTGACACGAATGAGAAGGAAGAGGAGGAGGGGGAAGGAGAAAGGAAAATATTCAGCCTTTGTATTCAGGGCATGTCCCTGTTGCCTTATTATCACATCAGAGAGCCTGGACCCATCAGCGCTTTCATTACACCACATTTTCCTCCCCCAAGAATTTATAATGCCGCCATCTTAATTTGTTTGGGGGACACTTGGCAGTCTGATTCCATATTGGAAAGAAAATTTGTTTTATTAAAAAACAGCTATAAGCAGTTAATCTAGCAACTGTTTTTTCAGACCTCGAGAGGTCAATACATAATTTAGAAATTTTCAGATGCCATTCCGATTGCTTCTCACTCAAAGAGAACCTTGATTATACAGGCTTGGTTTTCTGAGGGCCAAAGTCCTGCTTTAATCATCAAGACTGCTGCCATAGACCCTGACACTGGTGTCAGCTTGTGCGATTTTCTATTTCTTGGGGCCAGAGATACAGGAGACCAGATCAGATGGAGACCCGTGCAGTATGATGAGATCAAAGACAGCGCAACCCCGTGGGGTGCTGGAGGTGGGAGATGTTGCGCAGCTGATGGCAGCGGACCAGCACAGGCCGCAGCAGGCCCGAGAGCCCCAACCATGGTGTAGCACCAACCGAGATGGGGGCTGGGAAGAAATTGCCACTTGTTAATAGAAATCAAGCTAGTGATGGGTTTCCAAGAGTGATAGGGCTAGGTGAGACTTGAGCCGCATCTTTATGTGCTTTATGAAACCAGCTCCTGGGGCCACCCAGGGCCTGCTAGCACTAATGGGAAGACTCTCACAGGGCAGGAGGTCAGGTCCTTAGTGTGGTAACACTACTTCAAACCTATACAGGAATCGGTATTTGTAGGGGAATAGGAGATAACTTCAGCTGCAGCCCTCCAGGCCTTCAGTATGTAAAACTCCTCTTGATTTACAGCCTGCACCACGTGGAAGTATTGTGGAGATGAATCCTGTAGCTTATGAATAGGAAAGAAGGCCCAGCATTATCTTTCACAGCTACAGCCCCCTTGCCGTGAATAAATGTTTCATTTTTATTGCATTTGTTTTGCTGGTCTTTAAGAATCCCAACAATTACATGGTCAGCGATATCAAAGGCATAAAAGAAATTGAGATCATTTATAGCTAGTTCACAAAGGCTCTTCTATAATACGCTGATCTAGAGAAATTCTGTGTTGATGGGTCCTATTACGAGCGGAAGGAATGAAACTTTGAAATACTGTTATTTCATCTTTATATGACACATAATGAAGTCACTTCAAATGTCAGTTTTCAATGGAACATGAGATCTCTGGGTAATTCAATGCCCATTCAAACTTAAAAAATAACAATGAGGTATAAAAAGGTCCAGCATGTTTTAAGGACATGAGGCTATTACAGAGCTGAGAGTTGGAAAGACTTAATTATTTTTTTTCTAAATGGAAAGCTAAAAACAAGAAAGAATTTTCCAGATCTTATGGTATTTGCCTCATTTCCTTGAAAAACTCCTGAAAGAGTTTTAACTTATAATCAAGAAGTAGTTATAAAGTCATCTTTTAATTAACAACGAGCCACTTTTAACGCATTTTAACTGCTAAAATTTTATCAAAGAGTTGATTTAGATATCTTTCTATAATCTATCCTTACCTATACAAAGCTCTCATCAGACTAGTCTTTGGCGTTATCAGTGCTAACAGTTAAAAGAGCGTGGATTTGCACGAAAGTATGTAACTGATTTTATTAAAAAAAAACAACAAAAACACATAAGGTCCCTTTTACTTGGCATTTAGATTGCCCTAGCTCATTTTGAAGAGTCCTCCCTACAAAATATAATCTAAGAAAAAAATATATTTTTTTTCTAAAAAATACTTTAAGAAGACAAAACAAAATCATATTCTTCTCTCAAACCCTCCCAGTCCCCTCTCATGTCCAGCAGCTGTAGCTGTGGGATCAAATGCCACCTCCATTTCAGCTCACCTAAATTTAGACCTATACAGCTGGGCCCTACCTTTGAACAAGTTGTCTACTGACCTTTAACAATCAATAAAGAAGAAGAGGCAAGATTAATCTCATTCATTTAAGAAATCTACTTTGGATGAGATGAATTGTGTCTTAGAAGTGCTGTTTTCCCCCATCACCCATAAAATAAAGTAGATGTCTCACTTTTGTGAGATGAATCCCATTTCAGTGTTTAAAAGAAAATATGAGATTGGGCAACATTTGTCTTTCAGGCTCTCCTGTATGTTCATATGTGTCGCTGTGCATGCAGGCATTGGACTGGTGGCGTTGGATGTGTGGTGCTCGAATGGCAGCAGAAGACAGCAGACGCTGTGCCATTCCCATCCCTGCTGTGAGTCCTGCTGTAGAAAGAGCGAGGGCTGAGGTGGAGAGCAGGAACACAAGAGGCTGCACAGGGACTCAGTGTTGGTTGCACCTCAGCCTCTTTTCCGTGCAGCCCATGCACTGTGCGGGACCAAGGAGGGCAGCGCTAGCTCCTCGCGTGAAAGAGGGACCTGGACCAGGGTAGTGCTGGGACTGAGAAAAGGGCACGGAAGGAAGAGGGAGCCAGGATCACACTTATGGGCAGTGGTGGAGGAAAGTGGTGAAGGCCAAGTGGGAGGAAACACTGTGGTGCATGTGGTGCCAGAGGACACTCATGGAGAAGTGCCACTGCTGCCCAGCTGGGAGCAGGATGGGTCCAGGATAGCTCTGGGAAGCATTGGACTTGTCAATCCAAAATGAGCTAGTGTCATGATCTTGGTGGACAGTCTCATGACTTAGGAGTCTGGCAATGCTAAGATAGGCATCTACAGGTATCAACTGGTTTTAAGTCTAAATTAATTTATTAAAATGCCCTTTAGCACCATAGTCTGTGATGTGCACTAATTTGTGCTGCCCCAAGGGTAGCTCTGACTAATCTGAATTCATGGTGCAACCCTGACGTCTTGTTCTGTTTCCAGAGCTAAGAGGTAAGTATCAAATTTGTAGAGAGGGAAAGCTCAAAGCCTCTGCAGCACCAGAAATGGCTTGTGCCTAGCAACTATGACAGGGAAGTTTGAAAACTGAAACTCCATTTTGTGGTGCATAAAGAACACGTAGCACAGCTTTTGTTTTCTTGAGAAAAAGTGTTGCAAGGCTAAAGTGCCTAAATGATATTTGTTCACGCAGCTTAAATTTCCTGGTGAATTTCTGCCCAGCCTTGTCAACCCAGCCCACACAGATCTGAGAAGAAAATACAGCTCATAATATCATATTTTTGGTAAACAATCTTTTCATTTACCTATGGGCACAAAACGTGTATATTTAAAACTAAGTATATATCTGATCTAGATACACAATATGTAGATATGTAGGCATAAACACATATCATATATGTGTATGTTATACACAGTGGATATGCTTGTCCATTCAACTCTGTTAAAGTCTACAGAAAGAGTCTGTTCTTCAGCAGGCTTTCTAGTTTTTTTTTTTTTCAAAACCTTAATAAATAGTTTTGGTCATTAAAACTTTTTTTTTTTTTTCTGTAGTAGCTTTCAGAGCGAGACCCTAAATGACTAACCCATTCTCTTCTTTTGAAGGCCTCAGAGCAAAAACATTGCTTTCCAGTTAGAAACAAAATTGTCAACATTAGGTTATTGTCAGTACACTGCTCTAATGGCCTGTTCAGCTTTTAAAAGGTTTTGATAGTATTTTAAGGAGTCTCATGGCATTATTAAAAAAATATTTAATATGACTTCACATTTTGGAGCTCAGTCACAGCTGCTATAGGAACTGAGCAGATATGATGAAAAATGCAACCAGAGTGGCAAAGTAGCCCTGTCAAGGAGGAGAGCCACCTCACTCTGTGTTGCACCTCAGCCACCCCCACAACTCCAGTAAATCGGGATACTTGTTGTGAAGGGGGAAAAAAAAAGCAACAATATCATCAGTTATTACAGGAATCCCAGGGGAGTAGGCTAGGCAAATATTTAGCCCACCTTATTCTGTGGCAAAAACAATGATAACGTGTTAATACCGCATATATCGTAACCATTAGGGATCCTGACTACAAGGTGCTGAATTGTCCTGTGAAATGATAGGACACCTTGCATGGCTGGGGGTAAAAACAGCAAAATGAACAGGAAAAAAAAAACAACAGATGACTAACCTCACAATCCAGCGAGAGATGTTCCCATCCTTTGCTCGTGTCCTGACAGACTGCAATTTGTCATATACACTGAAGTCAATCTGTCCTACATACAGTTTCTGGTACTTTCTGGTGAACAGAGGAACTAGACTATGCACGAATCCCGGTCTGGATAAAGAGTAATGCCACGTAGCTCCGTATTATTTCCTGGAAGCTGACAAAGGGGGTCGATGCTAATAACTGTCAGCGCGTGCATATAAACAGTTGTTGGGGTTTTTTTATTCTTTTGTTTTTGTTTTTAATAGAAAGAGCGTTATTCATGAGGTCCTCTACTGACGATCACAGGTGAGTCGGAGAAGCAAGGGGTTTCACGGTGAAGGAAATTGTCCTTAGCTGGTCCCCTGCCCTCGTGTGCTATCTGACTTTCTGCAGCTCCTGTCTCAGCCAGGAGGGCAGGGGTTGTCCCAGCCTGTGCAGCAGCTTGGACAGTTCCACGTTGTGGTCTCGGTAGTAGCTCGACAGGAAAGCTCGGGACTGGGAGGGGTGAGAACAACACAAAGAGTCAAACACAGAAACCCGCCCCACACCAGGTTTTGGCAGGCATTTGTGCCGCCGTGCGGTGGGAAGCGCCGTGCTCCCTCCTGGCAGCTACGCTTTGCTCCGGGGAGATGCTCTCCTAGGGGGCAGTGAGTCTCCTGTCATGCAAAGCTCATTAAAAGCTGCTGTTTTTTAAAAATATCAAGTCAGTGGAATAATTAAAAAAAATGTTTGTTTTAGGAGTCAAACACAGTGTCCATATTAAGAAAATGTTAACTTAAATCTCTGCAAAGCCTTTACCTCTTGGTCCATGGGTGGGTATTTTCGACCTTTGCTTTTTCCCAGGCACTTTGTTTTCCCTCCTTCCAATAACTGGCACCAAAAGCCCTTCTGAGGGTCAAACCTATAAAAGATTACATTGTATGAAATATTTAACTACAGGAGAATCTCCCAGCTACTAAAGCATCAGAGTTAGTCAACAATTATGTCTGGACACATGTCTAGATGATGGAAATACTGAGAACAGAGTGGGAAACAGCTTTCCTCTCTTGTGAGAGCTCTGGGCATTTAGTATTTTCCACAAATTCACCTTGGGAGTGGCTCAAGGCAATAAGTTTTTCACATTGTACTTTACCTCTGCTATCTATTTTTCTTTCTACTAGTCCAGCATATAGGGTACATCTTTCAAGTGTTGGTCTATAGGATGCCAGTTACGGTCCTGAACCACAGTCTCAAGGGTCTTACACGGTTGCGTTCCAGACTGTCGCTCATAGTTTGTTGTCTGGTTTTGATTAGGGATTTTATCCATGTCAAACTGCTCTGTGTATCCAAGCAGGATGCTTATGTTTTGATCAGTTGACGCTTGAACAAAGAACCTTTTGTTGGAAAATCACTGACTGCCTCTTTTCCTGGAAGTATACGCACTATGTCCTCAAGAATATTATCTCTGTGCTCAATGAAAGCTCTCCACGTGGCCAGCAGAAGCTGATAATATTGTAGGTCAGTACTGTTAATGTGAGAGAGGTTAAAAAGGGCAGTCTGATCTATTTGCTGACTTCGACAGACAGACTCAATCCTTAAGTATATTTATATAGAATGTGTGTGATTGTTGCAGGACTACAAAACGGTGAGAAATATAATATTGAAATATTTCATGTTGATTTTTGAGTGAAATAAGCAGCGCTTAGGTCTTCTGAAAGAACCGATGGTTGTTTGTTGATAACTTAACAGCACCTGAGATGCTGGTTGCTCCATCTCATTAAATCTAAATATCATTTTCATTCCAAAGAAGGCATTAAAATATAAACTCTGTCTTAGCAATCTTATCTGAAATATACAATTTGATTTTGATGTCTAAAATTCAAAGATATAGGAATTTTAGATTAAGACATTAAAACACATACTCACTAAGGAATGAACAACATGCAGTGTTAAGTTTTGAATTTATTGCTGTGGGACTTGCAGCACACATAAAACATTGAAAAGGTCTGCATTTCTGCTATTCAGCAGATGTTTGAAAAGGATGAAGTATAATTGGCTGGAACATAGAGTTAATTAGTTACAGACTACCTTTCTGCCCTGGGTCTGTCTGAATGACACGGGTGCACCTGCGATTTGCTGCTGTACAGAATTGGACTAATTTCTGGAGAAGGGTGAACTTTCTTCACATTTTCTTTTTCTTGCCCAGCCTATTATTGCAGGCCTCACCCTCGTTTCCTAAATCGTTTCAGTAGCTGTATCAATTAAAAATAAATAAATCATTGATTAAATGGATATATTGATGATAGTCTCATTTCTGCTTTGGCCTTTTCCATCTGCTCATTGCATACTGAAGTACTTTAGCTGGCTTGCACTAATTTCCCAAGAGGAGAAGTAATGTAGTGTGCTGTGCAAAAAGAAAACTGCTAAACTATGCCCCAAACAATATTTCTGCCTCAGAATGAGCATATTGAACATTATTAAAAGAAAGTGCAAATTTGGAGAGTGGAAGAGAAGGCTTTTCTGGATAGAGGAAGACAGCCCAGGCTGAATTCAACTCATTGTGTTCAGGTATTACAAAAGTCTCAGGACTCCTGTAAACATAATTGGGCAGAATAGAAGCATTCAAAATATTCAGAAAATAGCAATAGCCTTAAGGCTAGAGTTACAGGTGAGCTTTTTAAAGTAGTCAGCAGAAACCTTTCCTCCAGGCCCATGTGTTCTAGGTTTCCATTCATTAGGTTCAGATACTTTAAGCCCTGGGCCACCCCCTGTGACCATGGGGAGAGGTGGGAAGCAGTCCTACAGTGCTGGGAACTTTGTGAACACTTCTGACTTGTTTCCCTCTCCTAGCACTTTGTCTGGGGATCACAGTGTATTCCTATCAATGGTGTTGTGTGTAAAAGCCTTGCACTATTAGTTGATTTTCCCCCTCATTTTTTACTATTCTAACAGGAAGTGCAGGTCCTGCTTTGCAGCATGTGGAACAAATGATGATCTAATTGCTTGTCTCTGCTGCCTCTCTTACTAACCTGGCATGATGTGCACTTCCCACCTCTGCTCTTTCCATGGCTTGACAAGGGGCTGGTCCTCTTGTTGGTCCCCCACTTGTGCCTGCATTAATGCTACTGTCCCGTAAGACGTTCATGTAATTACTCAGGGTGATGAACTTGTTGCTCACTAGCGTTTGCAGGACTAGGTCCTTAGGCTGCTTTGTGATGATTTTAAAAATGTGTGGTATTAGACAGTAATGACTAAGAATGATCCCACGCAGTCCTTTTTACTGTGACAGTCCTAAGATAAAGCTACTACATTGTTTAATGCATTTTTCTCTTCCATCCTAAATCCATACAGATATGTGGGTTTCCACAACACATTTGCATTCTTGATGTCTCTAGATGGTGATTGCATAATTTTATAGATCTGTTTACAATACATTTTTTTTTCTGTCCAAACACATATGAGAGGCCAAATTTCTCCTGTTATGTGACTCCACTGACTTTATTTAGTTACAGAAAGGAAGATGTATGTATGTGGGCGTGTATTTTTAAAAGCACAGCAGAAGGCACTGCAGATGTGCAGCAGCAGTTGTTCAAACACCAGTAGTTCAGCTGTGTATTCCTCCCCTATTTCCTCCACTTCAGAAACAAACGACTTAAAAAATCACACTCTGAAATCCAAAATTTCTCCTCTGGAAAAGGATTTTGGCAGAGCAGCATTCTTCAGACTCAAAAAAAAGCAAACACTGAACTCTCAGTTTATACCTGTTATATAGGTAAGTGTAACCCTCCCAGTGGGGAAACACTGACCACTAATTGTAGCTGGAGAGGAGGCAGTGTGGGGCAGGAGGAGGCTCGATGGCCTCATTTTCCAGCCGTTTGCCTGCTAGCAGCCTGCGGGAAGGTGAGGCACCGGCTTCCCTCCATGCCACCCCCTGCCACGTCCGCGTGGCCCTGTCGTGGGCCGGAGGCTGGGCTGGAGCTCTGTGCCTGCGCACCGGCTGGGAACAGCCTCCGCCACGGTGTGAGGCTTCTCAGCCCACGGTTCTCCCAGGGCCCCCCAGCACAGCTCCTCTGCCTGTGACGACAGGGTGCTCCTCATACGGAGAGGGTCGTTGCAAAAGCTTCTGACAATCTTCTGCCAGACTAGGAGGGGAGAGATAAATTCAGCCCACTCCCGCCTCTGCAGAGGCTCTGCCTTCCTTCAGGGAATTGAAATATGTCAAAGAGAGTGCCACACAGGCCATTAATCCCCTTTCACGGGGAAAGCCTTATCCTCCTGGTGGCAAGGATGAGAAATATGATCTGGGCTCATCACAGCTGCCTTTGCTAGATCCGAACCAGAGGCCATGGGAAGTCAATCAAAAGGCTTTCACTTCGTGCAGGGGACCTTGATTTTGGCTCCTGCAGAGCAGCTACAGTCTCAGCACCCCAGCCCACGAACAGTCAGGCTGCTTGCTCAGTCTCAGGGTTTCCAGCTCCACAGGCAAATTGGAGCTTCCCCCCATAGCCCAGGAGCTTTGCTTGTGCCTGGCACTTCCAGGCTAGGTGGTGGCTTGTAATTGCACCAAACTGCAAGCATACAGACTAAACTCATCCATGCCATGTGCCTGGCTGCTACCAGGTAAAAGGCAGCAAAACTGGCTCAACCACTTATGAAAATAGGATTAGGGAATGGTATATTTGGTCTATGTTAAAAGCAAACAGAGAAACCTTGCAAGCAAATGAATCCTATTGTACTGAATATGCCCCTCTTCAACTCTGTTGTTAGACTGCTACATAAATGTAGTAAAAACATTTAAACTAATCTTTTCACACCTGACACTAGGTGGTCTTCAGCTTCTGGAGACTGTCAAAAGGTTCAGCAGCGAGATTTGCTGAGCTCTTACATGCACAACTCACGTCAGCTGAACCCACGTTTTAACCAGTGAAGCTAGGGAAGCAGAACAAGGTACCCAGAGAAAACACGTCTTGGCCATCTCCAGTTGATCACTTAAACTTAGCAGACATTTTTTTTTTTACATGAACCTGGGCCTTTGTTCTCTGTCTAATACAAAATACTGAGCTGTCATTTACTCTGTGTGTTGTGTGAAGTAGAATTTGCATGTGGAAATGTATACAGTCATGCAATGAAATTCTTAATGTATTGTATGTGTGCAAGTTAAGGAGAAACTGAATGTGTATTAAACACAACTCTATAAAAACCCCAAACTTTGCAAAACTGTTTTTCTTTTTTTTTGCTTGTTTGTTTGTTTTGTTTTGTTTGTAATTAATGATCAACTGATCTTGGTAGGAGGGGATGTACACTGTGTTTCCACAGGGCAGATGATAAAGGAACAGACTCACGTTAGAGCTTCAGAGTAATTGTAATGAGGAGAGACTCCAAGAAACTTCTGCACTTCATCCATCACAGTAGCTGGGTCACTTCTTAGCTGCTGTCCATCAATAATTAGCAACTGTAGGGATAAATATGTCAGCCATTTAGAAAACAGGACTAAGGTTAACTAAATAATGACATTATTTCCCTTTTGTGACCTTACTTATGACATTAACATATGACTTTGCACAGCATTAATAACGATCATATGGCTGAACTTTACTCTGTTGGATGTGTATAGGTGGGTGCCCTGTAACCGTGTGCACGTTGTTCAGATGAAAGAGTTAAATCTCACAAGCCAAACCCGAGTTCCAGAGAATTCTGAGTAAAAGAGATAAGGAAGGAATGTAAAAACATTGCAAAGGTTTACAGTGTGTCCGTAGAAAATCTGGCATGGAATATGAAAAATGATAAAAACCTCATATATATCTTAGAATTAAATGTTCAGAAGCTATACAATTAAATGTTCAAAAGCGATATCGTGGCAATTTATTTCAGAATTACCACCAGCCTATCAACTTCCCAGACTTGCAAAATTGTTAGCAAAATGTTTATTTATTTATTTATTTATTTTAATTAAAGATTGATGTGATGTAAAGATACAAGGCAAACGTTAAGAGTATGTATCAAAAGTCTCCTGAAGTACCAAGCAGCATTGCTAATAACTATTCTGGACGGATGCGTTTTATATTATTCGTGAAGGCTTATTATGAATTATTAAGTTTTTGAGTGCACAGGCCGAGTGAATGCACATTACTGAGTACCCATTAGTAAGCACCGTGAGTGCACTCTCTGCGCACCTTATTAAGAATGAGTGCATTTTGTTGTGTATCTTGTAAAATTAATCACTACAACTATGAAACATGAGTGGTTACCGGTTTTACAAGAAATATGTCAATGTGCCCCTGCATGTTTAATAAGAGGGCTGCATTTGCTCTTTGCTGCTGCAGGGGAAGGAGAGAAATCTTCATGAGAGGTTGCAGCAGCCCAGGGTAAGGGTGGGTACGGAGCACAGGTAATAGGGCATGGGATGTCAGCACCCTTTGCATGCTCCGAATTTGCAATTTGTCCGAACAGGACAGCCTGTTCTCCTTGGAGCAATAAGATGGGACGTGGTGGCCGATGAGGAGATGTGTCCTGTTTGCTCCTGGGGTCCTACCTCTTGGGGACGCCCTTGCTGCAAGCTCCACTGCTGTTGGCAGTACTTCTTGCCCATTCAGGAAAGAGTAGAAAGGCCAGAGTTGAAAGAAGAAAGTAAATGACTAGCTGAGACTTTCTCCTTTTTACTGGAAATGGGATTGACCTGCTTCTCCTTTTTGTGGTACAGCTGATACTGTGTAAAAGGAAAACTGAGGACTAAGAAAAGACAGAGCTTGTATTTTTTGTTGATTTTTTTTTCTAGGATCCTGAAATAATAAGCAGTGCTCAGCTCTACCTCTGTTCAACAATATTCTGTCCGAAATAAGGCAAGTTCTGGGGATCTTTTACATATTTTTCTTACAATAGACAGGCATACAATCTGTGCAATGGACCTTATACACAGGTAAAGAGTGCCTCTGCATATGTTTTGTACTACTAAAGCATTTGCTTTAGGTTTATATCTGGAAACATTTTTTTTTTTTTTTTTTAGTAATAGGAATATTGTTTACGGCTATGTGTTTACATAAAATTTTCATGGAAAAGATTATAAAACACAATTCAATAAAACATCTGAAGGAAGATGGGGCAAAAGAAGGAATGTCTGCTCTAACACTGAGAAAGGCTAATTCCCTATCAGGATCAAACAAATGTGAAATTTTCTATGAAAGTGAGTGAGTGGGAGGGGGAATGAAATTTCTTTTCAGAAAAAGCCTTGGCATTTTCTAAATGAATTTGCCAAACCTTCCCACATCAACTTATGCTGCCAGTGCTTGTTTGTTGAGACCCAGAAGCCTTGAAAATCCTGGAAGGAAGCTTCCAAGTCCCCCATCAAGTCCATGTGGCCACAGGTCATAGAGTTTTCCTGTTGTATCTTATCCATCAGAAGACAGAAAAAATCAGCACATTTCTGGTAAATGTTCTGATCTTGACAAATCTGCACTTCCTAATGGCTAAAAGTTCCAGGGGGAAGTATCCTGTCACTTCTAATGATGAGGCCATACTCATTTCGGGACCTTCTGAGAGGTGATGAGCTTGTTGAAATAACAGGTTGGGAATTACCTGTGAAGCCGGGTAGTGAGCTAGCCATCGCTCGATATGGATGGCGTACCAGCCAGGTGTCAGGCACCTCTTCTGGAGAGTCCTTATCTCTGAGGGTGCCCAGTGGCCTGATGTTATGACTTCAT
The DNA here is from genome assembly GCA_013399115.1 of Anseranas semipalmata. Taxonomy (NCBI): domain Eukaryota; kingdom Metazoa; phylum Chordata; class Aves; order Anseriformes; family Anseranatidae; genus Anseranas; species Anseranas semipalmata. The sequence continues at coordinate 688,280 of VXAA01001529.1, read as the reverse complement.
AAAAATTGAATTTCAGGGCAGCAGGGTCCTCATGGGATCGCTGATGCTAATGGGAGATAGTTAGACACATGTCACAATGACCCTGAAGATTAAGCCATGTTCAAAGAGAAAAAGAAGAACAAATTGCTCTGGTACTTCTAACTCCCACGAAGAGTGAAAACATGTCTCCTAACAGCCTCCTTTCCAATACGCCCTATAACTCTCCTCTCAAGTGGCCACGACCAGCCTGCGCTTAGTCCAGCGTTTGCAACCTGCCGAGGGATGAAGGCTGCGGCTCCCTGGCTCTGTACCTCCTGCCCACTTCGCGCTGGAGCCATGGGCATGAGGAGAGCTGAGGAGGCAAGCTCTGCCAAAGCAGACGCAGTTTTTTACTACTCTGCATCTCACGTTGGCATTCGTAAAGGTGCAAATGAGATATTAAAAAGGGTGCAGATTGCAGCCCTAAGCCACGTTTTATTTCTTGCAGAACTCCTAATAACAATAGCAGAAATGGTGTACTTTAGGCTTGTTGAAAGATTATTCATTTGTGTCCATTTTAACACTGTTTTTAGTATTTCTTTTATTTGTATAACTATTTGTATTTTCCTTTATTTGTATAACTATACCATATTTTGCATGCTTAAATGACTCTATAAAAAAACAGCATACAGACTTTCTAATGGAAAGGTGTGGACTCAGTAAAAGGCAAGAAAGAGCATCCTAGAGTTTCCTAGGAAAACCAACAGACTTTCTTTTGTTTCCAAGGAGAGAAAAACAAAAACAAAACAACAATGAACCCTACTCCACAGACACAGCTCTTTTTAACTCCTTGGAAACTTTAGAAGACATTGCATACATTTGTACACTAATGCGTATTGCTCAGCTTGCAAGCTGGAGGACTGGATGAAGTACCAGATTCTCAGCATAAAAAGCTCTGATTTTCCAGCTAGGCCAAGCTCATTTTCCCCCGTGCATCTCCCTGGGCGAGGAGCATCGCTTTTCCTCTATTCAGTGTCAACTGTAATTGAGATTAAACTGTTTGTTTACAGCTAGTGGCAGCTCTGTGCTGAGAAGTTTCATCATTTATGACACTGGTGTCACAGGTGCCAACTGCAAAAACTGGCATTCAGCATTCTTCCACTTCTACACAGTGCAAATGCTTTGCAATAAATCCCGTTCTTTCTCAAGGGCACAAATTCCCACTGATGTTGGCCATCATCCCCTGCTGTTGATTTCACTGTCTGTTTCTTGAAGGCAAGGTACATACCTGGTACCAGGAGTATGCCCGGTCAGATGGGTCGATGAGGATGGTGATGATCTTGGCCTTGGGGATGAGGGAAGCAGCTCGTTTAGGAGCTTCCTCAGAATGAAAATAGTTGGCACTTTTCTCAAAGACGAGGTCGGTAGTGATGTTGGAAGGAGTGGGGAAGAAATCCATATACCTGGGAGATGAAGAAACTAATTAGAATTAGCGGTGTCATGTAAGAGTCTGCATCCCATCTCAAAATTCATTGTAGGTGAAAAGGTGGATTTTCGGCCATAAGTCTCAACAAGCAAAATTAAATTTCTCAGCTCACTCCAGAACTGGAATAGGGGGAACAGAACTTGGCTCTCAGATGGTACTGGCAATAGCTAAAGCCTTCATGAGGTCAGGTAATTAGGTTTTTCCTTTGATGGATGGGATTTTTGCTAATAAGTTCAGTCTCAGAGGGAAATCTTTCACCAGTTTGGAGTGAGTTCAGTTGTAACTGCAGAAGAAAATGGGAAAAGCTTCAAAATGTCAACCATTTAATTTTAACATTGTTGGAATATTTCATCTTGGAACTGACAAATCTTTTCTTTTATACATTTTCAGAAAGCAAGATTTCAAATTTTGGCTTCAAATGGTCTTTTCCATCGAAAATTGATTGGAAGTAAAAATGAGTAATATGGGAAGTTTGATCAAAAGGGTGAAGAATTGAAACGAAGCAAAAGGTGAAATTGTTTCGGAAGCATTTTTTGATCCCTTTAGTTTGGCTGAGCACTCCGTGAGCTTCCAGTTTTGGTGTGGCTAGCTGTTTTTGTGTACTTTCTACTGAAATGAAGTATGTGGGACCTCACCCTGTGCACACAACCCTACTAACCTTTGAGCTTACAGGTCAATCTCAGCGAAACGTGGCAGAAGAGGTCTCAGCAAGGCCAGCCTCTTCCGCTGCGTTGTGTGCACAGGGCTGCAGAGGAGAGACCCCATCACCACCGTGGAAGACAGAAGGGCCACGACGGAAACTTGTACTCTCACCAGGTTTTGGGGGGAAGAAAGGCTGGTTCATGGGGCTCCCCGCTGCCCCAGCCACTGCCACACTGGGGGGCAAGCCCCGCTCCCCCAGCCCTGTGCCTCCCGCTCCTTCTCCTCCTGGTGTAGTATGCCATATACTCTATGGTAGCTATGTGCAAGCTCTTTCCTTATGCAGCATGAAAAATAAATGAGAAGCATTTCTTTCTCCTCCTTTTTCATGACACCTTGAAAAAATTAATCTGTTTCTATATAGTGTGATGTTTGTCTTATATTTCAGTTTTCATACAAAGATGAGGAGTGCCATTCCCTGTGGAAACAAAAGCCTTACAAAATGCTTTTCTTAAGCAAAAATGTTTAAAAATTGTAATAGGAGTACCAGCTGAAATTCTTTATGAAGGGCTTTTTTTCTCATGAGAACCTGAACCTGATTTCACAAAAAACACCGTTTGAAGAAAAAGAGTGTAATTCAGACCCTTCAAAACTGATAGTTATGAAAAGACAGAGATGTTATTCATTATTAAGACAGACATTGTAACTGAGCTTGCTATTGTATTCATTTGAAAAAAAAAAGAAAAGAGAAATTGTTACTGTAATATCTAAACAAAATTAAGGACTTGATTAAATGTCCCATCATTACAAATTAGTTTCTCATTCTCTCTGATAATGCCAAGCACAACAAATTCATCCAGTAATTATGTAGATGTCATACATGCTTCTGTAATTGTTTCACTGTGATTTAACATGTATTAATAATGAACACTTCTTTTTTGTTATTCTTCTTACCAGTCAATTCCCTTGTGATAGTTGTTTCCATTGAAGAACTGAACTTCTTCAAAAGTTTTTGGACTGGGGAGATTACTGATAATGGAGGGATGCATCAGAAGAAATAAATAAAGTGCTGTCGTTCCTACAACACAAAGAGATACCATTAGGAAACAGAAAAAAAAAAAAAAAAACCTACCACCACCAGAAAAAACTTTGACTTTATTCATTTAAGAAAATACTTCTAGATCAATTTACACTGAAATATACAGGATAATTAGAAAGGTTACCTTTTATAAGAAAATTTCCTATTGATGAAAGGCATACATAAGCACAAGGTGTTTTTAGAGGGAGATGGGAGTATGTGCAGATTTTTTCTGTGCTCATTAAACTTTTCCCATTTCCAGACTCAGAATTCTGCTCTCTGGGGCAAGCATGACATTGATGACATTGTTTGCCTGTTTATTTATCCAATGATGGAATTTGGCCTGAACATGTTTATTTTTAAATCATTTACATGCACAAAAGTTTTCAAAAGTAATAATTATGGAATTATGTTTCTGTTGCTCCCAGAACCACACTTTTGTCCTCTGTGTGTTTTTCCTGTGGGTCTGCTATTGAGGAATAAAAAGTCTTTCAAGTCGTTCAAGTGACATTGTGTATTTTGTCTATATTGCCTATCTGCCAACAAACCTGCACGTAATAAATGTGCTTTAAAATTCCAGCAACAATAACTTTTTGTTGTTATTTGTTTGTTAAAAAAACAACTGGAAATGTTATACAATGTTAAATGAAATTTCAGGAGAACGTGTCTTTCAAATTGATCTTCAATGATTTTATGCTATGCAAGCTATCATTGGACTATGAATCAAGACCCGCTGTCTCTTTGTCACTGTCACAGAATTTCTATATAATCTTGGATTAGTCATTTATTTCCCTGCCTCAACATCCACTTTCTGCAATACGTCAACAACAGTAATAGCTACCTTGGGAGTGGGAATATGTGGCTTAATTTAAATAATGTCCTGAGACCCCCAGAGGCCTGAAAGGTGGTAAGTGTGTTGACTGTCAATTAGGGTCTCAAATGATGGGGAAATAATTTGTCAAAGAACTTAATAACAAACTTAGCTTAGGGCACCCTGACAGCATGTTTCTTTATGGTGGATGTTTGCACTGCTTTCTCCTGCGTCGTCCTACGGTGGGCTGAATTCAGTAGTGAAATTAGGTGTGTACAGCTGTCACGTACCAGCACCGCAGCCTGGCTGCTGTACAACCCTTTCCATCTTTCACTCTCCAAGGCTTGTGTCAGCTGGCTTTGAAAGCGCAAAAATACTCTAACTGCAACCATCAGCCACGGAGTTCAATTCTGTTATTCTCATCTACGGCCGCCCTTCAGCAGCTGGCGTGCAAGGAGGGCGTACGCGCAGTCTGCTCAGTGCTGGGACACTGGCTGTGGATTCCCTGGGGGTGCAGGGATTTCTGCGCCTTCGCTGCCAGCAAGAGCTGGCCCTGGAAAGCATCAGAGCACCAAGCCAGCACTATGCCAGCCCCTCCTGCAAACGGGGATGAGCTAATGCTTCTTCCGGAAAAGAAATCAACCAGAGGTACTGCCAAAATAGTCGATCCTCGCATCTTAGAAAGTGTCTTCAGTTTTTGGCAAGAACAACAGAACTGAAAGTAACAAATACGTTGTAATCTGAACCTTCCCTACCCAAATAAATACTGCATCAGGAAGGAGTAACAATATTCATTAGAACAGAGTCTGCTGGGAAATTTTGGTGCTGCTCTGTTGGGAGACTTCTGGTAGCAGTAGCGGGGAATGGAAGGAGAAAGCAATTTTACCATTCACCCCCTTTTCCCTTTCTGTTGGCAGTGAAGGAATTACTATCCAAGTCCCATAGGGATCAGGAACACACACCTCTAGAACTTACAGGACACAGATACAAATCCAGGGTCTAGCTTAGGTTACAAATTCATTACTTCTTACCTGTTTTCTGGGGTCCTATCACAAGAAATTTGGGTAGGTGGTCACAAGTTTTGTCCCTGGACCAAATATCCCTGTGTCGTTTATCATCACATGGATTCTGAAGGAGAAAAAAACAATCAAGTACATTGTGCCAGGGATGTCCTAAATGTTTTGCATGCACACAAGACTTTGCAGGATTTAAATCTTACACACTAACAACAGTCTTACACAAAGTAGTAAAATCACATATTTTCCCATAAGAGTTTATTCCGACAGATATGGAGGTCACTGGTAGTGATCCATGGAAGCCCTTCCACTGTGGCGGGTACTTGAGCGTTCAGGCACACAGAGACCAAGCTCCTCAGTATCTGTCAGGACTGATCCTTGCAGGGGTCCCGGAGAAGTCAGTAAAGCTAAACAGCTCTGCAAATCCTGGAAGGATTTGTGTCAAAATCCACACCCTGTGAGACTACTACATTTCCTTCTCTCTGTTAGTCTCTTTTCATCAACTCAGAGTCTATAGGCATGTAGGTATGCACGTATGTGGTCCCTTTGACTAAAATTGAAAGTGTATATAATGGTTTTGCATGACCGAGGATTAAGTTCAGTCATTAGAGAAAGAAAAAAAAAAAAGAAAAGAAAAAGAAAAAAAAGATTAACACATTGATTTAATCAAGTTTTCATTTGAGGTTAGAATGGAAACCTCTGTTTGAATAGCTTCAAGGCATTACTTTTGAAGGTGACAAAATGGTTTCAGATACATAGTACTCTTAGTGCCAATTTTAATTTACATAAAAACCCAAAAGGAAGGACAAAATAGAAATCTGGGATATTACTGATCTCCTTATCTTTCTACTACCCATGAATGCGAAATAAAAGTGTGTGAACAAAAGACCCCACAGGAAAGGTTAGGACTGACTGTTCTTTAAAGCAGTTATCATATGGATCCTGCTTTTGCATAGTATTGGCTGGTAATAGAAAATACAGTTTGCTAGTGAATAAAGTTAGCAGAATATAATGGAGAAAATCATTAAATGATGTGAATTGCTGCAGCTCCACTAAACTCAATGGGAATATTATTGATTTGTACTTCTTTTGCATCTGGGCCAACAATAACAGTGAAAATTTCTGCTCCTTTGTACCCGTGTAAGCCTGAAATAACTGCATGGATCTCCATGGTGTCACTCTGGATTCAAGCCTGCATAGCTAAAAGCACAGTGCGGCACATCATATTCTGAATAAGAGAAGAGCCAGACATGTACAACAATGATTAGGAAATTACAGTGTTGAGATTACAAGCAGCACTATCGTGCATTTACAGCAGATACAGAAAATAGCCACTGGTGGGCTGTGCAGAAACCCTTTTCCTTTCTTAAAATAGCAGCCCATTCTGCAGCACTGACTGCTCCTGCCATCTCTTCTCCTCGCTGCTTTAGTGAAGGGGGTTCACTAAACCTGAAACCCTTGCAGCTGCAGTGATGCAACTCTGGTGATTCCCCATCGATGTGCACAATGGGTCTGCGTTGTTTGCCCTGGGGTAGCCCTTGCTATGGGCTGCCTGCATTCATCTCGCTGGTAGTGTGCCATGATTAGTTAGCACAATGTGATGCATCAGCAAAGCTACGATGGGAGGGGAGGGCAGGAAAGCTTTCTCTCATCTATATGGCACTTAGTTGTTTTTGACGTTCCTGATTTGGGGTGAGTGGAAGCTAACCCATTTCTAGTCAAAAGAATCAGTCTTTCAAGAGAATTTAAATAATCTAAAAAGGCATACAGGAAGAAATAACAAATTTTAATGCAAAGCAGGCTTTTTAATTTAATTTAATTTAATTTTTTACAGGAGAAGATTTATATTCCAGCAAACAATGTAATTGGAGGTAGGAAGAGGCCGTGACGTTACCTGCCACAGAGGGTCCGTCTGCTCAGGGAAGAGCTCAAAGTACTTGTGTGCCAACTGGATGGGGGGCAGTGTCTGCAGTTTCAGGTTTGTCGAGCTCTTCACAAATTTGGCCAGGTTCGCAAAGGTGTACAGCCCCAGGCGGTCGTTCCCGTAATTAGACAAATGGGTCATGAAGATGCTGATCTGGGGGAGAGGAGAAACCTTTCAGTCGCAGCACATCAGGGGACAGAGGTGTCTGCCTGGAAGGGCAAGCACGGGGCTCCCAGGAGCTTTGTCAAACCCTTTCTTTTGCACCCAAAAACAGCAAAAGAAGAGGAAAATGTTAAGCTGGTCCTACTTCCCAACCTGTCTGCCAGCCTCAAGTCTAGACGTTGCCACGTATGCACCATGTATTTAAAAGCCCCCTTCTCACCTCAGGGGATGCTACTCATTCATGGGCTCTCCACAGACTGGCATTCAGGAGATGCATTCAGAGATTCTTTATTCTTCTGTTTTGATTTCTTTCGACAAACCACACAAAAATTGTTTCTTGCACGGCCCTGTTTGCTTCCTTATCCCTGCACAGGTGGGACCTGAGGTGCAGGTGGGACCTGGGGTACAGGTTTACACCATGCGCTCAGCTGGGGGCCCCCAGCATTGCGGTGCTTCCAGGATCACTAGCTCTTGCTCCTCAGATGGATAGGCAAGGATTAATTTCAGAGCTGCTATTTACAGGGTTAACACAAAAATCTGACTAATATGCTGTCTCCTCCAAACGCAGGGTTGGCCAGTTTGTTCAAAATGGCATGGTTGTAGGAAGATAAAAAAAAATCTGAAATATAAAACTTTCAAGCCTTTATGGATGATGATATCTCAGCTAAATATCAATGTCATTGATTTCTCTTTAAAGGCAATAAAGCTTCTGTCTTTTTATCAGTCTTATTATGGTTCTCCTTTACATGGAGAACTTTACATCTACTGCTTTGTAGATCTCATCATCTTTTTCCGAGGGATAAAGAGAAGAATTTGTAAGAATAATGTGCAGAATATATTTCCCAGTATTTTCTTTATATGAGGTGATCAAGCTCAGTTTCAGCACTGCAAAGGCCTGGTTTATCTGTAGATTGTTATTATTTAGCTTTCTGAAGATGCTATCAAACAGGGTGTTGTTTTTTGACTGTTTTGCTCAGTACATTGGCCTCAGATAGGATGTATAGTGACAGTGAAATTTAATTACACTGTTATGGAGAAATAACATCATAGTGATAACTAAAGAGTGTATATATATATATATATATGTATTTCAGCAACAGCTCTGAAGCTGACAGTCACTACTATGCAGCAGATCACAGAAAGTAAATACTAACTAACGTGACCACAACAATTCAAAAAAGCAGCATGTCAGGCAGTGAGCTTCTTAACAACATCATGCTTCAATGAGGCCCTAATGTGAAGTAAAAAAATAGAGTTATAATGACAATTACAGCAAACTCCAGAATATGGTTGTGGGACATTTAGCATTTTGCCATCCTACCTCAATACAGGAATTTTGGGAAAAGTGAAATAAAGCACTGGCCTTGTGCATTCAGTGATCACTCTTGGTAATGCATCCAGAGTCCATAAGAGTTTCACTTTTCCCAAAGTCTTGTGTGTCTACTGCAGATGTGAATTTCACAGGACAGATGAGGAGTCCACACAAGGGCAGTAGCTTCAGTGCCCTTACACGTGAAGTCCTTCCTCACGTTAAAATATCTCCACATAAGATGTATTTATGGATGACCTTTATGGAAGTGCCCTTTCATGCTACAATGAACTCCTGAAGCCCGAGAGCAAAACGTGGCCTGAGCCAGACCCCTAATGATGAGAAGGAACAATGCTGAGCAATGAGCGTTAGCCTGTCAAAGATCAGATTCCCATCATGTTCATGTTTTACATTCTCATTTTATACAGCCAGCTCATGTGTACTCTGTGAGACCACAGACATAGATCCATTTGCCTTCAGGTTGGACTGGGCTCAGAAGAGGGACATAGGCTCAGCACTCCATCTCCTAGCTTTTTTGTGCCTTATTTAAGTTAGCGAGATTGTTTGTAAAGCCTTGGGAGAGTTTTGTGGCTGAAGACCAGTGTGAGAAACAGCCAGTCTGCTAAACCCCTTAGGTTACCTGCACAACCCAGCCAGGCTGCACATCTGTAGGCAGGGCTGGGGGTTTGCATCCTTTGGGGTCTTTTAGGTTCTGAAGCACCTGAATCTGAAGAGATTAGTCATCAGCAGTGAGGACTCCTGTTTCACAAGTAAACTGCTTGCTTTACAGCTGGATATCATCTTGGATGATTAGGCAGCTGACAGCACAGCTGGTGGTAGCGGGTGTGAGCTTATAAAGTGATGCATCGGGTACAAGAGAGGAGGTGGTGTGTGTACCTTGCTGCTTCTAAGGCTGTAGTAGAAGGTCTGGGTTGCCAGCATCCTCAGTGCACAGCCAGGTCAGTGAGCTTTTTGTCTCTGTCTTGAGTGAAGCTGGGAGTTGTGTGAGTAATGTCTCATGTGACCAAGGCCTGGAGGAAGATGTTTAGGCTGTGTGTCTTTGAGGTCTGAAGTGCAAGCTAGGCATGCTGGAGATGCCAAGGTGTATGTTGTCCTTGCCAGTGGGGGCTATGGCCAGGAAGCTGGGTGGGCTGTATTGGCACTGTGGTCCCTGAGTTAGTCCTGGAAGCATATGTCTCAGCTGGGTGGCTACTGGGCTCCCCAGCAGCTGAACTGCCAGGAGGTGCTAGGCCTCAAAGCTAGGATCTTCCTGCTTAAAATGGCTGCCAAATGCCCGGGTGCCTTTCAGGAGGGCTGTTATCACTAACCCACGTGGCTTGGTCCTCCTGACTGCTAAAAGCTTTCCAAAACAAACTGCTAGTACCACCTGAAGGTTAAGCTTAACCTTCAGTATGTTGCTGCTTCGCAGTCCTGGGCTTGAGTTCTAGCAGAGGAAAGTGCTGTGGACAAAAATACTGCATCCGTAGTGCACCATGCTGTTCTGCCTTTCAAAATAGCCACAGAACAAAAAGCCACAAGCTTTCTACTTTCACCATCTTGCTCTGCCACCCTGGTGCTTCTTTAAGCATCAGCCCACAATGTTTAAAAACACGTCCATTAGTTTGTTAGATTATTTATGACGCTTTTAGTACTTCTATAAGGTGAAGATGGATGGAGCTTAGGAGAAATTGTCCCTTACGGCCCATCTGTGGCGTGTTTGCACTGTGCCTGCTTTATTCTGCACAAGGTAATTTATTCTTCGCTTTTATTCTGTTCCGAGCCTCCTTCGAGCAAAGATTGGCAACTCTACAAGATTTTTTTCCATCAGCCTGACTTGGGTTTCAGTGCCTATGCATCTTATGACTGAAAAAGTTTAACAAAACTGAACGCTAAAATTGCCCTAGGCTTTGTGCATGTCCATATGTAGTACCCAAGAAACTTATAAACAAAGTAATTTTCTTCTATTTTTCTTTGGGTTTCCAGTCTACTGGCCTTTTTTCAATTCATTCACCCCTCCCACCCCCACAAAAAGAACACACATACCCTTTCAGGTCTAGAATCCAGCTCCTAAAAAAAGTGATAAGTGCTTCCTACACACTATTTAGAAATGATGAAAAGGAAAACACTTGTAGGAAGTCTTGATAGAGAAGATCATCTTGTCTCTAAGTGTTTTCTGGTTTTTAAGTGCTGAAGCATCTGTCAATGACATTTAATATTATTGTGGCAATTTAATATTGTTGCAGCAAATAACACAGGCACATAAATCTACTTGCTCTTTTTGCTTATTTACATATGAATTTGGACAAGGTTTTTTTGTAAAAATGTACCTCTAGGAGATAGCTTATTTTAAGAGTTTCAATAGGTTGCTGTCCAGTCCAAAAGATCTAGTTGATCGCTCTTTATGGAGTCAAAGGTTCTTAGATAACTCTCAATTTGTTTTGCTCCTTTGATTTGGTTTGAAATGAAGAAAGCAAATGTGGTATTTAATATATTGATAAAACTATATCTAATTCTTTGCCAACTGCCTCCAAATCTTTTGAGAGAAATGTGGATGGGTTTTGACTGTTCATGTTTAGAGCATGGATGGACACAAGTCTGTTTTCCTGCTGATGCTTCACTACATAGTCTAGAAATGTGCTGAGCAAGCATAATGCTGCTGCATGCCTTGGGGCTGGCACTGTGATGCACAACACGGCTGCACTGCTTTGCTGTGCTGTTTTGATTGACACAGAAGGGATTCAGAATCAGCCTCATGGGCAGGAGTGAGGAATCCAGTGAAAACCAATGAATGTCCCTTCCTGTAGTGCTGCAAGCAAAATTAGGTAATAAAAGAGAAAGGACCATGTTTCTACACTTTCTTTGACAAAAAGCAAGATACAACACAGACTGACAATAACCAGCAGCCAGCACTTCATCAAGGCAGGGGTAAAGCTTCTAGGAGGGAGGCAGCATGCTGCTTCTGCAGCAGTGCAGTACAAAGGCAATAAATTGCTTTAGATTCCTGAGGCTATGGAAGAGGCCCTGGCAGCACTGCATTACTCTTAGGGTTAAAGTGGTATAAGCAATGTGTTAAACATATGTGCAGAGATGTGCTGAGTACAATCCCTTGCTATAGCCAACAAGATATGTGAAACAGGGTTGGCTGTGAATTACTTTGCTGGTTGTGTTCCCCTATAAGGTTGTAGAACACAGACACTTTGTAGGAGAGCAGTGTTTAAATGATGCTGTAGTTCATATGGATGCAATATCTCGTTAGCTCTGGCAATTCACCTCTCCCTCTGCCCCTGTAGCTGGGATCAGTAATATTTTGAGGCCCAAAGGGGACAGAATGCTGAAGGTGTAGGTAGGAAAACTTTCATTTTGCTTTTCTCTTTCTGCCATTCACCCTCCAATCCAGATCTCATTTGCTGCCTCCCTCTCATACTCCATAGTACGTTTTTCTCAAAATCATTTTGCCTTCTCTGTAGTCAGGGTCCTTTTGTTACAGAAGCATTCATTTTATTTTTTTAATCCACCATTTTACTGTATGCAGATAAGAAACATCTACAGCTTTTTAGCTGAAAGCTATGGCTTTCAAAGACTTGTATAGAAAAGGGGAATTCTGAGATTCACACTTTGGTGGTGACAAAACTGAAGCATGGAGGGATGGTGTGATTTGCAGAGAATTAATCAGTAAGCTAATGAAAGATTAGGAAAGGGAAGCCAGATAACCTTTGGTCCACCTCTGTATCTGCTGGACAGAAAGACGAGCACTGTCTCTTTTGAAGAAGAGAATTGCTGTTAGGTTCAGTTTGAATGGGTAGATCTCTGTTTGAAAGGATTTTACCCATCTAAGTAACAAATACCTGGGGTCAGCACTGCAAAGTCAATGGGATTTCTCTTCTTATGCCTGTTCCTCATTTAGGGAGAGATGAGTTAACATGAAGTCCTCTCCCCTAAGAGCAATGGACAGGATCCTTAAGGGCTGAAGTCATTGGCGTGAACTGCCCCATGTATTTTTATGGAAATGTGTTTATGTAAAATATGCAAACTTTAATCCTGCTTTCTGTTATTCAACACTGCAACTGTTCAAATCAGTGCAGGAGCAGGTGGCCCTATCAGGGAGGCTGGAGCTGGCACACAGCATCTGGGGCACCAGCAGCCACAGGGGATACTGTAGCTGGGCTGGTACCCCTGTGTCGGGGTGACCCACTCAGCACTTACAGGAGCATCTTATTTATACCTATATTAAATGGGAATGAATGGAGAGATGTGGCCCACTGGCTGGAAATCATGATTGTATTATTGTAGCAGGCTTTTTTTTTTCCTGGTTTCTGTTGCCTACTCAGTTAACACTTCAAGTAGGTGCACAGTGGTCTGTAACTTCTGTCTGCTCTATAAGAAAGAGGTGAGAGGACAACAGTGGTCCTAAATTTCTCAGACTGACTGTGCAGTTAATATGCCATTCTGGTGGGTAAATCATATTTTTTTTCCATTAGGCTGGATGGACAGAGGGGGAAAAAAGATGTTTTACACCTCCATCTGACAGGATCCAACAGAAGCTACATCCTACATCTGGTTATTTACCAGCTCCTCTGCTTCTAAGTCATAATATTTGGTTAGTGTGTTGTTAACAAACCTGAACTGTTGTGACCCAAGACAGCTGAGCATGCAAACAGCTCCACCGAAGCACAGAAGCTGTCAGCAACTCCCAAAGCAGCAGGGCTGGGGCGGCTGCTCTGGCGGGGAACAGGCAGCTCCTGCTGTATTTCAAAGCACGGTCAGATGATGACCCACTTTTCTTCCCTTTGAGAGCTGGCCAGGCTAATTAAAAAGAAAACACCCCCCAGGCAGAGGGTAATTAATGCAAACTTATGGGGGGAGCAGTTTGGGAGGGAGGTGAAAGGGGGCTGGGGGCTTCAGGCCTAGCTGCATGCATAGCTGGATTTGGCAGGCAAGGCTGCTCAGCACAGCTTCCCAAAGTGGCTCACCCAACACCAGCCACTGGCTGGTGGGTGACTAGAAATGTGTAGCGGAAATTCCCAGGGCCCCTTGGTATCTGGCTGATGGGATGTGCTGGCACGGTATGTTAAAGAAATGAGGATAAGCAGGCAGAGGGGGAGGGGGGCTCCTGCTGCCTGCAAAACTATGGCTCTTCCTTTTGTATGTATATGTAAAATGATATCTAGATTAGCTAGTAGGGTAAAAGGCTCGTTTCCAAAATTATTGTAATATAAATCCATGCTTTATCTACTTGAAGAGCCCAGAAACTGCATTCTGTACTCAAAGTTAATGCCCTTTCTGCAGAAGCACAGCCCTATGCACCTATTCATGCATAATATGGATGTTTATTTCCTTCTGTAAGTGCAAAACTCAGCAGTCTTAACTAAAAGCAGTCTTAACTCTGTTATAACCTACCTGATTAACATGTATAGATTGATTTTTTTAATTTTAATAATTGCTTTGTTAGTAACATGCAGAATGAGACTGAGAACAGTTGTCAAAGAACCCAATAGAAACATTTTGTAAAGCTAATGAAGTCTTACTGATATGCATACTCACAGTAATATTGTGTTATGTATCTGAATTGCAGGATAAAAGCTTCCAGTTTATACTGCAGGGTATAATGATGATTAGATTTAGAAATTGTATCTTTTAACTCTCCATTAACAATATGCTTTTGCTAAGCACTATATCCTAAAATATCAGAGGGAGGTCTGTTTACATTAGTGTACCTGGACATCGGAATTGGTGTTTTTACAACTGTAGGTATGACCTCGGGTATACTGGTAACTGTACAGCTTCAATTATACTAATTCTGCAACCTCAGCTTGTGTTCAGACTTGTCTCCAGGCTCTTTGGTTGTGACTCTGTGATGTTGCAACGCCAGAAAATTTTCAGCATCTCACTGGGAAGCTACTGCAAAGCTCCCATCTTTGTCCTGCTGTCCTGCCAGCAGGTTTTTGGGCAAAAGTTGCCTGCCTGTCTCTAGAGGGCACTAGGGTGCTAGTCTATTCTAAACTGTCAATTTATATTTGCCTTTTTGGGAGGATCATCCCAGAGAACTGTAAACGACTGTAGACCCTGCAGTGTAGACACATTTTTAAAGAGAAGTTTGCAGAAAGATGCTGGATTCTAGTAGGATTTTTAGCCTCGCTGGGTGATCTGCATCATGCTAGCAGTAGCCAGGTAGCTATGAAAATCCCATTAGGGGTTTAAATTCCTTAGTATATGTGACATCAGGAACACAAAATTACTGAATGTCAATGAGTGAAGCGGCTTCCTAAAGCAGGGCCCTATTACTTTCAGAGCTCCATCCTTTGTGTGCATGCATTTGTTTACTACAGGAGTTTGTTCACACTAAACATGCAGCTTTGAGTGCAGGAAGGTCTGACGCTTCACTTCAAAGCTGTATCTTAAGGAGACTGAGGGTAAATCCTATCCTCAGCTAGTGTAAATCCCTCTAGCCAGACTGAAATCTGCAGCTATGTTATTTGTACAGGAACTGATATTAAACAAGGCTGCTTCCTGTGTTTTTCCCAGAAGCCTTGTGTTCCATAGCCACCAATGTCCTTGCTATCTTAGCTGATTAAAAATGATGAAATTATCACGAAGCTTCTGGTTTCTGCTTGAGAATAACATGCCCACTTGCTAGAACAGAAATTCCTGGAAAAAGAGCTGTTGGTGCTCCAGTGTCCAGCTGAAGTGTACCCCAACCACCCTCCCTGGTACAGCATTTTGGGAGCCAAATACTGACTGATACCTTTATGCTGATATTTGAAACTGTGTCTATCCATCAATGTACTACTTGCAGGGAAGGTCAATTACAAAAGTTATGAGCAAATAATGTGCTGTACCTTATCCTATCACCCATTCAATAATAAGTAGAAGCAATCTTCTCTCTCAGTCCCTTCCTCCAGGTCATCCCTCTGCACTGCCCCTTTGCTGGAAAGCCCAGGGACAGAGATAGGTCTCACAAGTGTATCCTCCTCTAAGAGGAACTTGTTTTGCTCTGTCTTAGTTTAATAACCTTTTCTCTTGCTTCTGCACCTCTTAAATGAAATTGAGTGAGAAGGAAGGAGTGAATTAATGTAAAATAAACTAGGGTTATAGTTCAACACTGTGCATGTTGGGAAATGTGTGGTGCAAGCATCCTGTTCTTGTAGAAAGTTGGTAGCACACTTGCTGCTCTTCTCTGTTGCTCTCTTGTGTGACTGTTTCCTAGAAAAATGAATTTTGCTATTCTTTTTCCATTGTGCTTGGAAAATGCTATATAGTTGCTCCAAGAGCAAACTCTCATAATTGGATCTAGATGGCAGCATGTTGTATTTCTGAATGTGTAAATGGCATGTCATGGCTGAGAAATGCAAAACTGTCAAGTGTCCATTTACTAATACCAAGTAGCTCTATGCTAGGCTGACCACAGAAATACCTCTTTCAATTTCAAGTGTTCAATGTATTTCACATCCTGACAGCCTCCTATTATGAATTGCAGACTTTTCTTGTACCTTATGAGCCAGAGCCCCATTCACTGATAATGAACCTCAGAATGCTTGGGCCCTTAATGCAGCTGTTTGTGCAATAGCACAAAAAGGAAGCTGGAACTGAGATTTTTGTGTTGACAAAGCACTAATTTTAATAATGACAAATTGTTTCTCTAGAATTCAGCACTATTCATATTCATGACCCTCCTGCTACTAAGCAAAGTCATCTATATGCCTGAAAATCGCTTTCTTTTAACTCTATTTCCACTCTGCATGTCTTTTTATATTTTAGCATTTTTGACAGGGTAATCAAATATTTTCCAAATGTGATATCTCTAAAGAAAGCAACAAAGGCAGTGCTTGGGAAGAAACATTTTTTGTCTTTGAAGGGGAAACAAAAATATTGAATGGCGTTTTATTTCCTGTGCCTATATTCTTTACAGCTGCTGTATTCCACCCAAAGTGCTCCCAGTGATTGGAGGGGAAGCCATTGTTGATCAATGGCAGTACATGGCTTTGAGAGGATGATACAAATGCTGTAGTGTATGTTGTTCTAACATTCTTTACTCAAAAAGCAAAATTGTGCCTTTTACCCAGGAAAGCTTTCTACTTTTCCATTATTTAGTGGGTATGATTACACAAATTCTTTATTATTGACAGAAAACTCCTGTGTTGTTTGTTTCCCTATGTGAATCAAGTTGCTATGCTTCTTTCTTTTTATTTTCTAATATCTATCCAAGTCTCACTTCTTAAATAAAGGTTAATCATGACCACATTTCAATACAGCAACTTTCCCATGTTATATGTGTCTTTACTCCTGATGCCTGTGGTCCTAGATGAAGAAAACTAGTTAGGTGGTTTCACTCCATTGACTAAAGTTTTTGTAAATCTTGTAATTATTTTTACTATTTTTAAGGGCATACTGTCAGAGCCTGCAAAACAAACAAAAAACCTGCTGCTTTTGACTTCATGCAATCAGTTTATAGCTGCATTAGGGTGGAAAAAGTAAATGGATTTTTTGTCTGTTCATTTGTCACACTTGTAGAAGTGGTCAGCAATACATCTAATTGTAGGCAAAGTCCAATGAATTCTGTGCAAATGCTGTGCTACAAGTTACATCTGTGGGCCCTGTGAAATCTTTGCAAAATCTAGAGCAATTCAATCCTTCCGTTATAAAAATATTTACATTTTTAGGTGAAAGCTATGACATAGGGATTTGTTTTGTTGCCATCTGTGTTCTTGTTGAAAATACTTAAACTATAAACTTCCTCTCAAAAAAAAAATCTATTCAGTTTAGCCTCAAGAATAAATCCAATTTTAAATTACAAAAATGAACCAGATGAAAAAGGATTTGTGTACTATTGTCTCAAGTCAGATTTGTACACAAACATTTTCTGAAAGAATGACAGCATCATTAAAGAAACAACTCTGAGAAGTCTTGCATGTTTTTAGTCTTCAGATTTCAAAGATGATCAAAGAGTTTATATAAGGAGATAGTTATCAATAACTCATTTCCTTGACCGTATACAGTGCATGTTCTTTGTAAACTTCTATCAAGCAACTGCATAATGCTGGTTGAGGTTGTCAACCTTCTTAGCTATAATCCTCTGCAGATAAAAATCAGTATAGCTTCAATTATTTTGTGCCAATTAATTTGAATATTCCTTGGCATCAGTTTATGATACCAAGCTATATCCCACCCTGACTACAGCAAATTGCAAAGTTCTCCCTATTACTGCACTGAAGTAACGATAGCCCTTCCTTACTGTTATTAATGGCACATATACTGTCCTGATGCTACCACTGTCACAGCAGAAGGGCTGGCCTGAGCCAGCAGGTGAATGACCACCCTGGGCCAGTCCAAGGTCTTCCACAATGCCTACATAGTGCTGTTACAAGCCCTGTATTTATCACAGCATGGTTAAAAATGTAAAATAACTAAATACAATTATTTTGGAAGGGAGGGAGAAAGAAGCCATGGGTCAGTATTGCTCTTCATGGAGTAGCGTAGGCTGATGGGCTGTGGATGGAGGAAAGCCCCATATTCGAGGGCTGACTGCAGCTGAAGAAAGTAATTGCTGTCAACTTACTGTACCTTGATTTGTCTTCAGAAGCCTCAGCAAAGAGCAGTTTGGGCAGGTGGTGGGGGCAGCCCTACCTAACCCTGTGGAGATGAGGAGGTGGGGTGGGCAGTCACCCCAGGCTACTGCCTCCTTGCCTGCCTGAAGTCCAAGCTTTTATTTCTCAACTGGCGTTGCCCAGGGGAAAGGGACTGTGTGCAGAGCCTTATGTCACAAATTCTGCTCTGCCGATGGAGCAGGGCTATAGAGGACAAGGGACATCCAGGCAAGGGTTGTTGAGAGAGATTAAAACCCACGTTAAGTGGTGTATTTGATATGGGTGAATATATTTAGATCAGCTTTGCACACCCATGTGTATGGTGTGACCCATACATATGGATGATACTGCAGTGCTCAGGCAGAAGCCATGAGCATCACCTAGCCAAGGGGCCAGCCATTAGGCTTTTTTTTCCAACCTTACCAACTTTTCCTGCTGCTTAGCCTTAGCTGACCCCTTAGAAAAGGGTCAACTTTGCCCTCTGTTTGCATTTGGTTGTTCTCAAATGCCTGGTATCTAATTAAATAATGCCATGTTTTAGTAGCATGTAGATATTACAAACCATCCAGGAGGGATCACTTTTTAGTGTAGATTTAATATCTTTGCAACAAAACTAATTATTTTTCCTAGAATTTCCAAAATATCTTAGGGGGCCTCTTGCGTGAGTGGAAAATAGTCAGAAAATTTATTCCTGCCTGACTTTTTATTTTAATGGAAATAAACTGCTCTTTCATTACTTCAAAGAAATCTAAATGCAATGCTTATGTTTTAAGTGATGTGAAACCTCAGTTATGTAGACCCCAAAGGACATGATATATAATTGAGTGTTTGTTCTACCCGTGTAATACCTGCATGGTTATGATTCCTGGATAAGAAGAGGAAACTCAGCCACCCAGGAATCTGTGTAAATAACTGGATGGCATTCAAGGAGGGGAGCCAGCACTGGCCAGGCTGCCAAACAACTAATAACAGTGGTAATAAATATTTATGAACACTGCATTTGAGCCAAGCGGTGTGCACAGGCCAATCCGTGTGCTTGACTCTGATCTCTCCACATATGCACTGTGTGCCATCTGGGCATGCTCCTTCGAATTTCTCTCATCTGCAGTGACCTGGGGTTAAATTTTGTCATCCTGTGCCCTGGAGATGTCCCCTGACTACTCTGACAGCTTCTAGGGAAGCATATTTCTAGGCAGAATGAAACTACTTCTAGAGTAACTGTGGATATTTTTAAGTTTGGCAGACTGGCCACCTTCAGAAAAGGAGCACCTGCATGGGCACTGCAGGTGTGTAATGCATTGCCCAAATGTTCGGCACATGGCAGTTTTAGTACCCAAGGAAGGAAGCTCATTTCCCAGATCACAATTCAATAGAGCAGGCAAAGATGCAATCAGTCCTATTAACTACAGCAGGGCTTCGGTAAATTCAGCAGCTTGACCTAGTGACAGTACTTCTTTTTTCTTTGACCAGATTTTCAGATGTTTTTCTGTCTACCTTTCCAATCAATGAGTTAAAACATAATCCTCTGAGCTAGCTGAACGTTGGGAGGAATGTGCTCATATACCTGTTAATGGCAAATAATGGCCAAAATGATCACTAGTTTGGTTGTGTCCATAAATGACTGTTTCTCTGACATTTCTCTTAGTAGATGTTTAACATTTTGTCCTAATTGTGTTTTGAATGATGGAATTACTCTATTATCATTAATGTGGCACATCATAGTCTCCAGGTAGAGGAAGGCAAAAATATCTGAGCAATGAAACTTACTGCCCAGGACCCTGCATAGTGCATGGTTGTAGAGCAACTGTAAATCATCCCATTTAAACTGAGGCCTCTTATAAACACTGAGTAAGTGTTTTCACCAGGATACTTTCTTTCAAACAGAAGAGAGAAATGCCAGGCAAGTTGATATAGATTGGAGATGCAGGAAATTTATCATTTGTTTTTATAACTCTTCTGCTGTCATGTTGCTATTCTTGCAGTTTTATGAAGAGCTGACTGCTGTGTGTTATAGAGTATTCATAAATGATGATTAATTAATCCATTTTGGTGGCCTACTCTGAGCAAACAAACCTCAGAGTTAATTTAATTCTCCACTCTTGGTTTCAGAGGAAAAAAATACAGCATTTTCAGTTCACTAGAGGATATAATATTCTCAAATCAGCCACTTTCCAATTAATTTTGAATGGCAAACACAGCAAGGAAATTTTGTTCTTGTCCATTTACTTCTATTAAGGATTCATTTTCAATAATCAGAGAATTCTGAGTCAGCTCATTCTTACCTTAAAGGTTTGCTCCTGACACTTTAATAAATTATCGTATGGTGTGTGCTTGAAGGCAACAGATTCTTTTTCTTTTTGCCCAATAACCCTCTTGTTGACACACAGTCATTTATTACTATTTCTGCCATCACCTAGCTTGCTGGGAAGTAATTCTGATAAAGTACCAAAATGTATGGTGTGGAGTATCAGCTTCCATAAAAGAAAGAAAATGTCATGAAAGAAAGAAGAGAAAGAAAGATCATGTGTTATCCTAGAAACATTTTCTTCATGCTCTGAGTTTTAAGCTAATTAGTTTCTAAATATGCTGCTGAAGGCTTGAGTTTCCATGGGATAATATTTTCCTACCGCAGCTCATTGCAGCTGGTGTGGAAGTGTGGGATGAAGGAAGAAAGAATTTATAGAGGGGAGAAAAGATTCATAAGCCCGAGCAAGGTTGAAGTGGATGTAATCATACACCAGGAGCTGGATGATAAAAGTGGCTTAAACTTTTATGTTTGTATTATATTTCTATCATGTTATCAGTGCCTACAGGGCTACTAGTTACAGAAAAAAATATCTTTTGGGGAAGGGGTGACTGTGTTGTAGATACAGGCACTTGTAGCATGCTATCTTTGAATACAAATGTATGCTGGTTGTATTGAACCTCAATACGGGCTGTGGCAGGAGGAAAACAGAAGGTGTTTACGATGCTGTATGCATAGGATACAAGTGTTTTTCTGAATAAGAAAGATTACTGCCCACTTCCTCAGGCAAAAGCTACTGACTACCTCCTGCAGTTACACTGCCTGTACGGGTAGGTCCAGCTGGGATGCCCACGGGATGGGATCCTCGCGGTCCTCTGTACGGGGACAAGTGTCTGGTTGCTCTTGTGCTTCACTGTAGTGTCCACTTACATGTGGTAAAATGGTTCTTTACATTGTCCAAGCAGGACTGTGCAAAGAAGAATAAGGACCAGCTATTTTTTTAATTTGGTTTGATATGTTTGTGACCATTAAAACAAATTCTGACATAGCTGGTTAATAAATCTCCATCTTACTCTGGTAGAATTAACATAACTCTCTTGTTGTGTTGGAGAGGGACACACCTGTCCCTATATGCAGTAGCCTGCTAATGATGGCTCAACAAGTATTGACCTTTTTGGGGCGGGGAGGATTTTCTTTCTCCTGTTCCTGAAATATGTTGAGATCCTCTATTCACAGGGCCCTTATTAGAACTGCATTATGAATTGCTTCTGGATTGCAGTGCATTTCCTACAAAGCCCAAGGTTATTTTTTTACTCTTTCTGCAGCTATGCTCAGAGAAACAAAGCAAATAAAAAGAAAAATATTAACACTCAAGATGTTTCATAATAACATTCCCAGATCTCTTGTGGAAGGTATGAATGAACCCCTCTCTGCATTTACTTTTAATATTCTGAAGCAATAACATGTGATTCTCATCTGTTTTTGTGATGAGTGAGAGTAGGAAATGAGAACAAAATGTTTTAAGTATGGCACATGTGGGACATGTAGAATCTAGATCTAGCAGACTGGAAATGAACAATAACCCTTTAGTTACAGTGAGCTTAAAAATGTAAATGCATTTAAGTGGCCTTCAAAATTAAAAGCATCCCATGGCACTTATGAAGAATTTGAACAAAACTGCAAGGAGGCAAAGTTAGAATAATTATGTACCTTATTTAGGGTATGTCTGCAGCTTCTCCTGAGTTGAGTTCAAAGTCACCTTTCAATCACACGTTTGATTTCACTCTCAATCAAATTCCCACAGAAGAAGCTAATCTTCCTGAATTCATATGCCACGTTTCATCTCAGGTTAAAGCTTCTTAGGGATGTTTGAGATACGAGAAGGAGCTTGAAATAAGTGTTTAACTTTCACTCTTTCTACTACTTTTCTTTTTTCAACCTTAAAAAGGCTTAGTCTATAAGTTGTAAATACATCTTATTTTGCTGGTTTTGAGGACAAAACCATTTTGTGCAGTGTATGCCTCTGTCTCTGGGCACTTTGTGGCAATGATATAAATCTAGAGTAAAGTGTTATTTATATATATATATATATATATATATATAAAAAAAAATATATATATATATATAAAAAAATGTATATACGTATAAATAGCGAATGCGGGAATGGCCTGTGCAAATTGTTTATGGTGGAGCTATGGGAAGGGGACAGCGGAAGACTGAATTAAAATGCCTTGCAATAACAAGCAAAAAGAAGAGTTAGCCCAGCCAAATTCACCGCTGTATCAGGGGGAAAAAATGAGGAAAAATAGAAAAAAGCATCTTGTTGATTAAGACACTGGATATAAGAAAGAGTCTGTTCCTTGGTACAGATCTTCAATTTAACCACCTCTCTAAGGGATATCTGACATTCCAGGTTCAGGCTACAGAAAATCTTAACTCATTGCATTCAGCCATGACCAGGCAGAGACAGGAAAGCCTTGAGATGGTGGGGTCTCATTTTGTTTCATTTTCTGCAAGCTTTTCCACTTCTTGATTGTAGCCATATGTATATATGTTGAGTCATACTTTGTAAGAAGCTTTGTCCTTGCATAGACAGCAAAGTCTGCAACCATTTCTTCTGTTTCAGAGTTAGCTTGAAACCCTCTCTCAGATGGATTTGGTGGCTTTGGACCTGAAACAGGGCTATAACTAAACAGAAATTAGGAAGGATGCTGTAGGAAAGGGGGTGGCAGTATTAAGGGTTATCAATCAGCTTTTTGAGGTCAACAAATAATGAGAACAATATGCACCAGGCTGGCAAGTAAATCCAATTAACTGACTACTCAATTGAGCAAGTGGGTCTTGCTGGGTCTTCTCAAAGCCCGATACAATTATGCTTGCTTTGGTGTTTGACTGAGGTGCCTCTTATGCTCTTTCTTGCTGGCTTAATAAAAAGCTCTCTGGTTTAAAGAGATTTTTAGGAGAAATGACTCTCTTGCTATTGTTTGTAATGGTGATAATATTTAGGGCCATATTTATTAGCTTATCTTGGCTGTTAAATGTTTACGACTGTTCTTTATTGTTTGTGAAGCAGGGGAGTGAAGGAGATGAACTAGAAAACAGATACTGGAAGACCTTGCGGATACTGCAGATGAGATATATAGAACAATTTGTAAGAGTGTGCTTTAAATATGTCAGAGCATTTCTCAGGAGACTGAATGAAGGGCAACGGTCAGAGAACATGGACTGAACCTACTTAGTTTTGAGGCTGACATTTGGATGTGGAAAAACCTCCTTAAATTTAAATTCCGATGGAGTTTCTTAAATTGTCTTGTGAGAAACCTGCTTTTTGGTGCTGAAAGTATTCCAATTCAGAAACCGAATGCTATGAAGATTTTTAATTATAAATTTTCATGGTTTACATTTTGAAGCAAAGCAGATTTTCTGTTCATTCCATTTGTTCGCTGTACCCCATACTCTGTGTTCATGATAGCAGATGATAGAAGTGACTGTGAGTATGCCTTAGAAACATACTCCAACTAGCACATCACAGCTTTCATAGTAAAGCTCTCTTTCAAAAGAAGGTACCTTAATGCAGGTTGAATTTAACACCAGTAAACTTGTCTTCTCTCTGTTCCAAGTATGTCAAAGACAGAAGTGCATGTACAGTTAATATTTGAAAGAAAGTCATTAAAAAAAAGACAGAAAAGCAGTGTGGTGCAGTGCTGGTGACAAACAAGAAGGGAGGGGGATTTTATGGTATATCCTGGGAAGGGAGAAACTCATTCTAAGGGGAAATTAAGCTGAGTAAATGAGAAGTAGAATAAAAAATGCTGACTGTAAATGACTGAAATATCGAACTCTTCGAAATAAAATCTCCCTTACATTTTTAATAATTACATAAACCAATGAAGCAAATATTGGAAAAAAAATGCTTTGAAAGCACCTCAAAGCATCACAAAATGGTTCTAAGGAATTGGCAAGGTTTAGGAAGAGAGAAAAAGAAATGTCACTGTTTGTTTAAAATGGTTTAAGAAATGCAAAAACAAAACAAAAATCCAGAACAAAAAACAACCAAAACCAAACAAACCCCCCCACAACCAAAACTTCAAGTTGAGTTTGTTTTTCTGTTGAAACTGTGGAATGCTGTACACCTGCAGAAAACTTAACTTTTTTTCACAAGGGATCAGGTTGATTCAGTGCTGCTCAGAACCAGAGAATTTTCTATCATGTTTAAGTAGCTGGGTAGTGTTAGATTCAGATGTTAAAGCCATGGTATTCCTCTTGTCTAGTGCTTTAAAGAAAACCCAGAACTAGTGGGATGAAACAAGCATTTCCTAATGGTCCTGCCGCTCTTTGACTTGGGATGCTGTGCTTGCTTTTTGCCCTCTAATGCTGGCTGTGTATCCTCTGTGCGATGCGCACCCTTCTGAGGCTTTTGGTTCCCCCTTGAAAAGTTTGCAAGAGACGAGGGGAAAGAGACCAGAAATGAGCTGCGAGAGCTTTCAGTTCTGGGAAGAAAACTGCCAGTCTGTGCAGGGATGGGCTGCGTTGGGTATCTCTTTAGTTACTGGCTTGAAGATGCCTCGAGTAGCAATGTACTTCTTTGTTTTATGATTTATCTGCAATTAATACAGACATTTGTGCTGTTGCAGCACAGTGACAAGAATTTTAATTCCTACTATTGAGAAAAAATTTAATTTTGCTATCAAACAGATTAGGAACAAAAGCAGTTTTGTAAAACCTTTTCTTAAACATTTTTGACTAATTAATGTTTTAATTGCCTCTTTCTTTTTCTCCTCCCTTGCTTATTTCTATTGATTGTGGTGGTTTTGCTGCTTTTTCACCACTGGCGTGGAAATGCTGATGATGCACTTCTGTCCTAATTAAAATTTTGTGAATAACTGATTTTTGACATTGCTGTCAAACCACAAAATAAATAACATTGGTAATAATAACATAACACTGATTGAACTGCTAGCTTTGGTCTGGCAAGGGAGAAGAAAATTCTATTGGAATATTTCATTGCTTTTCCTGTATGAAATGGTGAAGGGAATCTCTAACAGCCACAGTAATGCCTTATTTTCCATCCCAAACTGTATGTGCATTTCTTATTTGTAAATACATCTGAAGCTCCTTGTTATTGTTCTAAGCCTCCAAATGAACAAAACTCTTCAGAGGAGCTAGATGGAAACCTTTTGAAAGAGTAGCCCTATTTAGCTTTATTTCAAACCCAGTCAGTTCACTGAGACTTTTTCCACTAACTTTAATGAGCTTTGCTTTGAAGTGTTTATGCAAAGAATAAGTACCCCAAACTCCAGACTCAAGCAGCCTTCCGCATTAGCTGGGTCCTGGAAAGGTCTGGCTGGGATTCTTGTAACCCTCATTAAAACTCAAAGGAAAGTTGGTTTGATTTCTGTCTGTGTTGGTGGAATTTATCCCTCCTCTGCATACCACTAAATCATCTCTGCCAGACGTGACTCATCTCTAGGATTCATAAATTAGAGAGTGAAAATATATCTCTGAGCCACAGAGTATTCAGTAGAAGCCATTTAAAAAAAAATCCATCAGAAGATCCCGTTGACAATCTCTCGACAAACTACCCTAATGCAATGTCACTTGGGCATTTTCTAATTTAACCATCTATGTAGCATTTCTTTATGAAAGTGCAAACATTTTTGGTATATGAGCTAAATAGATGTTTGTTATGCATTTGCTGAAATTGCTAACTCCATCTGGAGTAATGGATAGGGTTTCTAATCCCCATGCTTGTCAAACTAGTGAAATAAAGAGAATGTACCACTAACCTGGTACTTCAATGTCGGGAAAGGGGAGTAGATATTCAGTTCTTGCCTTTCAAGATTTAGCTGCAGGTTCTCTACCTCACACAAAAACTTAATTATCTCCCACCTTCCCCCTGCCAAAGCCACTTTGTGACATCTCATATGAAATATATGGAATATAGAGTCGCAGAAGAAATCATGCTGCAGTTTTTGTAGGTTATTGCTCACTAGTATCATTAAGGGAATTGCAATCTGACCCCAACTTAGTTATAAATAAAATCTTCCTATCTGATGCATTATTCCTATTTAGTAAATTTGCCACCCTACATTTAATTATTTTTGAAATGTGCTTCACTAATCAAAGTAATTGAGAAAGTGTTTAATCAAATCTTGATTATTATTTAAGTAGTGTTCTTACTTGTACTTGTTTGGGGGAATGAGATTATGAATGGATGTTATAATAGCCTAAGGAAACAGACTGTCGTGTGTTATTCTATCCATATCCATATGGATGTCAAAGCAGAGAGGACTTTATGTCAGTGGTTCAGGAGTTGAAAAGCAGACAGTCCTCCTGGCAGCTGGTGCTGATATTGACTTGGTTCTGTTTTGCCTGGGCTGCTATTCATGCTAAACTTCATCCCCTTATCATGCATCTGTGTCTCTTCAGAATAGCTTAAACTACCACTAGTTCACACACGTTCAGGTTTCTATTTCTTTGCCCCTAACACAGTAAGCGTGGAGGCCAGAAATAGCTGACTTAGTTTGTTTTTAGACAGCTAAATAGCTGTAATCCACAGCAAAAGGTGGTGGTGTGCTCATTTTAATCAAGGCACTGCAATTATTTCTGAAACTTGAAACAGTCTGAAAAAGACCATCTCAAAGTGTGAGGGGAAAACCTGTAATAATTCTGTTTACTGGAGAGTAAAGTATGGCTTTTCACTTCTGGAAGTCTTGCCTCAGAATAACTGTGGGCATGAAACGAAGTGTTTTCAGCTGTACTCTTGCCCTCTCAGGTGAATATGTGGGATACTGCTTGGTGCAAAGGGGCAGCCACTGGGTTAGTAAGGGGAAGCAGGGAAGGTGAAGGATCTGTGCTGTGAAGGGAAAGAAGGCCAATCTGTACGGCACCTCTTTGCTCTTGTTTATCTGGTGTTACTAGCCTACTTTCAAGCAACAGTTTCACCTACAAGTCTCTCCAACAAGGCAAAACGGAAGAGGTTTCATGGCTCTCCCGAAGAGAAACCAGGAGCAAAGAGGCACTTGGGCACTGTGTGGGAGGCCAGATACCAGGACCTGAAAGTGAACTTGGAAACAATGCTATCTGAAAGTACCGATGCAGTCATTAGGTTTCCAGGATTTTTAGTCCTGTTGCCCCTCTGTTATAATTTGCTGTTAATCTGTACAGTCCTCCTCCATACTTCAGTGCATGATTCATACTTTATATTCAAACATAGGGTCATCCAGGAAGAAGCTAGGCCTTAAATAGGAATTCTCAAAGTCTGGAAAAAGTGGCAGCTTTTGATCACGAAGAGAAGTGTGTTCTGTTGCATCCAGCCCTTACAATAGCTGCCTTGGGAAGATGTCATTGAACTGCACTGGTCAGATTTGTTTTTGTTTAAAAAGTATATTAGCAATTATTTATGGATTTGTTTGTTTTTATAAGGAAAGCTGGAAATTTTGCCCAACTATTGTGTTAGGCTCCTCTACAAAAAATAACATAAGCTGATGAAAGGAACAAAAAACAGACAGAAATGTGACAACCACAGACAAACTTGCTCAGAAACCCTTTAACTTCTAGTCTACTTGGTCAAGATGACATCTCATAAAATAATAAGGATTTTTTTTTTTGCTCCTGTCCTTTGCAAACCAGGCCAGGGTAGTGAACACCTCCACACAGAACTGGGCAGATAAATAGCTGCACTAGGACTTTTCTAATCCAGGGCCATTCTTGGACTCAAATATGATCTTTTATGGTAATAATGCTTAACACTGGTATGTAACTTTAGTTGTCATGGTAGCCTGGCAATGCTGTGAGAGTGCACATGCATACATTCTCCTTCAGAAAGCAGAAAAGGAGTTTTATCCCATCCTCGCACTACAGAAGAGTGCATTCTCCATAGGGGTTCCCTTTCCCTTTTCTGTTTGCCCAAAAGTCACACTGCTGCCAGTAGCAATTGTGCACACGCAGTTGAGACCAAGCCCCAGCAAGCAGGAGACTTCTGGAACCAAGTGGCAGTAGAATTATGGGAGCTACTTCTGCAAATCTCCTCCACACCAGAGGAAGTGAGCTGTTTTTAGAGTAAAAGAAAATTCTAGCCAATGTCAAAGATGCAAAAATAAACAATGGTACAGACAATTCCTTTCCTTGCCAACCTTGAAGTGGGGTGACTACAGCAATACATAAAGCAGCTTACATGGTAGGGGACACTATGTGTTCTGGTTAGGGTTTTATTTTATGGAAATGGTTTGTATTCATGGACTACATTAGGCATCTCATTAAATAAGACAAAAAATATTTTTTTTGAAAAAGCCTTTGCATTTCAGACAGTTGTTTTTTTCCATAGCCCATTTGGATAGCACACATTGGTTTATACCGTACTGCTCTTTGTAACCCCCCCCAAATTGGTTGATATCCAAAGTGAATTTGTTGATATCCAAATGCCAAGAAAGCTTATTAATGAGCATAGGTGTGTGAAAAGCTTCTAGGCTATACACTGGGAAGTCTCTCATTGTTATTCCAGTATGTAGTGCTAGCAGGTTGGAGAACACATCCCATTCAAAGAATGTTTTTATTCAGCTGAGTTTGGAATAGACACTTTATTGATCCTTTTCCGAAGATACCATAGATTTTATGATACTGATCTGTATTCTGTCTCAAATTAACCACCAAAACTCTACACCGTCTCTTACTTTGAATAAAAGCCAGACCTCCCCATTTGTTCATTTGTCTGCTATCCAAATTTGAGATTTAAAAAAGATGGGTACATGAACATAGGTAATTTTTTTTTCCTACTCACACCAGTAGCTTTCTGAGATGAGGCTGGATTTTTTTTTACTGTTGTCAGCATACATTTTATAGGGTAGTGTACCAACCTGACTTGAATGATGGTGGGGTTTTGTGGTATATCTTCAGCTCACACATGATTAAATTATATTTCTTCCTGTCTGAATAAGCATTATATTGGAGCAGATTCATACTTACCTCAGAGTTAGGGAAGTGCATGTCAGTATTTCACTTGTGTGGCTCAGCTCAATAAAATATCAGTTTTGATGAGGTAAAGATAGAAAATCATAAAAGTATAGGGGGGGAAATCAAACATTAACAGTATAGATATAAAGCTGTTCTTTTCAAATGCCACCCAATAATATATATTGCACTCTCAAGTTACTGGAACATAGCTTGGGCAAAACAAGCTCATGTCATGAAGAAAATTGAAGAAAACCTTTCCCCCCAACTTTTCTTTGGAAGACGGTCTGTTTAACTCTGTTGTGAACATCACTGATGCATGATTAAATCTGGAATGCTTTGCCTGCCATTACATACTGCCTTCCTAGGAAAAGTCTCATCTCTGCTGCGTCACCTCTGAAACTTCACTTATCAGTAATAGGCAGAGGGTAGAACTGCTTTCCTTGAGTTTTCTTTGTGTTACTTGCAGTGTAACAAGTAGGGCACTGTGTGTGCCCACCCATCCTGACGGAGCCTTCCAGGGAGAGGTTTGGTCCTGGCTAGGTGCAGACCAGCTGGGGGAAGCCTCCTGCCAGAAGGAAGGAGATGCTCCAGTATCCATGAGGTTGGTCCTGCTTAGGAGCTGCTGGGAGACTCTAGAATAACAAACTGTGGAAGTATGATAAAATGGTGGGATAGGCCTATCTGGTTTCATCAAGTTCAATAATACTTTGTGAAGACTAAACTGTCAAAAAAAGAGGAGTGGGAGAAATATTTTCTAAATGAACATTTAGAAATTATTGCTTTAAAAGACCCAAAAGCTGAAATTTGTAATGATCAACTGTGAGCTTGTAGTTCCTTGCTTATTTGCCGTCAGCAAGAATGAAATACCTGAAATTAAGGAAAAGGTGAGTTTGTAGAATAAGTCAGGGTGGCCTGAGCATACTCAAACTTGGATGTGGAATAGGTGATCGACTGAGGAATTAGGGATGCTCTGAGCATCCCTCTTCTTGGAGAGAGGGCATGGTCTGCTGCTGAGTGTTCAACTGCCTAGAGCTGGGGAAATATTCAGATAAGTGAAAGATATGCAGGTAATAATCAAAGTATGATGAAGCTCAGGATAAACTTCAGCAGCATCTCAAGACAGTGATCAGTCAAGTTACACTTCAGGAAACTATGGGAAGAATAGCCAATATGAGAGGTAAACGGAGACAGGACAAAGAACAGTTTTCTTATTCTCAAATTAGCTGTCACATGTATGGTGTAGGAAAACTCCTAATATAAACGTCCCATTTCTTTATGACCACTGAATTGCTTTGACTTGGACACCAACTTAGCTCCCCAGCCAAAATTTTTACACACAAGCATCTAATTATAGAATACCAAAATATACTTAGGTCTCTAAATAAGTGACCTGGATTTGAGAGTTAGTTTCAACTGAAGTTTCTTTAAGTCAATGAGTACTACAATTTAAAACCACTGAAAATTAGGCCATCTACCAAGACACAAGACATTTATCTTGTGAGTAGTATACCTTGAGTGGAACAAGAAGAAGGGAGGACAATAGCAAAAAATAATTGGTACATTTTTTGCTCATCCTCCTTCCTCTCACCTCTAGGCTGCTGTCTCAAATGGCACCAGGCTGTTGTTTACAGGCAAGGGAACAAAGACATTTCAAAACACAGCATTTGCAGCTTCTCCTTGATCCCTGGTAAGCACAATCACACCTGTGTACCTACCTGCATTGTGTCGTTTTACCTGCATGTGAATATTAGTGTCACAGTTCAGACTGTTCTACTGTGACACAAAATTGGGTGATAGCTATGCAAATCATCATTAAGAAAGCCTGTGGGACTTTTGATCAAACTGTGTATGTTTATACTTAGGTGAATTCTTTGTGCGCATGTACATTTACATACGTATTAGGTGATGGTTCATGTAATCGTGACAGAGAAAAAGAAATGCAGCACTGAACAAATGTTCTTGGATAACACTGCTCCCAGTGCTGTTCTGCAAACCTTTTTTGTGAAGTTCTTCCTTTCTTACCTGTATGCACTTGCCTCATTAGTAGCATTCAGCCCATTTCATCTTTTTTTCTGTAACTGTTAGGTGATGAATAGGCATTAGAAGGCTATATAATGCCTGGAGGTATTTTTTAGCTACACAAGACCTATTTTTGAGTTGGTGGTGAGGGAATGATATCAGCCCTGAGCCCTGGGGTTTCCATCAAGCTCTATTAGAAGTGTGCAGAGCCACGATTAGGGAGGAAAAAAAAAAACAAAAGCAGAATAAGGTCACACAGCTTTCTCTACCCTTACTGTTTTCTTTCAGTCTTGGTTAGACATGTCAGTGCTCTTTCCTCTCACAACAATTCAGCTTCAGGGTGGGAAACAGTTTGAAAATGAAACTAATACATTTTCCAGCAACTTGTTGCGTGCAGTCAGAAATTTGCAAAAGACAGTTTTTGCTTACTTCCTCTTAGACTGTTTGTTACCTCTGAGCAAATGGTCTTGTTTTTTTATTTGCCAAACAAGATCAAAGAAAATCAGTCTCCTTCCCTTTCTCCCTCCTCCTCCCCATTTCCCACTGTGTCTAAAGACAGCAAAAGAAAGCACCTACTGGATTCAGGAGAATGGTGAGGAAGAGTTCACCTCCTCGGATACTTTTGTCCAGCTCCTGAGGACCCCCAGGATATTCCTTGTAAAAAATAGTATGAGTGAAAAGGCCACAGGTCTGTCGAGGGAGCACCTGAGAACAAAATAACAGCACCATTTTGTTACTAACGTATTTCTGCAAACTTACCCCAGCACATTCACTGTGATCCCTCCAGCAACTCGAACAAAGCTGCAGCCCTTTCCAGCTCTGTAATCTGGTGTGTTTATGGCCTCTCGTGCACCTTCTGTGCTCTCACTGTAAGCAAAGGCAGTCCTGCAGATGTGATTTCCAGATTGCAGCTGCAAAGCTGCATCGCATGCTCTGAGCTTTCATGCAGACCACTTTTCCCAGCTCATGTAGTAATAATTAAGGGCTTGTTTCCTGGCATGAGGAAGAAAACAAAGCTAAACCTCTCTTCCCTTAGCAAGGTTAGTTTATTAAAGGCCAAATACTGCTTCCTGGCCATCATCACCGTTGCAGGCAATTAATCTTAATGTTCTTGACACATTGAACTGAATTTGTATTCAAGGCTATGGACCCCAAATGAGCTGTGGCTTCACATTTTCCTCAGTCCAGCATTACCTATTGTATTACATATTGTGTGAAAATCACAGTGAAGCCCTCATTCCTGCTTGCAAAATGTGTCCAGGACTGGTGGAGTACTTGCATGAGACTAGCCAGAGGTCAGGTCTCCATCCCATCATCAATCATGAGGCTGTGTCAGAAACCTGCAAGCTAGCAGATGTGGGGAAATAAACTGATCTTGGAAAACTAAATGTTTTAGTTACGCTATTAGCTAGTTACAATTGAAAGGCTCTGGTGCAGCGAGTACACAACAAATGTAAGGGCTCACAGATATTGCCTAATATATACAGAGACAAAATTGACCTGGGCAAGGCCTTTTGTTTCCCTGCAGTCAGTGTTTTTGATCTTCTTTTCTACTCAGTTAAAACAACAAAGCCCACATTCAGCAAAGCATTTTAATAAGTGTAAATGCATTGTTGAATTTGAGTCTATTCCAATCATAATTGGACTTTGTGCAGTAACTTGTTTTTGATTGACATGTTTCTTTTGTCAATATGTTGATCCCTTAAATGAGACTTTATAAGCATAGGCAATATTTGCATCAGCTGGGGCTTTTGTATGGTTCCCAGGACCTGGCTTTGAAATATTTCTAATTTTGGTTATGCGTATATTATTTTTTGTGGTTGCCTGTCACCTGTTTCAGTCCTTTCTAACTTTTTTTCCTCCAAGCTGCTGGCTGGTAGGATGGGTCAAATAATTCTGCCCATTTTCCTGCCCTTCAAACAGGTGAAGCATGCACGTGAGGAGCCCTCTCTCTTCCCACCCAAATGCATGGTGTGGAAGAGTCAGGCACGTGTCCGGTCCCTGGTTCTGCGAGCTTTAGGAGCACATCTCAGAAAGAAACCTTGGCCCCCAGAGAAGTGTCATGCTTGCTGGAGGAGATTACTTCCACCTGCTCATCTTCCCAGGTGGTGGGTTTCTAATCCTTTCATGCATAAAGATGAACCAGACCTTGAAACACAGGTCTTAAGCAGTTTAATGAATTTCAAAATATGCATTTATATTTTGGTTGATGGTTGATAGTTGATTGGGCTACAAATACACTTAGTTTCTGAGGATTACATTTGCAGTTGCCTGAGTTTGTGACTTTTTTAAACTGGCTGCATAACAAATGCACTCTTTTGGCATCTTTACAAACCCTCGATCACAGAGAATTTTAATGATTGCTGTAAAACTTGAAGCATTTGGTAAAAATAGCATACTTTTGAGTCACTTAAAGTAATATTGCTATGAAGCATGGAAATGCAGTGTACCATGATGCCATTGTGGATGAAGCCCCGTCTGTACCGTGCAGGCTTCAGGTGTGGATATTCTTCTGTGCTGGTCACTCGGATGTGCCAGACCTTCTTCCAGGCCTCGTATAGCTGGATGTGAACCGGGTAGACCCCAGAGTGGTGCGGAGCCACTGCGTACCCCATGTCAGTCGGTATGCCGTGCTCCTGCGACACAGCAGAGAGGGATATATTTAGGAGCAGAAAAAGAACACGTAATTATTCGAAGTTTTTTTTCTCCCGCAGATCTCAGCATGTTGTCCTTGGACAGCCTTGTATCTATTTGTATGTAGCACATGCTAAAAATGGGGAAGAGATGGAGGGAACTGGAATTACAGTTTGATAACTGCAGAGTGATAAATAATCCTCTTGGATTACATTGTGTTACTGTTATATGGAATAGGTTTGCCTGTCTGTTCATTACATATTTTGTGCATTGTAAGATGTCCTAACGATTTGGTTCTTTTCAAAGGTAATCCAGGAAGCTGGTGCTGCTTGTTCAGTAAGTTACCAAATAGCATTAGAGCAGTAAGCAGAAAAACTTGTTCTCATGACATTTTTTGTTTCCTACTACTAGAATAAGAACAAGATGCCTTCCTGATTCAAAACCAACTAACCAAGAAAACAAAATAAATATCCCCTATAGCTTCTGAATCTGTTTATATTTTCCCATGTCATTAGGGTAGTAGCAAAAAGGCTAGACTGATAGACATCTTTTCTGTTTCGTAAATATTTATTCAGTTCAGTTTCTGAGGAAATTTTCATGAATATAGTCTATAGGCTGTCTTGACAGTATCTTCTGATGGAACAATGAGGTGGTTATTTGCAGGCAGAAGGAATTAAGGAAGGAGCTTGAATGTGAGCATACTGATGTGCTGGGCATGTTCCTTCACTTCTGAAGATCTCCTGCCTTTGTTCTGCTCTTAATCTCTCCCATTCATGACTTCATGTGGGCTGTCTGAAAACCCCATCTGATGGGGTTATCTGGTGGGGCCAGACAGCCACCTTTATAGACTGGGATGTTTTTAAGAGAGCAAATTATCTGATTGGGTAATTAGCTTTGTTGGTCTGAGTGATGTTCAGAAATGCACCCAGCATTTTGTCACCAGCTACAGCCAGGAAGAAAGGTTATGTTCTGCATCTTCTCCCTTGTCCTGGCACTTGTTTCCAGACCCTTCCACTTCCAAGCCCTCTTGCTGGATCCCTTCCCATGCTCTGGGTGTTTACTGCATCCATTTTACTCCCAGTACCATGCAGCGGCGAGCAATCTCCATGGTCTCAGATCTCAAGCCTGCAACACCCCCTCTCCTTTGCTGGCCTATGGCTATGAAAGCACTCCCTTCTTCTGCCAGGAGAGCTGCTACATCAGCCACTTTATGCTCATGTATAATTGATACAGATGAAAATGGTTAAAATGTGAGATGATGTGTTTGTCCTTCCTCTTGCCCATGTTGTCTAATAACTGTTGATTACTTAAATTCTGGGAGTGGCAGGTTCTGCTGGGCATCTTCAAATACTTTTCAAAGAACGGCTTTTGAGTCGTTGACAAAATTAAGTTAAACCTTTGGGGAACACTTGTTCATACACCACATAATGCAACCACTTAAAATCATCCATTACTTATTACTAAAGATCTTAGGTTACCAGCTGAAGGGGGGGAGGGGGACACCCAAACTCACTCTTTTGTAATTTACTGAGATAAGTGTAATTTCTACTTATTAATGTTACATACCTGAGAGGCATGAGTCAGTTTAAGAGTGAGATAATGAATAGCTGTACAATGAGAAGTGTCGACTCCCTCTTTTCTTCGAACATGTGTAAAGGAATAACTTGAATATAAGGGGTTTTGAAAAGTCTGGCATTTATTAGCAGGATGTCTGAGTAGTCTATGATGCTCACAGTCAGATATACTGTATTGACTTGAATCTACGAACCTTCACCAAAACCTGTTAGGGAATATACAGACACAAATGTAAAGCAAAAGTGTCTTGAGATCCTAGCTAATGACTACTGCTCTGAATACGTCCAAAAGTAGGTATCTGGATGAATACATGCAAAACCCTGTTTATCTACTTACTATTTGCTGCTGGTATTGCCATAGAAACAGAATGGTGAAATGGTAATCTACCATTCACAAATAAAATAAGGCAGCATATTGTAAGTTCTCAGTGTAAAAAGCTAATTAGCCTCTGAATAAACCTGCATAGTATGTAGTTCATCACACAAATACATGTCAGTCACTCAGACACCCAATATAATTTTAAGAAGAAATAACTAAGACATAATTAGATTTTCTTTGACCAGTTCCATGTTCGATTTGCTTGGGTAAATTAAATATATGTCCTCTTCTAGTGATTTCTGTTGCTCTGTTTCCTTTTTCTTATTTTGTTATTGAATTTAGTTTGGAATTGAGAACTAATGTGTTAAAGGAGGAGCATACATCTGAGTCCAAGAAGAACTTGATCTAAGCTGTCAGGCAAAATGGAAGATGCCATTAGTGAGTGTCCTCTCTGTCTATTCTAATGAACAATTTCCTGTAAGATTTCATCAGCTTATTTTTGCGTTCAAGACTTTGTGCATGTGTTTGCATAGTTTGGAAAACTTCTGGACCTTTTTGGCACTGAGAAGAACACTATCACATCCTTGAGCATGCTTGAGCTGGGACCACAGCCATTAGTTTTGGGCCGGTTAAATTTGCTTTCCTATTTCTTGTGTGCATTGAGTTTCAATTCTAACTTAAAAGACAGTGTAAGCTAAAGCTGCAGTGGTATCTGGATGAGCTCAACATTAAAGTAGAATCACTGTTACAATCCAGGAGATAGGGGAGAAGATTATTAAAATAGTTGTTTCATTTTTGGCAGAAAATTCCCTCAGTCCTCCTTATTTCTTCTCATGTCTTGGTTTGCATCATGGAGTGCTCTGAGAGCACATGACCTGCCTTTTTTTAAGGTCTAGACCAGACCAGAGGATGCTCTCCAGGAGCACACCTCAGTCCTTTGGGGGGACCAGTGAGGATGTGGAATATGGATCAGAGTAATGCCACCCCCAAATAACTCTTCCTCTGATGCCTGCATGTGGCCAGCACATCCCCAGCCGGAGCTGCTTCATGTGGCAGAGCCCAGAGAGTCACCTTCTCATGTTCACGCTGGTACACCCAAGCCAGAGCAATGAGAACTGGAAATTCACAGTCCTGCCAGTGCAGCCTGGCTTGTCTGCACACCCTTTGAAGTTAACTCACCCAGAGCCCATGCACAAAACAGGTACTTTCACAGGTGATCTGAAAGGCTGAAGCAATCTGCCAAGGCTGCTTATCTCTCTCAATTATCTGCTCTGTTCAAGCTAGCGAAGACTTTTGACCTTCCTATTTGTACAGAAATGAGCTGTGTTTGCCATGTCAGCCCGTGCTGTGTGTACTCATTCTGCATTTGCAAAAACAGTCTCTGCTAAAGAACAGACAGGTAATGCAGAATTAGCACTGCTTTCCAGGGGTGGGTGTGTTTTCAAAATGCAAGTTTGAGTTCCTGTAGCCATTTTTCTGTGAACAGATGTTGGAAATTTTAATTTAAAAAAATAGTGCTAGAAAATTGGCTATTTATGTTAGCAGGGTGGCATTTGAGAGAGAAACCCAGTTTTTGATTGTGCCAAATATTACATTTCCTAGTTAAAGCACAATAAAAACTAAAATTAAAAAAAAAAACTAAAACTATGCTATAAGACAACTGGCATTCTGTTTTTTAAAAGATCACCATTGAATTGTTTTACAGAAACATCTAGTACTGGTTGTTATCAGGGAGAGAATAATAATAATGAAAAAAAACTAACCTTTTAATTAAGAAAATCTTATGTCTACTGTAGATCTTTTCGTACAGTCAGTTGAACTGCAGGATTCCCTTTGATGTAAAGAATTCTTAGGTGAAAAAGTTAATATAACCTCAGGCAAGTTTGCTAAAAAAATTTTGACTTTGTTCAACAGTAGGTGATAGAGTAAATGTAGGACTTCATAAGATGTTACCTTCCAAAGTTAAGATTTACATAAGCTTTGCATACTCCTAGTACTGGGATATATTTCTAATATTGCCACAGATGGGTGAGATTTCCTATTAGAGATTATATGTTACTATGTAGGTTTAAAATACTTAGTTTCTTTTATTTGATAAATGAATTCACTACTTGTCAGCAATCATAAAAATGTGTGGTATTCTAGCCTTAATGGACACATGATTTTTGTTCTCATTGTTTACGTTTCTGGATAATTTTTTATTGAACAAATATTTCATCCTATAATTTCAGTTCAATTCTAAACTCTTAAAATCTTGTTTAAAAGCTCTCTAGCTAGACAAGATGATTCAGCAAATAAAAGGTGGTTTAAGTTGTGTGAAGGTAAGATATTTTTCTTAGTTTTGTGGAAGGGTATGTCAGGTTTGAGTGACTACACCTATAAAAAACTATCTGGGGTCACTGGCCTGCAGGAGCACTAGCTGTGAGAACGCAGAGCTCATTTTACATGGTGGAGGAGCATGCTGCACACAAATGTGATTTGCCATGGAAGATTGTCATGAGGTTAGGTCAGATTAGCATGTGGATTTATCAAACTGAAACCTGGGTTCTGGTTCTACCCCAGTATTTTTTCAGTGAAGTCTGACAAACCTCTTACTAGCTCTGTGTGTTGGTACTCGCTTTCATCTTCGTTTTCCATCTCTGCTCACTTGCAAGCGGCTGTATGGTGCCCAGCGCAGAGGGTACCATGGGTCTAAATGAGTGGGCTCTCTGGTGCTGCTGTCAGATGCAGAGATGGCAGCCACATGGACGGGTCAGCACAGCAGTCTGCCAGGTACCACCGTCACTCCTGTCCTAAGTGTGCTCCTCACTGTGGTGGGATACCAAGAGGCAGGGAAGATGCTAGGATATAAAATACTAAGCTTTTGAGGACATGGAATGAAGAAGGGCAGTCCGGCACTTTGGAAACTGCTAGGAAACATGACTAGGAAAAAAGTAGGGCCTGCATGTGTGTGGTACTAATGAAAACTGAGAAAGTAGAGGTGATCCAGTGATTTGCTTCCAAAGCATGCTCCTGATATGGACAAAAACACTAATGAAGATGGACAATTTAGGAAGAAACTTAAAGTTAGGGAGAATAAATCTCATCCTCTTTGTACAGGGAAATGTTATCCTATATGTGCAGAACACTTTTAGAATATTCTAAGAAGCAATCTCTAGCGAGCATCTCGCCTTCCCACTGTTAACTACAGATATTAATAATGGTACAAATTAGGCTCTTTCATCACCTGCAGGTGCTTTGCATTTGATATGTGGTTGCGGGTGTTTGTATTCGTGGTATTTAATTGGCAAATTAAAAGCCCATGGTTTCTTTGTGGCTTGGGCAGTTCAAGAGTTTTAGGCTGAGGAAATGCTAATGTGAATCTAGTTGGTTTATAAACAGGAAATTGAGTCCAAGGAGCAATACTAGAGAGGGTCTAAATTGATTTTTTTTGTATATGTAACTCTGAATTGATTTGTTTGTGTATGTGCATCTCACTTGCTCATATCAGATCATAGTTACGGTTTTACAGTTGATGATTTTTGACATATCTTTACCATGCTTTGGGTGTATGTGCCCACAAACGAGCACAGAAGAAAACTACTGAGCAAACAAATCAAGGGACAAAATAAAGAGCTACAGGCTTTGGATTAAATATATTCTACTTTTTCTAAGATAAGAATGTACAAGAAGGGGAGGAAGAATATCTTGTGATTAAAGGATAGCAGTGAAAATCAGAGCTTGATTTGTTTTATTTTCAGAATGTGCTACCGGAGACGACTGCCTGGATTATTTGTTTACCTCTGTATCAATTGTATAGCCTATAAAGATACAAGAATAATAATACTTGAGATATTATCAGTTTGCAAAGCTTTATCCAAGGTTTAATCCATTAGTGTCTGTAAAGGATTTTGGGATCCGCTGGTAGAAGGAAAAAAAAACAACCACAAAATATGATTGTCAAAATAAACTGATAATCAAAATATGTCATTTTCTTTTAGGCAGGCTTTGAAACATACCGTTGGTATTTACAGAAATAATAAGATATTAGGATAGCAAAGTTCTGGGTAGTCTGCAACTTACTTTACCAGTCTAAAGTCTATAGCTCCTGTGTTTTGAAGTGTCTAATGGTTTAGGCTTTCTGGTATAAATCTGCACTGATGGGTAACAGAGATGAAAACAGAAATCTGAAGAAAGGGACTTTGCTTTTTGTCCATGAGAAGTGAGAGAAGAAAAAGTATGAACATACTGAGTGAATTAATAGGGGAGCACGCAGGCTTCAGGCTGCCCTCCTCCCCACCCAAGTGGAATGTCCTTTGAAATAGCAGCAACCTAGGAGGTTGCAAGAAAGCCTACCAGGCATTTGTTTCCTGCAGTCTTTATTCCCTGTTCTCATAGCACGTTCTGCTGGTGTTGCATGCTCCTTTGAGGCTGAGGATATTGTGAGTGCTTGCAAAGAGATGTGGCAGTGAGGGCTGTGGAGATGGGGCTACGGGTGGTGGCAGCTGCAGAACCATTGCTCAGGCACACATGGACAAGGATTTTGCTAAGCAAAGCTTTCCATGCTTCCTGCCAGGTGCAATAGCCAGCAGTGGGGCAACAGCATTTATGGAAAGATCTCAGAAAATTTCCTCCTCTCACTAGCTAGAACTGCAGAAATGGTGGAAGTCTTGGTGACACATATAAAATCTGGAGTGCTTTTATTAAAGGTGGTCTCCCTTAATTCACAAGCTGTTCACAAGTAAGGGAATCCTTTAAAGACTCTTGATTTTTATTAAGCCCCAGATCCACAGAGGCATAATTATCTACACTGAAATCAAGGCAATTGGATACCTAATTGGCAATTAGTTGTATGTATACAAAACTGTTTAGATATTAGATTTTCTACATGTATTTTGTGATGCACCTGTTTGAGGCAGGCTGCAATTGTAACCCCCCAATTTATAGAGCATCACTTTGAGGAACAGACATATCAGTGTGAAACAGAACAAGGTGTTTTATCCAGTTGCCAGCTGTAACACCTGTATTTCTTGCCTGTATTCAGCAGACTGTATGTATACTCAAGCTTCTGCAAACCAAAGATTATACATAGTGTAAATGCAAGAGCCAATAAAAATTGTGCTTATGTACATTTATAGCTCCATGTGATAATATCCATGAAATACTGTGTTTCAGATAAACTGGCTTGTGTTTAAGCTTGACTTTAATCCACCGCACTCACAGAAGAACATTCCTTTTATGAAATGTTTTCTCCCAGTGAACAACATCTCTCCTGACCTCATACTCCCTTGCATGGAGAAATTGCTGACTGTGATGAGATTTGGATCTGGCCCTTAAAGTCCAGGTTTCCAGTCAGTGTAATGTGTTTCTTCTAAAATGAAAATGCCAGGAGGAACTGACAGGTCTTAATGAACAGATTTTTTTTTTCTTTTGGGATGTTAGAGCAACCTTGACTGTTCTTTTCAGGTATAATGATTTGCTCTCCCATCTTGAAGACCCCATTACCTTCTTACTGTGTTTAAAAAATGAACAAAGAAATACATCAGGTGTAGAATGAATGTGATCATACTTCCAAATAATTATTGCAACTTTCCTTGCGCAAACTGATGAAGTGTTTTCTCTACTTGCAGTTAAAACAGGAGGTGGGGAGACAGTCAATAAATAGGAAATGTGAGAGAAAATGGTATCAACATCAAACTGTGTTCCCCTGAGTATAATGCTAAATAAAGATAACAGAGCACAAATAAGACATATAACACCAAGCAGACTTTGTACTGTTCTGGACCCGTGATTTAAATTTGGATCCATGCTGTGAAGTAAAAGAATAATAAAAAGGGGCTTGCTTTAATTTTGGAAGACTTACAGAAGTACAGCTGTAGAAAAGGGAATTCCTTTCCCAAATAAGACATGAGGATGAGAAAGAAGGGGAGGATACAAGACTACTCTGGAATCATGGCTGGGACCTTTGTTAGATATCAGGAAGACAAATTTCTCCCACAGAGTGGACTTCAAAGGAAGCCTTTTGAAAAGAAATGTTCTCATAAGTAAATTGCACAGCTCATATCGACTAAAGGTTCAGAGGTTGGTACAACCCCTGTCCAAACATTAGCAGGAAATAAAGCTGTAATAACAGCGGCCGTTCTCTGACATCAGCCCCATATTTATAGGCACCCTAGGGAGCCTGTACCCTTCAGTGATGGTAGGGAAATGAGCTTTATCTTTCTGTAGCTGAAGTTTTAAACATTCTCTTACAAGCCCTGTTTTCAGGCTACACTATGGATTTTACTTATAAAGATCATTTGACCTAAAAGACATCACACTACCTGAAAATGCTAGGAGCATTTCCCCATAGGTTTAATGATGAACGGTCCATATATTTTTGAGATAGATTATTTTAAAAAATAATCTTGCATTTAAAAATCTCAGCTATGTTAAGGTCCTTTAGGACTCTTTGCAGCAGCTGCTCAGGTCACGGAAAATGCAAGAGCAGGCCATGCCAGGAGCGAAGACTGACAGTAACACAACTGTGGAAAGGAAGAGTCATCCAAAATGCTGCGGTACTAATACGCTACAAAGAAGGAGATGGGAAGGGGGGAAGTCTGGAGAGAAGAGTAAACAGTTAAGCCATTTTTAATGAATGTGCTTTAAAGGTTGTTAGGAAAATATTTTCATAAACAAGGGAATAAATTGCCTCCAACTGCTTGTTTAGGCATCTGCCTCTGCTTGGTTTCCTAATGCATCTTGGCTTACGTGAGAGATGGGGAGAAGGGGCATCTGCTGGCTGGCCTTTCTGAGCTGTGAAGGGCTGAGATCTCTGCTCCCTAAGCAGCAGAGAAAACCTCACCGTGTTGATCTGCTCTTTTGAGTGGCACTGGTTAGTTGGCATTCCTGTGCCTTGTCAAAGACCACAGTGTGTCTTTTCCAAAGAGTATTTACAGACTTCAGCTTTCTTTGTCATGCTGCATAACTGAGTAGAATTACCATGAATGGACTCTAAATGGCTTCCACATGACCTGGGAGTACAAGCACTCTGAGCTCTGGGCAGTGCTAGAAGGATGGCTCTTGTAAGTTAACAACACAAACAAGCAAAAATGAAACATCATTATCTATAAACATTAGTAACAGGTTAGCTATGTAAAAAGCATATTTTCAAACAGGTCATCTAAAAAAAGCACTCAGAAATCCAGCAGCTTCACTTATTTACCTCATTAACTTCAAGATTTCTCACAAACCACACACAACATTTCACAAAGTTCACTGCAACTTTCTCCCTCACCTCTGAAGGGGTATGCACCAGGCTTCAGGAAGCTGATAACCTGTGTATAATCCCCTTCCTAAAGCTCAAAAGGCCAACTGACACCTGCTGAGATTTCACTGCTTCTGATCCCTATGGTCTCGCAAAGCTGCTTGGTTGAGGGCTGCTTCCTCTCCAGAAAGCCTGTGCCAGAGAAAAAGGCTTTGGCAAAATTCAGCCCAAGTTTGAGTCACAGGAAGGCTTTTTTGGGCTGACTTTCCAATCTTGCAGCCTTATTTCTATATTTATGTAAGCACATATATATGCTTAACATAAACATTATAGCTATGCTATCCAAGCTATACTTATATGTAAAGGTATCCTAGTGAATCTTCTGATAACTTTTACTCACTAGTGCAAATTCTTTGTTGAGGATCATCTGCTCCACCAGTGATGACTCATTGTGGAAGAGATGAGGCTGCATGTGACTCCACATATGGGGAAACCACCAAAACTCATCCACAGATCTCAACAGCAGGTCATCACCTTCATCTTCCTCTTCAGTCCCTACAAAAGAAAAAAAGAAGAAAAAAAGGAATAGAAAAATAACAGCAGAAAATGCCCATATTTTTTTTTTTCAAGACACAGGCTGCTATAAAACCTTCTGTTCTTAGCTCTGATTTCTCACTGTGCTATGGACAAGCTCTAGCATATCACAGAAGGAATGAGAAGAAATACCATGGGTGGTAGCTGTCTCTGTCTATTCCTGGAACTGTGTTTATTAACAGTAATTCTATCAGGAATTGAATTTTAAGGGTGGATTGTCGCTCTGTGTAATACATGA
The DNA here is from genome assembly GCA_013399115.1 of Anseranas semipalmata. Classification (NCBI taxonomy): domain Eukaryota; kingdom Metazoa; phylum Chordata; class Aves; order Anseriformes; family Anseranatidae; genus Anseranas; species Anseranas semipalmata. The sequence goes on along the minus strand of VXAA01001529.1, from coordinate 644,516 downwards.
GAAGTTTTTAGTTCAGGCTCCCAGTGAAGGTGGGGGATTGGATGGGCTTGTACCCACCTGCTTTTGTCCTGGTAGACACTGTACTGTGGTATCTGGTCAGGGCGGCATCGCAGAGGGCTGTGTACCAGCATCTTGCTAAAACCCAAACTCACTTATAGCTGCCTCATTAGCCTCAGCAAACTGAACTCTGATCATTTCTGGTAAAACGTGAAACAAGTTTGCAATAGTTTCAAATTAGGATTAGGTGGAAAACATGAAACTAATTGCAAAAGGGTTCTACATGTTGTTTCCTATGGTTCAGTGTTCCATTCTTGCCTCATTCAATCTTTAAGTAAAAAGAATAAAAATTCCTGTGTTAGTGAAGAGTATCTGCTTCAGGCAGAAGCAAGCATGTGTGGTTATAACAAAGCAAACCTTCCATTTGAGAAATGATACAATGCTGCTTCCACCGTCTGCAGACATATGTCTCCAGTGCTTTCTCAAATCGGGAAGGCAAAGTTACGTTCCACTAACTTCACCCTCAAATTACTGAACAACATTCAGTTTATTGCAGCCTCCCGTCTCGCTCCTTTATCATTTTCATTTAAATGCCTTTATTCAGCTTCAGTCAAAGAAATAATTGTCAACATCAGTCTACTGATGCAAACATAGCTTTCTTTTTACAAGCCTTTCAATGTTTGCAAAACTCATTGGAAGAAAACACTCCATAGATGTCACTGTTTACTTCTGTGGTATGAAGCAGGAACACAGAGAGAGGGCTGCTCAGTGCATGCGCTTCAGCTCTTTATTTTTCACTTCTGCAAATGTATTTTGAAGAATGCTGCCACACAAAGAGAGCATTACTTTGAAACTTCCTCCTAGTGTCACTGAATCAATTTACTCCCCTTTTGTAGCTCTCTGCAAGTCCTAAGAATGCATAAAGTTGCTCCCACTGATGTGAGTGCTTCTGGAAAAGAGAAAACAACCTTGTTTTCTAGGTAATTCCTTACTGAAAAGAAAGGACTGATGGCTGCCCTGTCTGCTCCATCACGCAAAACTTCTGTACAGTGCATCTGTTGAACGACTGCTCTCTTATTTCTTGGCCTATATGGTTCACTTGCACACACCGAGGGAAACATGATCAGAAGGGAGAAACTTAACATAGTCTTTCAAAACAGGAAGAAGAGAAAAGGGTAAGAGTCTGTGTAGCCAGTGAAGAGCTCTTTGGTAACCCAAAGCTATAGAACTGAAGGTAGGGATGAAGAGAAAAAAAGTGGATATTTGAAGTATATAAAGAACTGTGATCATCTGACATAAGTTTTAGGTCAATGGACAATTTAGTGCCTTATTATCATGCCAACTAGAGTATGGTTCTTGAAATAAATAATTTTAATATCATTTTTTTTTTCTACTAATTTATTTGTAAATTTAGATACAATTCATCAAACCTTGCATTTTTTTTTTTACCATAGCAAAGATCGAACAAGATAAAGCATAACACTTTCAAGTTTATAAACAAACAAAAGCCCCCCTGTAAAGGTAGAGCTGGAACAAAAAGGTTTGAAGTTTAACACTTCGTGGAGTTGTCACTTTTTGGAGGATAATTTTCTACATAGGCCTTAAAAAAAAGCGTTAATTTTTATAAATTCTTAAGTAGATGTATTTAAAAAAATCAAGGGTTTAATGGAACATTTGTTAAGTGCTTATATTGTTTGAATATTTTTGCCCAATCCTTTATTCAAAGTATTGAAAGCAAAACAAGGAATTGTGAAGTTTTCATTTCTTGTATAATCAATATTCTTTCTGTGACTTCCCATCTTCATTTTTTAATGAAATCTGAAAATTGCAATAGGTCTACAATCAAGCAGGTGAACATATATCTACTTTGAGAGGCAGTATGCACTTTGCACAGGTAGGTAATAATTCAAAGTTTGATTGCACGTAGTAAATAATACCACATTTTAAAACTACAGCAATAACTTAGAGGTCTCTTGAGCTCAAAACTGAAACTAAGTTTGAAGTTGCTATCAATAATCTTAGAAATCTTAAATGTAGTTCCTGAGAACATCTTAATTTCTATTGCCACAGCATAAACAAGACGAAGATGTTTGCTAAAACTGCATAACCAATAGGTTCTACTCACTTTTTTTTTTTTTTGTTATCAGTCTCATGTCTACAATGCATAGTTTACCCATGCTACAGAAGGAAACAGTGGTGGCATTAAGATGAGGAGCAAGGAGGCTGATGTGTCAGTTGCTGTACTGGTATGCAGGCATACCAGCTAGGACTGGTATTTGTAGTACAGATGTCAGCAACATCTTTCGATGAAAATGTATAACTGTTTAATCTGCCAACACATTCCCATGCTCATCTCACTCCTGTAGTTCTAAAATGATCCAAGTTTTGGAAAGGAGAGCAAAATCACACATTAAGGAAGTCAATAAGACGCAGCAATCTCAGTGCGCTAATAAAACATGTTGAATATCTGATACTAAAAGCCTCTCTGGGTAAACAAGCTACATTTACAGTAATTAAAGAATACCTTTCCATGTTTTATTTATAATGAGTCAATAAAGTGTATATTGCATGGAGAATACTTTGGAATCATTCTGCTAAGCTGATATGACAAAATGCTACCACCAGCCTGTAAATGAAGTGCTCGCTTAAAAACTCAGATGCTTCACTGAGTACAGAGAGCAGCATGTCCCTTAATGGAGGCAATGGCATGCTTCAACTCATTAAGTAGTTCTGTGCTATTTTGGAAAGCCCTGAGATCCTTCGGAGGACACGCACGCGTGCACATTCTCCTATTTTCTCTCTCTACAGCAGTAGTAAATCTGAAATTGGTCAGTGTTATATCAGCCGGGCAAGGAAACCTGTGGACTGGTAGGAACTGGCTTCTCTAAGAAACAGTAACGGCATATGGAGGCCATTGGGATTGGCAAAGAAAAAATCTACCGGCAGGTCAGAGGGTTGATTTTGTAGGAAGGCTGCATGTTTTGTGCCAGCCACTGCTCAGTGTGTTGTAATATTTGTAATAAATTATCTCCTTTCCCACCTCCTCCCTTCCTTGAATTATCTTTCTCCATGGTCGACACAGAAATGACTGATACCGGCTTTACTCTGTAGATGGCCACAATAGAGCAGCATCCTGCTTTAGAGCAGCTCAGAGCCTTGGGCTATTTTTGTTTATTTTGCTGTATTACGTGTATGTCCAATTAATCTCCAGAAGGACTAACTATACAGGCAGGTCAAGATGAAGCGAGCAGAATACTGAAGGTCTGTCTGCGAAGTTGCTCTCTAATCACAGGTCTGCCACTGGCTTGTTATATGACTCCAGGCAAGTAATTCCATCTCTCTCTACCTCTCATTTTTCTCAGACTCTGCAGCCTATATCTTTAGTCTGTAAGGTTTCCTGGGCAGCAGTTGCCTAGCATTATGTGTCTGCATGAGGGGAAAACAGCCTGGACTTTCAGTGGTGCCTGAGAGCAAGAGTAATACAAATGAATAATTTTGGTTTCCTTCTCTCTACTTATTCTTCAAATGATTTCTCATCTTCCCCTCTCCCAAGGCCCTTTGTACTTTCCTAACTTGTGGTGAGATGGAGACATAAGAGGTGGATGAGCTCACCTGCATCGTGTTCAAATACTGGCAATGAAAAGGGGAGTACTGCTGCACCTACACTGAGATGGGGGACCTTCACCTACCAGCTCTTCTCTGCAGCTACCTCATAGCATGATATAGCTAGGACTGCATAATTCTTAGCTTTTAAACTTCTCTCCTCCTCTTGCTTCTGCAATGTCTCCACCTCTCCTCTACATTAGCTTCTTGGCCTCCCTAGCACCACTCATGCAAGGAGTGTCATTAGATGTGGCTGAATGTGTTGACAGCTGAGGATGTTGGAGTTGGTCTTCAAAGGTGAGAAGGGCACAGTACGAGGTTTGGAAAGGAGAAGGACAGTAGATGTCTCCGCTGCAGTGAGTCAGTAAGTATGTCTCTTTTTGCCTTGGCAGTACTAGGGAGCAATGTGGCTCAGCAGCAGCGGAAGGAAGGCTGAGTGGAACTGCACCAAAGTGTTAGGAGAAGGTGAAGGAGAGAGGAAAAAAAAAAGGGGGACATTGCGCTTTGGAGAAATGGACCAATAGAGAGAAAGGATTCATAAAAAGGAGGAGATTTTGTAAAAGCACCTAATCTTCCACAGAAACATGGTGCTTGTGTGCAACCTGTTATTTCATGCAGTACAAAGGTAGCAAGGTTTCAATAGCCATTTAATACAAATTTCTTTTCATCTTGTTTTCCTTTTTCTTGCAATAAGAATGAACTTCTGAACCACATGATTCTACCTTTATCATCCCTCCCAATTTGCAGACCACTGAGATAGATTATCTTTAGTCTTAACAAAATCTTAAGTGTCCCATTCAAATACTTCTGCCTCTTTAGGGGTTATGAGACATGATTTTTTTAGTCTTCTATATTTCATCATACCTGTCATACTGGTAAAACCTTAGTATATCTTCTCTGCTGTCCTGCATTGTGCAGAATTTTAGAGATCTTAGCAGCTCCTCTGTTTCCTTTATAACCCTAAGGTTTACTATCACACGTCTTTCAGAAAAGCACCGATGACACCTACATATTCCTAAGAACCTCATCCATAGCCTACCATTGCTCCAGTGGACAATGAATGAGACCCTGGATGCTAAAATGTAGGAGCATGTATTTCCCATGGCTCCACTGAGTCATGGTTTTATTTAAAAAGGGCATGTTTAAAACTAGATTTAAAATCCTGTCTCCTATTTATCTGTATCTACCTGAGAGCATGAAGTTCCTTCTTACCTGTGTGGTAAAATTTTCCTGAAAATCCAAGGTTGAAGGTAAAATTTGCAACCTGAGTGCGCAGTAAATTTTGAGTCTCTAGTAAAGCCTGAAATAAATAAGAAATTAACATGCATTTAGAAAAATTAATATTAATTTTTTGAATGCCTCATTTTAAAAATTGTGTCCAACTGAGGAGATACAACAAAGAAGATCCTGTTAAATATTTTGCATTTTATTTTAGGGTCATTCTTATTTTTTCTCTTTCTGTCTTTCTGTCTTCTTTTTTTTTCTTTCTTTCTGTTTAAGACTATTACAGTTAGCTTAATTTGCTCCATCAGAATTTGATGATCTAGCAATGCTAGTAGTAGTATTTAAGTAGTGAAGTACATGATGGTTTTGTAACTTGGACAAAGATACTATACGTTATTTGCAATGATCTATGGCAGGACTTGAATCCAGCCATTGAGAGTCAGCAGTATACTAAATCAGTAAGTCACTCTTATTTTGGGTTATTAATGAGGCTTGATAAAATGTAGTTAAACTACAAAGTAAAATTACGAATACTGCTTGCCATCCGGGTGTGGAGGCATCAGGATTTACTTACCTGCAGAAACATTTTTGATTGTTTCTGAATACTTAATTCAGGGTTAAGTGTGAAACTCCAATTTTGACCTATGGTAGAAGTAATGTCCATTTTTCTCATGTCTGAAATTAAATCCCTGTTTATTTTTATTCTCTCCTCCATGAAAAAGATAAGATCAATTGAAATAAAACAGAGGAAAAGAATATTGCTTAAAGAAGAAATAGGTATAGTCTTGGTCACCTATGCAGTTTTTTATGCAACCAACAGAGAAAAAGATAGTGATTCAGACTGCAATAGCTATCTACATCTATTGTTAGGTTGTCAACTCTGCACTGCTTCTAAAGATAGTCCTTGCTGCTCTGATGTCTGCTTTGAATCACCAGCCCACATAATCTGGACGTGCTACATATGCAAGATGGATAGTGCATTTATCTCCCTATTGGTCTTGCCAATGTTGAATGGGTTATAAGCTCTATTTTCATCAATTTTCCATGCCTCCATTATGGGGCTCTCGAGAACTTTTCCCATTATCTATTAATAACATTTCTATTGATTGAATGTTCGTGTTCTTGCACAGTTCAAAGACAAAGTGAACGCGGTGGTTTACACACAGTCCAAGTCCAGCTAATGTTTCCTTTCATTTGAAAAGACTACATTTCATATGTTCATTAGGAATTTCACTTAACATTACAGGAGAATAGCATCACCTTTTTCTCAACCCACTGGTACAAATTTGAAAGAAAGAAAGCAAAGAAAAGAAAGAAAGAAAGAAAGAAAGAACAAACTACTTGTGACCAAAAGTATAGTCAGTCCGTTGTAAAAAGTGAATCAGGGGTTTAAGAAGCTGAGAGGCAGATTGGTGGCCTATGCAAACCTAATCCAGACTGAAGCCAAACACAACTGGTTTGTGGTTGCACAATTTCTCATATTTCCTTTGCACTGCAAAGGGTTGGGAGGAGCTGTCAGCTACTGTCAGAATTTGTTGTAGGCCATTAAATTCCTAAAGGTACTGACAATATGCTAATTACAACATATATTTAGACACCATGCATGTTGGAGCACAAGTCTCTTCTAAAGTTTCTTTTGCTAACAGTCACCTTCTGTAATTGCATCATTTGGGTGCCAGGCAGCACAGAAGTGTAATATAAAAGATTGTCAGAAAGTGGGCATCTGCCTTCATTTTATTTATTTATTTTTGTTTTAATAGAAACATTTGTTGGGTGTTAAGGAAGAAGTAAAACAAAGACAGTGGTTATCAGCTATAGCAGTCACCAAGCGAATACGTTGCTAAAGGAAAGAATAAAGCAATCTAATGGCAGTAAATTGTACGCTTGAGCATTGCATATTAAGATAGTAGTATGGCTTCCGGCCTGTGCTGCCAGACATTTAATAAATTATTTCACTCCTGTGACAATTTTGCATGTGGGACTCTATCTACATGCTACATAACAACTAAATAGTCACCAAAATATAAGACCTTAGAGATTTACACCACTGTTAGCTAAGACATTGAGGAAAATCCCCAGTTGATAAAAACTGGCACTAAATTGACACCATTAAGGTCATAAGCATAGAATCTGAGTCATTATATTTTAGAACGTAATTTTCCAAGCTACGTAGAGCATTTTATGTATGTTGAGAAAGACTGATGGGCTGAGCAAAATCAATTCAATTTTCCTTTGAAGAAAGATCACCTTGAGAAATTATTATCGCTTAACTTATAGTACAAGAAAGTATGTGAAACAAACATCATTATATCACTTTATTTTTTCTCTCCAATTTTCCTCACACTCACGTCTCAATAAGATCACAAAACTGGAAGATAGAAGTCTTTACATCCCAGTGAGGTCTCATTAAGAACACAGAGTGAGGATTAAGATGTAAATCCTGTAACCTGCAGTGTGTCAAGCATTTTTCTCTGTCTAAAGGGCAAACCTGTCACTCAGACTGGATTTGGCTTGGTCCTGAAGACTTGGTTTTATTGCAATTTCCATCTATGCATATTAACTTAAATGATGTGTGGCTAAACTTCGTTTTCATGACCTCACCCTATTTTAATACTAAGACGATACTGTCAGCCGAGTCCAAACATTTTGTCACTGCTTGCATGTCTATAGAGAAGGGGAAACATCTTCCACATCCTTAATATCAAAACCTATATCTGTTTAGGTGATTAGGGTCTATCATCCCAATTTTTAATTAACATATATTCAAACAAAATTGCTAATTACTCACACTGCCCTCACAGGTAATTTTGCAGAGTAAATAACTAAAACTTTGTCTCCTGTAGGTACAAACCTTAACAGCACAGTGTAGAAAAGTGCCGTGGCAGGAAAAGAGCAGACAACCTTCTTTCATCATCCTTCTTGCACATTCATAGGTCTTTAAACCCCTGCTTGTTAGCCTGTTTGTTTTTAATGCTGAAGCAGGGATAGCTGTTGCTTGGGCAAGAATGTCATCCCTGGGGCTCCTGGATGGTGCAGCCTGGAGGAGCTGTGCATCCCTGCCATCCGGTGCTAGAAACCTTTCCGGGACCCGCGATGCAGAAGGTATTTATTTTATTCTAAACACACTCGCGGAAGGGCTTTGCAGGATGAGGAAGGACTATTGAGTTTTAACAGCCGGAAATCACACCCAAGACCATACATGCGAATGTATGCGAATACAGCTATTCACGCTCTGCCTGGATCCTGCCATGCCGCCCCCAGCTCCCCTTGGCAGCCCTCCTTCCCCAGAAGCTTGCCTGTCCCTATCCCCATCCCCCTCACCCTCACATGGTGATCTTGGGACTTGGACACTTTTACTGAGGGAGAAGGGAGATCCATAGAGAGGAATGTGGGAAAAAAGCATGACAAATCTTATTTTGTAGAGAAGATTTTTTCTGGATATTTCCACTGCCCACAGTATTTAAATCCTACCTGCCAATGTACATCTTTTCCTCAGAGCCGGTAGGTTTATTTTTTTTCCTCCAAGTACTGGAGTTTAAAAAAGTTGTGAGTAGAGGAAGGCTACTTGCATGTGAAAACGCAATTAGCATCTGCCATTGAATGCATAGGGTTGCGTTAAATCAATAGCTGGAACTCACCATTGCTTTTTTGTTGAACAGTTAAATAAACCATGATAAATAATTATCATTTTCTAAGAAGAGAACCACAGAGCACATCTGCACATGGACAAGCTGGCGTGTCTCGGTGCCAGGTTAAGCAAATAGCTTTTTTTGAAGTATTCCAAGTTGTTCTTTCAAATACAAAAACTTAATTGCCAGGAATCTCTCAAAACTTATGGGTTTCATTTTATTAATTGATTCTTTGTTTTGTCAATGAGGCTTCTGTCTGTGACATGCACAAGATACAGTTTCTTCTTTATATTGCATTTACATTCAGCAGTATTTTACATTAATCCATATAATTACCTTTTGTAGATTTGAAGTTGCCTTGTCTTTATTCTTCATAATTGGTGCATCTATTAAGCAGAAGTGATATTTTCCTGCTATGTCCTTGTTAATTATAACTCTATCCTTCATTTACATAATAAACTTTTTGGGGCAATTTCTGCAGTAACATTTCATGGCTAATAGGAAGCAATTTGCTTTCCTTTATTAAGTACATTAAAACTTCATGCCCTAGACATCATTGACTGTAAACATTTGATTCTGCTCAAATTTAATGCACCAAGGCATTTTGCTCTGCCATATTAGGTTTATTTATGTGCTGTGTTCTGGATTGTTAGCTGCTAATGAGACTTCAGCTCTTATTGCTCTAAGGCCTGAACACTAACCTCATTTTAATGAGTTCATTATTTGCTGCCTTCTGTATGGAAGACAACAAATTTTCCTTTTAATTAAAGGTCAAAACACCTCTGGCTAAGGAAAGTGAAGAGGTTATCAAACCCTTAGAGAAGGTAAAAGAATGACTTTTTCTGATTTTGATGCCAAGCATGGGCAAGCCAGGCTGAGGGTAGAAGGTGTTCTCAGGGGACCAAACCTCCAAATCTAACTTAGCTAAGTAATAACAACACTAAAGCATGGTAGCTGGTGTTCCCAAGACATGGTAAAAAAAAAAAAAAAAAGTCGGCCAAAGTAATTAAAGAGGCTTTACTCCTAACCCAAAGGTCTGTGTGGATCAATACTACTGCTAGAGCATGAGCCCTTGTTTGCATGTGTGATGATTTATAGGATGCAGAGGACAGATGCCAGATTAATTGAGCCAACAAAATCTAATCTCATATTTCTTATCGGGGAAAGTGAGGCAAATGTGAGCAATGCTGGGGGCTGTTTGTAGCGAGACAGAGGTATGTGCAACTCTGTGCATACGTGTGTGCATATGCAGGTAAAAGGGATAGGTGAATCCTTTCTTTGAAAATACAGGGTGGAATTTTTAGTAAATCAAAAAAGAATAAATTAAAGGAATTAACATGCAGCCCTTACCCTTTGTCTAGCATTTTATACGTGGTCACCACCCTAAAGGCAGGCTAACTAAGGTCAGTTCACGTGCCTCTCATTTGAGAAGTTGCTCACATCACAGCTAGTGGTGTTAGAGATATGAAGAGCATTTGTGAAAGAAGGGACTAGTGTCTGTGTGAACAGCTGGTGAAAACTTAAAATTTGGTTTTGGAGGAAAATCCTAACATTTTGTGAAACAGACATTGTTTAGGATGAAACCTAAAATTGTCAAAATGTCCTTATAACAGCTCTAAACATAATTTCCACAAAACTGAACCAAAATTCCTCACTTTTGCAGATGTCCTGAATTATTTTATTTCCATGGAATCATTCTGGAAAGCACTTCTGATGTGGGAGGATGTGCCGGTGGCAGGCATCCCAGGGCTGCACAGCCAAGGTTACGTTGCCCCATCACCATCTGAGGGATATGACTGAGAATCTTGTCAGAAATGGGCTAACTTTCCATTACTCAAAGTCATCGTTCATTTGGGAGTGAATCCTCGTGCTGGGTAGTAGTTCCACTGCTGCAGTTTTTCTCTCTTTCATGTGTGTGGGCATGAAATATATATATGCTGCCTATATATGCATTATTATTTATTTCTATGTACTGTAGATATAAAATATATGCCAATATGTAAGTGTAGATATTCTTTTACAGTAAAATGATGTTTATATACACTGCTTAGTAAATAGTGTTTTTGTCTGGGACAGGTTGAGATACAAAAATCAGGCATGGACAAGACCCTGCGTGAATTGAGCTAACTTTCAAGTTACCTCTGCTTTGAGTAGGGGCTTAGACTAAATCACCTCCAGAAATCCCTTCTATCCTGAATTATTTCAAGATTTGATGAAGTTTTGCCCTGTATTTTTCACTTCAAGACAGTTTTCTAAAGCTTCTATTGTACATACTTGTTATTAATACCAAGAAGTCTTTTAATGCATTTATATATTTTTGTTCCTAACATCTGTCTTTAATGCTTTTGCAGTTATATGTCCCCGAGGTTCATTCCCAAGCTGTTCTGTGCAGCAATTTGCTGGTGGTCTGTGGAAAGTTAGAGGACTACAAAGTAGTACTTTCGCTCTTGATTTCCAGCTGTTCATGTGTAAAAAAAAAAAAAAAAAAAAAAAGCAAAGCAGTATTTCTTTCCACTGCAAGCAGATGTTGTCAGGATGTGATGTTTGATTGCCTCTTCCTGCTCTTGTTCCCTCCCTGAAATCTATGCTAAGAAAAAAATCTGACAGTGCCCGAGGTAGTCTTGGCAATCTTCAAAGCCAATGCAATCTTCATAGCACTACTATGAAATAGTTAATCCCAGTAACCATCATAAGTCAGTGTGAAACAGCTAGTCACTATTTTTCTGGTAGGAAAAGTGAATTTAAAAGAAGTGATGAGCAGCCTAACTTCATTGACAGGGTCACTGCAAGAGCAGGATTCCAGGTTCCTCAGTTTCATCTTTTTGTTTGGAGCACAAATTTCTGCTGTAAGGGGGCCAATCTGATCAGCTGTATCTGCGCTTAATAAAACACCACACAGTGATGAATTTATAATCCCAGTGAAGTTGTCATTGATTTCTGTGTGGTGAGGATTTCAGCCCACTTCACATGTTTATAACAGAATTTTAATAGAAAATTCATTAATACTGAAGTGTAGAGATTACAAAGAATTTACATTATTGACTTGCTAGATCTTAAAAGGAGCATAGGGGTTAAAGTTAGTCAAATCCTTAATGGGATTTTAAAATCACTTGTACCGTTTACCCTGTGCCAAAACTGATTTGAACAGATGTTAACCAGGCCTGGATCAATGGGCAACTCTCAACCCTCACAGATTTTCTTTCCCTATTATGACATTTTCCACATAACGCGATATACAAATGTAATTCCAAATTCTGGCTGCAGACCACTCACCACACCCAACAAGGTGAACAATGCTTCAGCCATTGCCCTGTGTTAGTGAGACGGGACTTTACTTCCTCCTTTTTTTCATATTTATTTCTGTGAAGTACTATGCTAATCTATAGTGCTATATAAATAATTAATAGGAAGGTCTCTGATGATGCTGCACACAGCCAGCTCTGTCTGCAGATCTATTTTTTATTATAGAGCTATTACTTGAGTCTGTTCAGCATTTCCCTTGAGTAGCTGTCTTAGTGTGAGGTCTGGGAGGATATGTGGGTTTATTTGAAGCAAGAAAAAAGTTGTGCTTTGCACTTATATGTAATATGTTTATTGCAAACAGAAGAATTTATTTTTCCTTTTTGAGTGGAATGCCCAATTTGTGCGATCTGCTTCTGCTACTATTTCATTACTCCATCCCAAAGTCAGAAAACTGTCAGGAGTCTAATTGCATTTAATTCAGCACAGAGGAATGCATCTGTTCCAGTAAAGGTTCAGCTAGTTTCAGCTGAATGAGGTGAATGAGGTGATATTGCACCAAATTTACCAGCTACTCAGGACTAACTGACTAATAACACTGCTTGAGAATTCAGAAAGAGGCCTTTGGTTAGGTGTTACAGGAGTGATGATGCAGGGACGCAGATACGCTGCCAGCAGGAGAGCACCTTGGCCAGCCACACGCCTGTGTGTGCAGGCACATAGCCATGACAGCTCCTCAGTCTTTGCTCTGGGAAAGGCGAATTCACAGCCAACAGTCTCGTACTTAGAAGATGTAGCAACAAAAAGCTCAAGTGAGGAGCAAGGGGACAGTCTAACAGGGCAAAAAGTGTGAATTCAAAATGAAGAGCGTTAATGAAAAGCAGGGTTTGTTTTAACCAGGACTACATCGACGAGTCAATGCAGTTCCTTCCAGTTCTCCAGCAGGACCTGGCTGAGGAATATTGAAGGCATCAGGCACAGGGACCTGCTGCAGGTGCTGTAGGAGCAGGGCACGGCCGCAGCAGTTACCTATTGCCAGTGATAGCTGTTCTGTGTCTGCGTTACCTGCAGAAAAGATTTACAGACTGTTTGGGAAATCAATGAGGGTCTTTAATAGGTTGGACTAGGTGATCTTGAAGGTCTCTTCCAACCAAAAGATTCTGTGATTCTGTCTGTGATTCTGTGATTTAATATAAATCATTACTGATGCTGAAGGATTTTGTAGGAATACTAACCAGGTCTACTGACAAATCTCGGGAAGAGAAAATCCAGCCTGCGCCCAAGCCAAGAGTGGGTATTCCCTGTGGCCGTAGGGACGGGGCAGCCTCCTGGCACTAGCCCTGCTGCAGACCAAGGTCCCTCCTTGCAGGTTGCAGGCAGTAGCCTGTGGCACCTTCAGCAGTGCAGTGGAGGGCTTTAGAGCTTATTTCTTATCAGTTCTGATTTTTCAAAATTGTAAGCATTTTCAGCAAAAGAAATCTCTTGGAGGAAGGCTATTCAGGCTTGAAATCAGGAGAAGGTAATCTGCCAGCTGTAGATGAAGGATATTTAGTTCAGTTTCTATAACAAACAGTGTGATCAGGAGTGATTACTCTAACTTATATAGCTCTCCCATCCTCTCCCAGGCCACCTGCCCATTAAAAGGAAAACTGTGGTAAGTATCTGTGAACACGATTATAAGCCAGGTACAATTGCTAGGCCATGGCCCCTTCTGCAGTGTTTGTAATGTGACAGCAGTATCAACGCTAGCAACATCGCAACTGCTTGTTTATCACTTGAACCAGAATTTAATGGCTGGAGCAATAGCTCAGATTTTTTGGAAGAAACCGGAGAATCTGCATGACATTCATCAACGTTTCATCCTCCTGTTGATGCAGACCACACCGTAAAATATACTGAAATGACAGATTTCCCCATTATAACTCTTTTTTTAATCTGTTCAGCTGCACTGGTGTGGTTGCCTCCAAGCAGAGTCAGTAAAGGCAGCCCTTCATTGAGATGCGGCAGTCAGGAGAACAGGCTGAGCATGCAGCTTTCTCTGCTGGTTCCTTTTGCCTCGGACATAAGGGTCTGTGTGTCTTTTGGATGGATCTATCATCTAGCTTTGATCGATCACCAAAAAAAAAAAAAAATTAAAAATATCAGACGGGAAACTATCTCAAAGCTTTAAGGGGACAACATCAAGATTAAAATAGTATGCTAATAAAATATTCATGTTCAGTGATCTGTATTGCAGCAAACTGTATCAGTGTCAGTCACTGTGCTGCACGTCATTAACAGTAAAACACAGAGACTATTATTTACAATTTCATCTGAAGTGATGCTTAGGCCATGCTAAAAAAAAAGATCAAAGTCTCCCCATCTTTGACACAATACAAATACTTAGTAAAGGGTGAGTAACATTAACAACTACATTTTCTTTTAATTGTATATATTAACTTTCACTTGTTTCTTGGTTGTTCAGAATTGCTTCTTTAAGCAAAAAGTCCACCACCAACAAAAAACCTGTTGTTGGTGGGCACTCAGTTTTAAATTATTTAAGAGCTGGACTAATGGAGGCCACCTTATTTGTCTTCTTTAATTTATGGACTTGGATGTACTGAGGTTTAATCAGAGTGGTTTTTTGCTCCTTTACTGCCATTGGAAATCATTTACTGGGGTAACCTTGTCATAAAAATAAAAATTCCTTCAAATTCTCATCACGGACATTTATCTCAAAATTCTGAACTCCTAGCTCCTATCTCAAATTTATACTTTAAATTTACTGCTTAAAACCTAACTGATGTAGATGCTTTGTGGTGGAATTAAGTTTTTTTTTTTTTTTTTTTAACACACATTCAGTCATAAACGAGATTGGAACAGAAGTGATATGTTCAAAATTCCGGTCTGTCCTTCAGTTTTCAGAATGGGTGTGTTTGTGTGATGATGGATATAACCAGTGGCTTCCAAGAGGGTGCCTCCATATGTTTAAATCAAGGGCTTCTAAAACTTTCTGTCTGGGAGGGGTAATGAGGAAACCACAGCAGCTACTAATTTCTCTGTTCCTGTTTCTGCTGTCAGTGGTAAAAAATGGCAGTGTCCAAAATATCCAAACGCAGAAGGACAAAGCAGAATCATGGCTCTCTTGGGCACTTTTTGTCTGTGAAAAGATATTTACAAAATCATACTCTGAGCATGCAGAACTTTTCAATTTCACTGTCTTTCCTATCATTTGTTGCTGTTTTTCCCTATAACGTCTTCTGAAGTAGGTAACTGGAATCTCAAATTGTTCACTAGCTCCTGCTGTCCTTTCACATTGCCTCTAGCACCTATACACCAGCCGTGTCTGTCGTTTCCTATCTTTTCCCCTTTGCAAGCCTGTCCATTGCCACCCTCTCTGTAAAAATCAGAAACCAGGGAGTCTAAATCAAGAGGATACTGAAGAGCACCAACTTCAGCACAGAGCGGCTGCTGGTCAGGCACAGCACTTCTGCCTTTTTCCAGCAGCTACAAATGCCCAAGTCCCTGGGGACTCCATAAACACAGAGGTGGTCCCAGAAGCTTTGGCGATAGGTGGGAGCAAGAAGATAGATGGCAGATGCCAGTCTAGCCTTGCCCATCTATTTCTCTGTGCTTTTCCTGGGGGAGAGGAAGATGGATCCTGAACAGGTTGAAGTCACACTTGCTTGTACTGTAAGTAAGAACCTATCTTTCAACAAAGTGATAACATTGTTTTCTGGTATTCTTTTGGGGCAAAGTAAATAATGCCTTAAAACTGGGGAAGTGGTGTCCTTAAATATTGTGCAATATTTCTTGACAGAGTTACAAGTGAAATACACTTATCACCCAGTCTCCTTGACATTAACTTCCAATGATCTAGTAACGCTTCTATTTTACGGAAACCCCATATTGCAGTTAATCAACATGTTAGTTTTATAGGTCCCCTTTTATCTTCAGTTGTTTGGAGTCAGACATCTGGATGCAGTATGTAGAAAATGTAACTGTGCTAGAACTGGATTCCCTGCAATGGAGTAGGCTCACATAAATCTGTGCCAGTGCAACATTTTTCTTTGTTCTCTAACAAAAGGAAAGCTCACTAGGAAACTCCTCTCAACCAGCTTTCCCTGGAAGGGCTGTGGAGACTTCCGTGCTTTCATTGGTCATTCTGAGAAATGCAGTTCACAAAATCTTGACAGGCGAGGATGTGCTTTAAAAATCAGTAGGATTAAGTGTTGCTTCTTAATACTTCTGAGATGTTTCCTACTTCTCTAGCAGAGCTTAACTTTTTTGACCCTTCTGCCTTCTTCATGATGCCGTCTTGCATTATCTAGGGAGCTCACTTCAGTGTTTGATTGTGTTTCTTAACAGGAATTGGAAGTTTCTGTAAAATGGAAAGGGAATTGTGCAGCAAATGTTTTTGCTTTAAACCATGCTCATTTCTTTAACCAGAGGTCAGACTCTTGCTGCCCCCTCCATGTCCTACAGGTTTCAAACTTAAAGTAGAAGGAAATAAAGCCTGTTTTGTCTTTGAAGGTAGCTTCAAAACCCCTCCAACCCATAAAATCCTCCTGCTTAACATTGCTTTATTATCCTTCCTAGTACTTGAAGGCAGCATAATAGGTTGTCCAGCAAAGGAAGCTGGAAGATTCAAGGCAAAATGGCAATGCCCATAGTAAGTTTGCTAATCTTCTTTTTTCCTCTCTCACTCTGGTAATGTTGTTATTCTATTCAGTTATCTCAAATGGTAACATCAAAGGCCAATATATTCTCCAATAAAATCAAGCCAGATCATCAAATGAGGCTGGCAAATTTGAAATGAGATATTTCAGAGGTTCCAGTAGGTTACTTCATCATAAAAGCAAGTAATTCTAGGTAAAATGGAGAACAAATCTCTATAAACTAATAGCCAGAGGAAATGCGTCAGGTCATAGATGTACAGTTAAAGAGTATTACCATGCCATTTCAAAAAGTAGAAAAACTGTACCCAGAGCAAAACTCAAGTACTGCCCTTTTTCAGATCAGACTTGATTGGAGATTTGGAAAAAAGCCTCGTTTTATTGAGAAATTCAAGTGGTATTATGTAATTGTCCAGAGTATGAATTATCTTAGTACTTCTAGTGACTGCTGAGGAAGGAAACTTCTGATAACAGTGAGCACTTCCATCTGGCAGCAAAACCAAAGGCACATCCAGGGGCAGCAGATAGGTCCAGGTTTCTGGTGGTCGTGACAGATGGAGTTGGATACCCAAACTCCTGGATGAGATCCTATGCCCCGTGATATTTAGGATATCACACCAAATTACCCCAGCAGGCGCCCCTGGCCTTGCCAGTTTCACCTTGTGTAGGTGCTTGTGGCAAGCTGGCCCATCCCAAGCCCCCTGAGCTAGGGAGAGGACCTGTCTGGCTTACAGGGCTCTGGAGGTGACCCTGAGCAAGGGCAGTTGCTGTTGGTGGGAGGTCTGGCAGGGAATTTTAGCCACCTGAGAGCAGAAGAGGTTTTGGATGAATTTCCTGGTGTCTGATGGAGCTCATCCCTTTCTAGGTACTGCTAAATCATTCTTGACAGGGATGACTTATCCCCAGGGCTCCTAAATCTGCTTCTGACAAGCAACCTTTTTTGCTGTTGGAATGCATTGGATTTCCCCAAGCATTGTGCATCTTTGAAATATTTCCTGTTAGAATGGTACGCTTGTTCTCCGTTTGAGCTCTTCAATCCTTGCTTTTCTAAATTACAGAGGAAGAATAGTGTGCTACGCCGTAAGTACACAAAGTGAATTATTTGGAAGGAAGAGTAAACATTTCTAGCAAGCATGTTTTAATCAGAGGTTCTTTATTGATGTCTTTTACTACATGTTTTCTTGGCTGCTGGAAGAGGTCTATATTTGAATGGGAAAATAATTTTGAAATTTCTTATTCTTTTCCCCGACTTTTCATTTGCATGAGAACTTATTCCCATGGTATGTAGATACTTCCACGGGTCATAATTTTTGGTGAAAGATTCAGACCACACCCTAGAAAGAATGTCTTCCAAGCATAGTAACGTCTGATGACAATGATAATGTAGTGAAAATCTGTGTTGCTAAAGTTTGTGATCTTTTCATAAGTCTTACAATATATGTATATATTTCTGTTTTCACATAAGTGAGAACATCAGCTGTCAATCTTCATGGTGAGTAAGTTTCTAACACTTAGGAAGAGTGAAGAAAGCTCACCAGAATATTAAATACTTGCATAGTGTTACTTCAGAAAACAAAAGATACACAGAAAGGACAGGGTTTTGTTTGTTTGTTTGTCTTTTGTTTAAAAATATTTCTATTTCAAAGCTGTTCTCATGCATTTAGGCAGTGGGATGAAAGTGGCATTACTGAGCCAGTTACATTTTAAATCCTGTTGCTTTTAATCTTAGTCATTATAGGTAGCACTTTTCTCTCTAAATATTCCCGTTGAAAACTGCGTAGCTACTTGCAGTGTAAAATATGAATCCATGTAACTTTGGTTCATTAAACTGAGAAAAATATGTTCAGTAAAGTATACACCTTTTAATTATAGGTGTTACACTAAATTTCCACTCATTTCTGGAGAGGTTCTATTACTCTCCCAGCTGTGGGGGAGTGCCATAATTTTATTTTATATGGGAGTAGCTGCTTAAAAATCATAAATACGGGATTGTTCTGATAGGTTTCATTTGGCTAATGCTCTACTACCCAAATGGGATTGTTTGACAAAGTGTACATTCAAATTCTGAAAAAAATTTGCAACTGTAAGATGAGAAGTAGCTAAAAGATAGGTGGTATTTTTCCATTGTGGAAAATTTTCCTTATTCCAAGCTCTTCTATGGGCTCTACATTCCCCCTTCTTTGCCCTCTCTCTCCTTTCCCATTGTATAGCTTGCCCAAGCCTTTGCTGTTTGAGGCTGTAGGTCCAGCAAACAGCCAGTGAAATTAGCAAAACCAGAATATTTCTATGTAAGGAATATCAGCTGTTTTGTCATCAGTTTAATGGCAGAAAAGTACGAGAAGACTGGTTTTAATTGTCCCATGTTGAGACTTTTCCAGCCTTTTTGTGTGCATGTAGATGTACACACATACACATTTGTGTCTGTATATATCACAGTGAACTGTAGCTTTTTCACATTCACAAGCCTGGCGCTGGCATAACACAGAATATTGTCCAATACAACAGCAGAGGAAAGCAAGGACAAATAGTTATGAAAGTATGTGATTCAGCCAAAAATTTTCCCCCAACACATTTAGCCAGTTAAATGGTTTCCAGTGATTTTACTCCAGCCTGCTGAGCACTAAAAGGGTGTTCAAACAGCACTGCACTGTCATCTTGTACCCTCTTGTCAACAGATTGACTTTTTATTGAGTTTGGAGAATGCCCTGTGCAATATACAGGGGCTTGTTGGCTGTGCCCACTCCCTGCAACGAAAACCATAACAGTAATGGTAAAACAGTAATAAACTCCCTTTTCTAAAGACACTTTTTTTTTTTTTCTTTTTCCCCCTATGGCTTAGTGCACTATAATATCAACTATCAACACACAAGGGAGCAGATGGGAATTTCCTCTTACCCTTTATGAAATGTTGGAAAGAAAGAAAAAAAGGTAGCTTGAGTGTAGGCAATTTTACATCCTTGTCTCAGCCAAGATCTTTGGAAATTTCTAAACTTCCCTCCAGCATCTTATTACATTCATGAAGTCAATGTGTGTATCGTCGATTCAAAATGTTTCCTTATATTAGGTAAACAAATCACAACATGTCACTAGTCCAAGGCTTTGCCTCTTATTGCTCTGCTTGGAAATGGACCTGCTGCCTAAAGGTGGAGAGTAAAGCCCCTCCAGTCTTTAACAGACTGGCTCTGTAACACCTACCTCATGATATTTACAATAGTGATGGGTAGCTTTTATTTCCTGATAATGTACTGGCAGCATGTTCCCAGTTAGAAGAGAAATAATAGCGAAAGCGTATGGGAAACCTTATTCCCTTTCCTAATAACAAATACAGTGGAATTACACTTTATAATACCACAGACATATTTGTTTATGATGCACATAAATCTTGGGCTATGTTACTAGGAAGACACATGCAGAGCTTTTATATTAAAGAATTCACATTCTGCAGCTGAATCTATTTTTAAAAAAGAAATCTGCTTTTATTATTAACCATGTAGAGTACAGCTTCAACAGTTCACATGTCTGGAGCTTCATTAAACATATCCTAAATTAATAATTGTATAGAGGATTTAATCTATATTAACTATAGATAAATATACATTAATTCTTATTTATTCATGTACAGTCCATTCATTTCCAAATATTTGTGATAATTTGTTGACAAATCTACTGTAAAGATTATTACAAAGGAGGTCTTCAATCTCTTTGGCCTTAGAGATTCTATATCACGGGAAAATGGTGACAGCATAGCCCTGATCCACGGTCTGCTTTGATCCTCGTCCCTTGAACCTCTCTCCCATGTTCTTCTCTTCTTTACCAGGCTGTTTTTCCCCTGATAAAGCCTGCTTGCCTTGCAGTCCTACAGCCCCTTCCTCATCTGTGACTCCTGCATTTCTCTCATCCTTGTAGGTTCACAGCGATGAACCAGGCAGAGGCAGTAGGTCTGGTTTGTCTTCTGGACTTAGAGCTGTTTTATGCTTGCTTACAGCTAGAGGAGATGGGGCGAGGGGAGCACTCAGGCACCCCTGGGGTGGCCAGTCAGGACCACCCAGCCCCTCCAAGGCCCTGGGATCATGGCCAGAGCTGTTTCTGCAGACAATAATTTTGAGGCCAAACTCTCTTGATATTGAAATCAATATCAAAACTTCTATTAACTAAAATGGTCTTGAGCTTAGCTTTATATCTACACTATTAATGAGCAGGCTAATGTGCAGACCTACAGACTTCTGAAGAGTTTAAAAACCCAGGGAATGGAAAATTATACTGAGATTTACCCTGTTAAAACAATTGGACCTCAACCAAAAAAGCACTTGTGCTTTCAAGAATCACTGACAGTTTTAAGAGCCAATATTTCAAGAGTTTCGGGGAAGGCAAGCAAACATTGTATGCTGTCAAAAATGTGAATTCAAACATTCTTTATATAGCCTTTACTTGAAGGTGTGATGTTTTGGGGTCGAAAACATAAGTCCTTGAAGCCTATGACTTTGATTCAATCTGATTCAATCAGTGCAATTCAACTATAATATTGAGACAACTTTTAAAAATTACTTAAATGTTGACATTTTGGATTTAATATGTGATGTAAAAATTACAGTAATAATTCTGGCTTTTACATAAAATGAAGAGGCAATACAAAACCGAAATATCCATTTTCTGGGATATTCTTATATTAAAAAAGTCTCCCAACAGGGTGTGAATTATTTTCATTTTTTAATTTCTAGAAGAACAGCAATTCCAAAGCTATATTAAATTGTGATCTTTTGGATTTTTTTGTTTAATATTCTTCAAACTGTCCACTTTTCCTTCAGCTTGCCAGAGCAGATGAGTTGGCAGAATCTCATTTTATTTAAATCACATTCCTGTGGAACATTCTGCATTTAATAACCAATATTTTACCATGGGAAACCATTTCACTTGTGAAGTCCAAACTGATCAAGTAACAAGAATAAAAACTTTATTTTCCCCTGCCTTACCACTCTGCAGTTTAAGAAGGATTTTTCACCCATTTAGTCCAAGGATAAATGGGTAATCAAGTTGGAAGGAAGGAAAACTAAAATCCTAATCTCTAAATCTAAAATGAGCCAGAGGTAGGATAATGCCTTTATCACTCAAATTTGGTGACCACAGAAGTGCACAGACTGTTCTAACCTTTGCTACCTTGTGGTAAATCTTACTGCTAACTAAACCAAAAGAAGATTTTTATATTTTTAAAGGACTTCTGGATTTAGAAGTCTGAACTGGCAGAACATACCCACAGAACAACTCATGTACGCTCCTTGGACTTGGGCAGCAGACCTGGGTGAGACAAATCCCAGCCTGTAAACAGGCAACATCACTCTGTTAAAGAAACTCTCAGGTGGGAGGACACCACATTGCCTTGGTTGTCTTTCTGTGCCAACCTTAACTGGAAGGGAAAGAACCTTTTATCGTATGCCAATGATAAACTCTGGAGTGTTAAAACAGAAAACTTTAATCCACACAGTGTGTTGCAATAAAGCAAATCCTAATGAACAAATATACTGTTTAGGAAGAACTGGAGTGTTTTTACTGATATATTGGTTTTGAGAAAATTGTGAATAACTTATCCTTTCATTTTCTTGTTAATTTTGAAAATAAAGGTCAATTAAAGGTAAAAAAAAAAAAAGCTAAAAAAGGTTTTCTTTTGTTTTCATTTCTTTTCATCCTAGCGTTTCTTGTGAGAGATTCTTAACTGTTATAAAATATTCTGTATAAAATATTGTAACCATTTAAATTATCATTTGTCGTATTTAATATTTCCATTACAAATCTAGACCTTTTGTCCACATGCAATGGCATATTATAATACCATAATGTAAGACTATTTAGTGATTTAAATCTCCCATGAGACCAAAAAAATCTTTTGTATTTTTGGGGGGATAAATGTATTAATAGCAAGGAAAAATCATTTTTATCTAAATGTAGAACTAGTGAGTTTTTTTACAATGTCATAATCAATGGAAAAAGCAAGAATGTGAAAGATATATGATTATAATTTTTAAAAAGGCATTTATACTGTAAGGTCCTATGCTGATTAATCTCATAAACACTTAGGCACCTTGATTTCAGGACTGCTGAATATTCTGGCACAGCAGGAAGATTAAATGTATGAAGAACTAATAGTTTGTTAGGACAATGTTTCCAGAAGAAAAGGCTGCCAGCCCTCACTGGATGATGGTGCTCTATGGATAGTAGTCCTCAAATGACTTTTACTTCTTATATATAAGCAAATCTCTGGCAAATTATTGCCTTGTGCATTTGGACTGTGAGGAACAGAATTTTATTCATCTCACCTTCTGTATTTATGCAGTAATTGCATTTGCTGCCTGCAGAAAATGATTACAGTTGGATACAGAGCTGTGCTACATGCATGTGCATCACTTCAGAAGGGTACCGCTGTGCATTTGGAGCGGGTGCTGTAAAAGAGACATGTAGATAGCAGTGCTAATAAATGTATGGATAAGACATAAAGTCCAGAAAATGAAAAAGAAGGGTAAGTTAAAACTGATATTGGCATCCCGCTACTGAACTGAGAATAGGTTGGCAATAAAGAAGCAGAGGGATTTGATGGAGAACCTTGTTGCTTCTAGCATGTGTGCAGCAGTAAATAAAAGCAGCTCTCCAGACCTGGCGAATGAGTAATCTGTACTGGCAGCAAAAACACATGAAAGAAGTGAGAGTCTCTCTGTGATGGGGTTCAAAGTAGCTGTGCAGCAAACAGTGATCTCTGCAAAGGGAGTCAGAGGTGCCCCATACATCAAAGTGGGGGTTTGCATCTGAGACGTGTTAACATCCAGCCCCCAGCAGGTCCTTCCAGGCATGCATGCATCACACAGCAAAGAACAAAATGAAGTGATCTTACAAAACTCCTAAGCAAGGAGGCTCTGAGGTCTGTGGAAGGGGAAGATTTTTCAGGAACTTCCCAGCACTACAGTGCATTTTCACCAGGTTATGACTTCTTGTGAGCATGGGCAAAGTTTCATGAGTACCGCAAATCTGTAGCCCCGCATAACATCAGCACTGTCCTTAATCTTGGTAGGAACATTCCCAATCAGTCCTACTATGGAAACAACTGAAGCAGATGAAAAAGAGCTTTATATTTAGGGCTGTGAGCACCGGTCTGTACTCTGAGCACAGAGACACTGGCAGTGCCACACACCTGTGGCATTGGCCATGGTGATGGAGAATAAGGCAATCTTCCACCTATTTCTGGTTCATCCTGCTATGTATCTTGGCAACGACAAAAAATGTCTAGATTCAGCAGAAACCATAGTGTGCACCAGAACCTGAGCATACAGATTCAGCACTGCCAATGTGATGCGTACAGGCGTCAGCCTTATTCCAGAGATGTGCAGCTGAAGAGTCAACCATTGGCAGTTCCTTACCATCATCCTTTGAAAGCTCTAGTGATACTGCATTGCCCCAGGTTGACGTAAAGAGAGAGACCGAGAGACAAAATTTGATGCTTGAGTCCCCCAGATGTGTACCTTCCCAAGAGATACGTTAAACACTAGCAAATGATGAAGCATTAACCCATCACTTGCCTTTGGTGTTCTTGGATTTAAGCTGGAGAGCCTCGCAAGTGATTTCCAACTCCACAAAGCATTTTGTGGAGTTGCCATACCAGTACTCATGGATCAAAAACTGACACTCAGGTCTAGCTAGTCTGCATCTGAGGGAAAACCACAAGGCAACATAGGGTGTTTTTTTACAGCTCATGCTTTCATGGCAAACCTTGAATGCTTTGCAAGACTTTCTCTTCTTTAGCTTGGCCAGTCCACATGGACACAGAATATTATTTGGTGACATAAACATAAAATGCAGGATGATTTTTTCATCAAATTTGACTCTTTGTGCATGTGTATGTGCACTTATGATCATTGCAAAACAAACAAACAAACAAACAAACAATAAACTGTCTGATGAACAGAAATCCCCTTTGGCAGCAGAACAGCAATATCAAAGTGTCACTATTTCAAATGTTCAATGAAATTGCTCATTTTTTTGTTTATTTCTAAAGTAGCTACACATGGACCTTGTGAAATTTCCTAGCTAAAATAGTTTCTTGCAAAGTGAATTTCTCTGGATGAATCGATGTATTTGTATGCAAAGCACTATTCTCCAACAAACTTTGCTGAAAGCAATATATGATTCACTCTAACGATTCCAAGCTATGCATGACTCATGTTGAACAAAGGAGTCAGAAGGTCATTTGTTCTCATGTGTCTGTGAAATTATTTGGACTTTGTATACGTCCAGAGGAAAAGGAAACTCTTATGAAAAGTGTCCAGCCCATTGGAGAAAGCCTCAATCTTCCCGTAGATGAACACGCAGCTCACTGAAAGCAGTGCTCACACCCTAGATTTTGACCACTGGCATTTATTTTATTTTTTTTCTGAAAGGAAGCTGAAGATTTAGTTTGAAGATTATCTTCTTAACTGCTATCAGAATCTGCTTATGACTTGCCAGTTTTGAAGTTTCACATGCTGGCATGTGATCTATATCCTCAGGAGTTAATTATAATTAAGTGTCCACTTACTAGAATTTCATTTTGGATTTCAGAGGTGCCGCTCTTGCTAGTCTCTTATTCTGCCTTCTGGAATTTGGTATCTTTTACCTAAAAGCCCATACACTCTTCTGCCTGTATGATAAGAGGACAGGTGGAGACTTACAGCATTAGAAGTAAAAGTATTAATTGAAGGAGCCTATGGCCACATTCGTAGAAGAGACAAAGAAGATCACAGATTTAATTTGTGTGGGTGTATGCATATATATCTATCTAAAAATTTGAAACCAGGCACAGATGAAGATTTGTTTTCCTACCACGTTACGATACAGAGGTGGGCAGAAAATGCCCAGTCAACTATGGCTAAACATTTTTAGTTTTAAATTTCTCCTTTTCTCTTTGAGTTTTTCTCTATTCTTTCATGTGTTTGTCCATCCTTCCATCCCATCCCTTCTCCCTTTTTCTGAAAATTGTTGTTTTCAGATCATTTGTAAAATGCCAATGATATTAAACTGAGCTTTTGCTCTAAGTGTCGTTTCTTCTGCTCACATTTGGATGACAAAGGCACATTTAAAGTTTGAATAACACTGCCACTAAAGTATCTGCAATATATTTATGGCATTCATGGTAACATGCTTTTTGCTGCATCAAGTGCTTTTAAGGCAATAATTATGACTGCTCATTGAGTCTGCACTGGTTAGCCTTTCTTGAAAGGTATTCCATCATTTGTTAGTGTTATTTTGCTATATAGGAAACAATTGTTAGTGCACCTTTTTAAGTAATATGCACTATTTTAAAACACAGGTTGATGTAGGCATCTTGAGAGGTTGATATAAAGCAGACATACTTTTTGTCTCCTACAGATTCCTTAAATGCTCTGAAAATGAATTAAATGAAATTAAATGAAGCTAAATAAAATATAGAGGACCATGTACATCTTTGAAATATATGCCAGTAGGACACAACCTATGAATTCAGAATTATTTTGGTGAAGGTATTCAGGAAATCAGTGTAAACCTGGGAGATTAGCAGAAGTGTAGACAAAAAGAGTGTGTCACAAGATGTCACAATGATGTTACACACAGGCTATGAGCACTAGATATTTAACGCTTTACGAACTAGACCAATAACTCAACCCCCCCCGCCCTTTCTATATTTTAAAACATATTATTCTGTGTTGGTTTGTTTGTTGATTTTTGTTGTTGTTGTTGTTTAAAATTCAGAACTGTTTATTTTTTTGAACATTTTTTGTAAACTATATCTAGTTCTTACAGCTAGTTAAAAAGCTGGAAAAATGACGGATGTTTTTTCTCTGGGTTTTTAATTTGTTTTCTTGCTTTGTGAAAGATTAAACTTTTTCTTGAAAAAAACCTCAGATTTTTAATAAATCTGGCATCCTTCCACAAACAGTATCAAACTGCACTGCACAAATATCAGTGTGCTCTCTGGGAGAGCAGAATTCAAAGTTGGTTTTTTGAAAAGTTTAGGAAAAACTTTCTTAGACTGCATGATAGAGGTAATGTGTGGGACACATGGAAGGAATGTAATTTTCTAAACTAACAAAATGAGAGAACTAGAAAATTAGAGTCTCCAGAATTTGTTTTCTGGCAAGACTATATGAAACACTCAAGACCTACCATATCTTTAGTGGGAAACCTGTAAGATGAGAGAACGCCAAATCTATTATAATTCAGGTAAGGTACTCAGACAGACAGTCAATCCTCCAGGCTGCCAAGGAGAAAAATAAATGTTTTGCTGACGGCAAAAGAATTGTGTTTTTTCACTATGTTAGTGCTGAAATTGTGAATGAAAGAGCAGGCTTTACTGAAACAAAAAAAAAAAAAAGCAAGAGTTGAAGTCTAAAATGCTTTGTGTGATGTATCTAGACAAGGCACTTCAGCAGTATTCAATACTCAAATTATTGCAGAAAGAACAGGGTGATTCAAGAGACATGAACAAAGAAAATATTGAATGATCTGTCATCTCTGCTGAAGTAGAATGGAGTAGACACTCCCATTTTAAGAAAAGATTGTCTGATTATTAAATTTTTCTTATAATGCATTCTCAGCTCCATTTTAAATTCATTTTTAAAGTCTTTGAAATCATCCAAAACTGGAAACTCCTGAATTTCTATTCATTGTGTTCTTCACTGCCATTTTCAAGTGCTTTAAAGGGTGACATGATGGTAACACTTAGACTGTAATGACTAATGCTTGGCTGTCTGTTCTAACTTCCAATGCTCGTACATGTTCTGTTTTTAGTTTCTCCCTGTATTGTCCATTGATAAGGTTACTTTACTGGCAAGAGTTTATTACTATAAAAAGGCTAGAGGGATGACTATTTTATCTCACATTATCAGAAGGGAAGCGATTTCTTTAACTTCTGCTGAAGGAAAAAGCATCAGGTAAACTAACAATAATAAAGAAAAGGTTTGTTTCCAGTTCCTCTCTGGAGCATCAAGAGTTTCAAGTTTTGCTGAAGCACTGGGGACTGATAGTGAGTACATCTGGAACTAAACGGAGTGAGACTGAGGTGCTGGGCTGCTGTAACTTCCATCACCATCTCTCCACAGTTGTGTGTGAGTACCACAAGGGTACAGGAGAGGAGGGTATCAAGAGAAACTCTTTAGAAACCTGAGTTAGAAATCCAGGTATACATTATAATCATCCCTGACTCTTTTGTCTGGTCTTGACCACAGGTGGCAAATTTCTATGGAAAATTGGGCATATTCTGCAACACTAGATGCCATATTCTGCAAAGGGACACAGAAATGTGCTATTGTCCATTGTTAAGTAGAACTTCTTTATCCATGTGCCTGGATTGGGTCCTTGCTACCAACCCCAAACAGCATGAGAGGTAAGGGATCCCAGCAGAACTGAAGCAGAAAGCAAGCACTGGTCCACAACGGTTTATTAAATTCCTTTCTTCAAAGGGTGTTGGGACTCTGCATGGACGTGCTGCACAGAGTTTTAGACATCCTGTGCCCACCTGCAGCTTTGTACTGAATATTGTTCTGCCATGCCTGGTGATGTGGCCCAGATATTTCTAATTATTCTATCTGAAAGCAATTCGCCTTGCAGAAAGATCAGAAAAAGCATATGCTGGAGCGATTCAGTTATTGAGTGCAGGCTCCTGCTGAGCCAGTACTCTTTAATTTGGAATTATCAGAAAAGGTGTGACTTCAACACGAATTCTTGTCCTTAAAATACTAAAATGAGCAAGAAGTCACACCCTTTCAGTGTCCAAGGCTTTTTAATGATGGTGAAGGTCAAAGTCAAACTGCAGACTTGTGGAAGTAAGGAGGTGCCAGAGACTAGTGCAATCCTTTCTTCAGCTGAAGTGAGTGGACTGAAGGTTAGATCAGGAGAATGGGGGAGAATGCAGACAGGCAATCTGATGCCGCATGGAAAAGGAGAGCCCGCAGTCAGTAGTAACACACAGGACATTCCCGAGCATTGCTTCATCATTTTATCATATCTCAGCACAAGGATGATCCTTGTGAGGCAATTAGAGGGCATACAGGAAAGGGAAATGTAGCTTTTAGAGAAAGGGGCTTTGTGACACGATGGTGCTGGGATGAGCAATTCCTTTTTGATCACTGGCTCCAGCTGGGAGAGTGGGAGAGGAGAGGGAAGCAGGTGGCTCCTGAGAGGGCCCACCTGGAAGAAGGCTACAGAAGGGAGGCTGTCCTGCATCACAGGTCCTGGAGTTAAGAGGGGATAGAAAGGGAAAGGCTGAGGCTTGTTTTTTTGTTTGTTTGTTTTTAATAATAATGTAAGGATGTTTGCTTGCATTGTTATTTTGCATTTTTTTATTGTGTTTTGTGCTAATAATTTCCCCCAGAAAAGAAAGAGTAGTGGTGGAGGGTGCTGGAAAAGTCCTGGTTGCTGTGTTTGGCTCTTCTTGGGTGAGTAAATACTGTGCTAGCTCATACTAGAACAACATCAAAGGAAAGACCTTAGCAAGTTCTTACCGCCTGTTTGAGTAATGCTGCTGTGTTTGTGCTCAGAAAAGAACTTTAAAGATTTAAAGTTCTGTATTATTTCTGTGAGACAACCCCAGACACAACAAAACCAACTATTTCTAGTTGTGTTTGCTAAATCACTGATGCCCGTGGTCTTGGACTTGTGTGGCCAGGAACCAACATAACTTGCAAGTACATGAATTCAGTAATTCTGCAAAGTAACTGAGGAGTTCTTGAGTCTTTTGCCTTCTAAAATCAAGCAGAGAGATAATATATTGGCAGGAGGGAAAGGGAGGAATTCATTTGCAGGGGCTCGCTAGTCTCAAGATAGATCTTTGCAAAGCTTGGGAAAATAGCTTTCTGTGGCTCTGCTGAGTTCCTGTTTAATTACTTAGCCAGATATGACCTTGCACAACTTCTATAATACAAGGGACTAGGAGATCTTTTGTGGTAAACAGAGCCCATAATAACTCTGTTCTCTAATCTCTGTTTCTCTAGCTGATGCCACCCTTTATAAAACTATATATATCCTTGAAGCACCTAATTGAGGAAAGGCTTTGTGAGGGGATAAAAACATTTGAGTTGCAGGAAGTAATTACACAGGAACAGCGTTACTTGTCTTTTTATTGCTACATACGAATACTGTTATCAGAAAACTCATTTCTAGTCATGTGTTCTTTGGACTGGCAGTTATTATATACTTGGTCACTGGCAGGAAATGCCTAAGAGCTTGAATGGAGAGAGATTATTTAGTTGTATTTTTAACACAGTTTTGGAAGTGTGCAGCTGTTTGTTTGCGGTTTTCTTGCATGCACCTGGGAATCTGGCATGTATAAAAGCACTCCCAAGCAATGCAGGTGTGTGTGGCACCTTAAAAGAGCCTAAGAGAGTCCCATATGACTGTATGACGTGAATCTGACAGTTGTACTAAAATGCTTCAGTAACAAACCGGAGGAACTGGAGAAGTAGTGATGTGGTATAATTCAGTGAATTGTACTATGCTGAGAAGTTGTTTCATTACAAGCAGTGCTTTATGTGGTTCTCTCTTTTTTTTTTTTTTTTAAAGCACTGTATAAACAACATCCTGTGTTGGAGATGCTGATGATTTAAACATGCATTACAGGGAATAGGACGAAATGAATTTTGATGTGCATGATATTATTAATATGGACTGTGATTTTTGTGCTAAATATACTTCTAATATGCAGTTCAGAAAAAAAGGAAATGATCCAAATTTTGTTGAACAACACACAGTCTGTACTAATCCCTTTAGTTATCAGAGCCTTTAGCTATTCGCGCTTTCACCCTTGTAACACCCATACAAGACAAGCACGACCTGCACTTATATCTCATGGTGCCTCCATACGTCACTTCTCATGCCTTTCACGGCAGCCTCTCACCTGCTGTGAAAATGCAACCCCCTTTGAGCAGCTGGTCATGCAGCTGCTTCACAATGCAGGGCAATGCTTTGACATCACTTTGATATCGGACTCCTAAATGTTGTCTCCCTTTGCTATTTTGCCTTTCAACCAAGGAGGCTGCTCTGCCTTGATGGGAGAAGCCAGGCCCTCTGGTTCTTAATTGCCTCCTTTCCCAAGTGACTTGAGAGATTGTTCTCTAACTCACTGTAATTATCCTTTACTGTAAACTAACCAAAGTACACTCTGATTTTTGGTGTTACATTCATTAGCAAGCATCCTGCTTTGAATGGTAATGTACTCTGGGAATGTCCGCTCTGTAAGTATGGACTGATATACGTAGCAAGGACCTGTGAAATGCCCTGAGAAACAAATCCTTACCGGGTAACTGATTTGAAATGAAAACCACAGTTTTACCTGCAGAATACCAACGAATGCTCAAGCTGCAGAATGGCTTTACGTGGGAACATCATATGTAAGAGAGAAAACCCCCTCCCTAAAAGATTGCCCAATGGGAAAGTTGGTTCTGAGTGTGTGCCTGCAGAAGATTTCTCACCATGGTTGGTGTTTGTTGCATGATTTCTTCTCTGAGATGAAGAAGGGGTTTATCCCATGAGTGGAACTGTTTGTGGTGTTGCAACAAAAGTGGGCTACTTGTTTAGTACTTGAGAAATATGGGAAGAATGAAGGCTTCCCTTCAAACCTGGACTCAAACATAATCCATAAAGAGAAGTCTTGCCATGCTGCTGCCTTTTTTTTTTTTTTTTTTTAAGTCTGAAGCCTAGCAAATGCTTTCTGTTGTTGTTAAGGTATTTAGCATTGTGGACTGCTCAGCTTTCAGACGGGTAAATCTGCACAGCACACAAAAGTGATGCCGAGTGCTTTTAGCAGCCAGGGTTCTGACATCCAGCTCCTACTTGAGCTCCTGGATCTGCAGACTTCTGTTGTATCTCCTGTAACAAACAATGGAGCGTGGCTGCTCTGTCAAGCATAGGTGGAAAGGTTTGTCTAGTAATGTTGTTGATTGCTAGATGATAAAGGAAATGACTTGGGGCTTGGAGATTATTCTAGTCAAAGGTATGATTTGAATTTTCAAGTGACTCTGTGTGGACACTTTTCTAGCAACAGGGACTGTTTAACCAATGTAGAATAATAGACTTCCTTAGTGGAGCAAACCACACCAGAAAAAGGCTCTCAAAAATGTGCATGCAAAAATCTCCTGCTGAAAAACTTGTTCTACAATTGCCTCTTCCGTTAATTTCCTCTTTTAGACAGGCCCTTTGTCAGAGTGTTTTACCATACATTTCCGCTGAGAGAGCACTTGATCACGGAGCTTGTGCACACTGCTCGCATCTCAAGACACCAGGAATATCTAACGCAGGCACTTGGAGTGTCTGGGCGCTAGAAACAACCCTGATGAGCTCTCATACACCTGGTTTGGCTAATAGAATTACCTGAACTTTTCTGATGTGCAAAAATGTTTTATTTGTATGAGACTGCTTTTGGTGGGTATTTCAATATCTCTCTTAGTGATCCAGATGAATAGGCAGACAAATATAAAACTCATAGAAATGGAAATAAGAATTAAGAAACAAAATAGAAATTGGGGCTTAAAACCAAAAGGCTTGCTTATTGCTCATGAAAGCATTACCGTATTGACAGGAAAACTCTAGAATAAAGGCTAGAGAATGTAATGTTGCAGGCTTAGGAGCTTCAGTTAATCTCTGAATGTAATTCCCGCAGGTGGAAAATTGCAAGAAGGTAACTTTCATGCTGTTGACTTCTGTCTATTTACCACTTTAAGTTTTCATGTCTTTCTATGGTGCACACACTTTTGAGAATCACTCTGAACAGATATAATGGAGTCCCTGGATATTACAGACTATGAAAATAAGTTTAAAAGAGCCTCCAAACAATAGTCTGTGAACAATCCACCTTATCAGATACTTAGGTCATCTGCTGAAGTATAGGCTATGCTTCCAACCTGTCACTAGTAACTTTAAGTACTTATCTGCTAACAAAAATTACCCCGCTAAAAATTAAAAGTCAAACTGTGACCAACTTTTCCATTCCTTTGTTCATTTTTTGAACTCTCCCATAATTATATTAAACTAGAATAAAAAATCTTCTATTGTTCTGTTTACTTTTCAGAAATAATGACAGAAATAATACAGTAAATGCCTATAAATGGAATTACATATATGCCATATGTACACATACATGCGTATATTTGTATGTTCAAAGGGAAAAAATAAATTAACGCAGTGTAAAACATGTGTTATCTAAGAATTCGGAGTTCTCAGCAGCAAATTTGCTCCAGAAACAGAGATCCTTGACAGAAGGTTTAAAAAAAAAAAAAAAAAAATTGTTGTATGAGGTATTAAAAAATTCCCCCTTTTTTTTTTTTTTTTTTTTTGTCCAGGTGCTCAGGGTGAAGTCCTTTAGCAGAACTTACATGACCAAGAGGCAGCCAGTATGTTCACTACATGCACTATTGTATGAGGCCACCTCTATGCATTCAATGTACTTGAATGCATCTCTGTATGCATGTGGGTAAATAGACCTTTAAAGCAACCTCAGGCTATAGTTTCCATATTTGCTGGCTACATTTGTGCACTTTCAGCCTTTAAAAGGAAACAGGACTCCCATTTTTTTCACCCTTTGCATCTTTTTAAATGTCCCATTGAACATACTTGCATCTGGTATGGTATCCCCAAGTTCTTGCCTTACCTTCACATCGTTGACATTCATCCTCGTTCCCTCTTTCCCAACAAAGATGTCATCTATGTCAACCAGAATGTACCTATCCAAGGACAGCGTGAGCTTCTTCCCTGACAGGAAAGAGATGGCATCAATAAAGATCAGCTTGTGTAACCAGAAGGTCAGGTTGTTTCCAAAAAGTACTCTTTGAATCCCGTCGTGAAGCCCCAAATCCTGGATGACGGTTGCATACAGAGCAGCCTTTGGCAATGCCATGGGGGGTGGTCTGGAAGTCTGCAGTTCAGTTAAAAGCACAGGTTGGTAGGTGGAATGGTTAAACTGGAAAACTGTCCAGTCTTCACCAGGCAGTGGGCCTTTCTCAACCCTTGGTGCTTTGGTAATGCGCAGAAGGGGAGACTGAGGGTTTACAACACAGTCCTTGAGGGCTATGTTATTGTAAAGATGTAATGGCAAGCCTTTCAGCTTTGTACTTGGGGAGCTGTTCTCATTGGCTTTATGAAAACCAATTATGCTAACACTGTATTCCACACAGTATTTTTCCAGAAGCTCTCTGTTCCATGAGTCCATGGACACATACTTTAAAATATTCTCATATATAACAATCGTGTATTTTCCTCTTCCATTGTCTGTGAGAGGGGGAATATCCCCCTTGGCAGGCGCGATGACCATGTGGTATTGAAATCTGCTGGACTCAAGGATGGCTATGATGTCTTGTCCCAGCTGGGAGTACTGGCTTTCTACAAACAGGAGGACAGTGGGATCAGTTTTAGATGGATCAATTGGCTTAGCTGTTTTCAGCTCCACAGACCTGTATGGTAAAAGCTTGAGATCTTCACACTCTGCTTCTCCAGTGGTTTCTGCAAGGGCCATGTCCTGCTTGTAGCTGCTGTACAGGTAATAGGCAGAAATGACGATACTTGCTAAGCAGAAAGTAGCCAGGAGAATGACCAGCGTTCTGAAACTTCTGCGGAGCCTCACTATTAGATTCATCTTTTGTAGGACTTTCAACTTCTGTTGGACTTGTCGCTTTTTGGTTTTCTCTTCCTAAAGTGCCATGATAATGAGGAGGCGCAGAGGTGCTGATTCCCCTCCTGAGACGTTCATGTGACCATTGCAGTGCATTTATGAAGCTGTTGGAGAGGTTATAAAGCGGTTGGCACGGGAAGTCAAAGGATCTGGAGAACTAAATTGAAAGAGGCTTTCTCAGAATGCAGCAGTTGCCAATTATCAGTGAAGACAACTCTTAACATTATCTGCAACAACAAGTAAAAGAAAAGTAAATAAAATCCATAAAGCAATTAAAAATGCATGTAAACAAACACAGTGATATCAGTAATGTGAGTTGAGAGGGAGGTTTATGAACACTTCAAGTGTTGCTTGCTTTCTTCATGTGTTTTATCTTAATACATCAGTTATCCCATATTCTTAGGCTATAAAAGTAAAGTCTAAACAACTTTTTGAGGGCAGTGGTATTTCTATTGAAAAAAAAAAAGTTAAAATGCATTGTTGTTATTGTAAATGGAAATGACTAAAGATTGTAGGACAAAATGAGGACAAAGAAAATGTTGGTTAAATATTGGGTCAAGTTCCATGTTAAACTCATAATTTTGTGGCTAAGTATTTTGTAAAGGAGTAACAAATTCTGTTTTGGACTGTGAAACTAATGAAGGCAAAGAAAAAGACATGAGAGAGCTCTGGAGGACTTCTTTCTCTCCAGTTTCTATTCTGTACCTGGAGTGATCAGTATTTTACTGCCCATTTAAGAACTGTCAATGATTAAAATTGCACATGGATTTTCCAAGTGAATGAGTAGGTTACTAAAACTGCAGGGTGCAGCAGTGCATGCTCCATTTTCTGTTCTCCCAGGGATGAATGGAGAACTGTATGGGGCATGAGCAGTGTTGGAGTTGCTGAGCCATGAGGTGTTTGTTCTGTGATTGCTGGGTGGGCGCAGAAGTGCGTGCACTGGATCAAGGCACCTCTTGCTAAAGGATGGGGGCTTTGGGCTGTCCCTGCTGTACTGCATGGCTGAAGTACGAGGTGCTCACCTGACTGCCTGGTCAGCTTTGAAGCACTTGAGCACTTCTTAGTCGCCCTATCTAAATTCATGAAGAATTACCACTGCTAACAATGAACCATACAACTCAGAGGCAATTAAAGCTAACTAAACAAATAGCCTATGGTGCTCTATGGATTTAAAAAAAAAAAAAAAAAGTTAATAGCTGTCTGAATTATTTATATTGTTTACCTATTGGAAGAATGAGACTGTAAACAATGGATGATTGTTGAACTGCAAGGAGGAAGAAACACTTTTTCACAGCAGACACTTGTCAGTTGACATCTCCTTGTCTATTACCTTGGATTATAATTCTGAATTTTTATTCTGAAAGCTACTCATCTTAATCTTTACATGAAAATTTAAAAAGCTTGCAAGAAAGGCATTGGGGGAACTTTTCTATCAGTTATATTTTATGACTCTGGCATAGAGTTCTAAGGAACCCCTTGGTTGTGTCAGTTTAGGATTTAATGCAAGTAAAAAGCGTTACTTTTGTTCTAAATGCTTCATATACACTGCTCTCCTAGTATCAGAACTATACTGCTTCAGGGAGTTTATTGAGCAATGAACAATTGCTGAAGCAATTCTTAATTAAGAGGTCCATTTGTTCATGAGAGGCTTGCTTCTTCTTTGGCAGTTTAGGCAAAGGGAGTTGTTGCTGGGGCCAGTTGTGACTTTGCCAGAATTCGGTTTTTATCTGCTTTAACTTTGTCAGTCAGTAGCTTGCTAGGAGATTCATATCTCTCTACTATGGACTACTCTGTCTGTGACCCTGCTGTGTCGCATGGCAATTAGCAAAAAAAGATGAGCAAGGTGGGTAGCTTGTGCACGGAGAGAAATAAGAAGTGAACAGAAGTGAGAAAAGTGCCCCGTATTTAGTAATACCTTATGTGTGAAGGGAAGACATAAAAGAAATGCAGTTATCACTAGGAAATTAAAACCATTCTGATAACTGTAAGAGTATTGTGCCCCCCTACCCCTTTAGTGTTTCCCTCATTCTGTAGTTCTGTGTGCTTTTCAGGATCTCACTTCTTATTAAACCTCCAATTAAGATTTTATAAAAAGATAAAACAGGATCAAGTGAAGCATTCTCTGTGAGGCCATGCTTCAGTTTCGGTGACGTTGATGAGTCACTCAGCCTGACTCCGAGGGTTTATCGGATCAGGAGAACTGCTCTCTGTGGGAAGGACATCCTTGCTGGGCGTGTAATCTCCCCACAAAACAGCTAATTGCAACAAGCCTTAGTTTTGTTAGCATGAGAGATGCTGGTATCTTGAAACAATAATTAACCCCTCCCCGCCCCCGGACTTCACATCTTCTGCCTTCTTTCAGCGCTAGAGGGCAATATTTTCCTGCTTTTTGCTAGACAGCACCTGCTCTCACCTCAGCTCGCAGAGCAAACAACCCTGTGCTCATGGTTTTTCCAGAAGGGTCTCAGAAATCATCAAGGCACAAAACACCTTAATTAAGACACTTATGTTTAATAAATATATAAAATAAATAGGATTTCTATTCTAAGAAATCTGTTGCTAAATCGGGTTGAATGCTTACCAAATGTCTCAGCCAACATCTGTAGCACAAGGGGAATCGCATGCAAGGAGACCTAAAATTGCACACTTTTTTTTTTTTTTTCTCACTGTTTTGTCCTGCTGGCTGTCTTGTGTGCTAGCATTGCAAGCTGTCAAAATAATACACTTGAGCCAGTTCTTCACTGTTGCTATTGCTTGTATTGCTAAACTATGAGAAGCCCCTGACTTCATACTAGACAGAACAAAAATGTTTATCCCAAATTAGTTAATACAAATATCATTGCTAAAAATATCTCCTAGTTATCTAGAATAGTATGTGGTATCTAGTTATATAGAAGAGTATACCTGTTCTATGTAGATGTTACAGCAAGAACAAGTATTCACAATTATCTAGATGTGCAATGTTAAGATTGATAAGAAATTTAAACTTGCACATGGAAACCTGGAATTGGAGCAGGTCCCCTTTTTACCTTGTGCAGTGTGTTTGAACTGCTCTGTTGAACTGATCATATCGTTCAGTGAAAAAGTGTGAAGTAATTAAAGTTTATGAAAATAAATCAGCTATATTAGCCATTAGTGGGACATTTTCCAAGACATAATTGGAAGTTAAGTGCTGTTTGTGCCTTTGAAACTCCCCCTCAAAGTTTAACAGCTTTATATTCACTCAGAAATTCAAATTTCTTTAGAGTATTTCTGTGCTATATTAATTTGAAAACATGAAAATAGGCCATCTTTCATAATGAGCATTACTAATGTAGTTTCATTTCAGAAACTGGTGTTTGAGGTCCTGTGAGCCTATGGTCACTGGTCACAACTCCCTTACTCTTCAGGGACAAGGTCTAGAGCCAGGTACAAGGAATACAGGTTACATTCATCTACGCTTGGTCCTTTAGTAGGTTTTTGTCTTGTGTTTAGCAGACTTCCTAGGCATGGTGCCTTTGCCCAGAAATCTCACAACTGTACAGTACAATTCTGTTGTGATTCCATAGCCATCTGCAGGAAGTGTAAATTTTCTTTAATTCAGGCAGCCAAAGGAAAACAGAAGTGTTAAAAAATCTCTGCCTCCTTGCTGCTTCCCCATACAAATGCATTTGATTAAAACATGCTGATATTGAAGATGAGTGATTGGGAGATCAGGACTCAACAGCTGAAAAATGGTAGCACAGTAGTGAAGAGAAACAGTCTCTTATTGAGAACACTCTCCATGTGTTAACACTGCATCAGGAATTAAAGCTGACTTTCTCATGGCCCGGTTTCTGAATATGGACCTTCTCAAAGTGCATTGTGATTTTAAGAAGTGTCTTGACCAAACTGGGTGCAACTAATCGATAGGGAAACACAGATGTTGCAGAATGCAGCTACATATTGCAAAGGCAGCTAGCTATTAATTGCTAACGAGGGATCACTGCAATAATGAAGTTATTGCTTGGGTGAATAAAGACAACTCGATTAAGAATGAGAGCTGCTGCCTTGCATCATCAGGAGAAATACGTGGTAAGTGAGCAGCCTGGCTCAGTCATGAGGACGGCAACAGATATCTGATGCTTGGGCTGCCAGCCTGAGCAAAGGGCAAGAAGAGCACTGCCTCGCAGGGCTATCAGCTCTTATCTTGTCCTGCTAGCTAGGCTAAGGATCTAGTTTGGCTTATGAAAAGCAGAAATCTTGGTTAACACCAAGCAAATGGTTGTTTTTATCCATGCTGTTGGTCAATTGAATAGGCTTCACATCTGTAACAGGTTAAGAGTGTGTTGCTGACTACAAGGCTAAGTAGAGGAGCAGTGCACTCACTGTAATCTGGTAATTTCTGGCTGCCTCTCTGTGCCAGTGCAATGCTGCGTGCAACGCTCTGTGGGTAACTCATCTGGAAACAGGCCGGGGTCTCCTCTCATCATATTCCCGTATAAATCAGAAGTCAGTGTGTCTTTATTTTCTATATATAAAACTTCCCTTTAGGCTAAAACATTAATGTAAACTCTTTCCTCCTTTCCTTCCGTTCTAAGCTTATATGACTCCTGCCATTTGTTAGCAGTCTAATGATCCATGATACCGACTTACTACTCCTAACATATGACTGCTCATTCAACACAGAAACAAGAAAACTGATTTGAGTGAAAAATGACTCCTGTTGACCATTAGCAAAAGCTCTGGGTTTCTGTTCACTGCGGAGAGAGAATAGACTTTTTTTCTTCAGATTTCCAAGAGACTTCTTGCTAAGCTCATGAAACTTGGGTTCTTGAAAGTAACATTTTTCAAGCTTAATGAAGTTGCAACATGTTTTTTTGTGTGTGTGTGTGTATAAATACCTCTTTGCTTACACATGTGTTGATGCCAGCTGCTCTTGGTTTATCATATGTTTGTGCAAAATGCTTTTACCTAGGTAGGGACAGCTTCCCAGCTGGCAAAAGGTGCTGCAGTTCTGACTTTGTTCTAGCTCTGATAATCTCTGAGTGGAGAGGCTGCCCTACCTAGCATCTCTTTTGTTTGGTTTCAATTCAAAAGCATCTGTAAGTTTTTTTTTGTTTGTTTGTTTGTTTGTTTTCCAGTGTTTTCAGCGGTATTTGATCAGTCTGTAAAGATGGTGAGGCTCTCAAGGTCCCAGGGGTGCCTAAGGATGTTTCTGGGCCCAGACACCCGCAGGCCATGTGTGCTGTGTTGTGGAGGCCTCAGGCGGCTGGCCTGCTGAGAGGGCCGGGCGGGAGCTGGGCAGAGCCGGCGGAGTGTGCTGCCGGTTCAGGTGGCAGGAAGCCGCATGGAACCAGCCCTGGGGAGCAGTGTGGCGGCTGGCATGTGGGAAGGGAAGCGTGCTCTGCCAGTAGGCCGGCTGCGGCCTGCTCTGCTCACCCACAGGCTTGGGCTGCTGCACTGGTGGTGTCCTTGACCAACGTCAGTGTATGAAACAACATTCTGTCAGGTGTGTGGCAGTGAGTAGGTGTGGATGTGGTGGCCGCCTGACAGAAAGCCATGCTCATGGCTTCTTCTCTCCTACCCAGTAGGACTAAAGCAACCACCGAGATGGAGCTCCAGGCAGCTTATGCGACCACCCAGTTCTCAGACTGTGGGGTGTGCCTGGTGCTAGTCCCTGAGATGGAAGGCGAGAGCACACACACCTGTGCCAGGTTTGCCCACATAGATGAACTGCTCTGCCTGGTGGCCAACCTCAGGAAGACATGGAGAAACTGAGAAGCATCTGGGAGTCCAAAAATGTAATAGATCAATGGAGCTGTGCTCTGCCCTCTCTGGTACAAACGTGCCAGCCTGGCATGGCCACTACTAAGGCAGGTCTGGTGTCTGATCTGCATCAGGATAAAGGCACCATCTTGAGGAGCACCAAGGTGTGGAAGCAATTTAATACTACACGGAGCAGTAAAAGGAGCCCCCGTTTGCTCACTTGGCTTCCATTACAGAGCAGGTATGAGACTCTGGGTATGGTAGACGAGGTGTGTGAAAAGGTGTAAGAAGATGTACCCATGCAAGTTCTCCCACCAAGATCAAATCAGCTGACCCATCGTAGCAAGTACAGCAACAAGACCAGTGCTGTGAAGAAACAGCAGCAAATTATAGTCACAGGTTTGGGGACATTGCCATAAACTTTCGAGCTTAGTACAGCCTTCAGATTATTACCTACTCCTGATCTTTCATGTGGGAGCCAATGATGTTGCAACAAGAAGTCTGAGGTCAATCAAAAGAGATTTCAGGGCCCTGGGAAGATGGCTAAAGGATTCAGGAGCACAGGTAGTGTTTTCCTCAATGGTGTTTTCCTCAATCCTCCCCATAATGGGGAGAGACATAGAAAGAAACAGATTAGCTCAGGTCAGTACTGCCTGGCTCGAAGACTGGTGCCTCTGCCAGAATTTTGGGTTTTGTAATCATAGAAGAGTCTTTGAGATGCAGTCTGCTGGGGACTGACAGGACTCACTTTTCTTGATGGGGAAAGTGTTTCTTGGCTCACAGCCTAGCAAGACTGAGAGAACTTTTAATTAGGATTGATGGGGGAAGGGGATACCATTAGAAACACTGAGGTGATGCTGAGGGATGGTATGGCATTGTCTGAAGGTGGCAAGGCAACGGGAGCTTCTATACTGCTCCAGGGAGCACTGAGGGCTGGGAGTGCGTCTGAAATGCTTGTATACCAATGCATGCAGTATGACGAATAACTGGGATGAACTAAAAGCTTTGGTCCTTTCTCAGAGTTATGATATCTTTGGTATTAGTGAGGCTTGGTGGGATGAGTCCCGCAGCTGGAGTGCTGGGATGGAGGGCTACTGGCTGTTCAGGACAGATAGGGAGGGCAGGTGAGGTGGAGGTGTTGCACTGTATGTAAGGGAGAAATTAGACTGTACAGGCCTTGTTGTTAGAGATGATGCAGTAGAGAGCCTCTGGGTGAGGATTAAGTCAATAGATAGCAAAGCAGATGTTGTTGTGGGTGTCTGCTATCTATTGACCATCCACCCAGAGTGATAGGATGGATGAGCTATTCTATAGACAGTTAAGAGGAATTTCTGGATCAGTTGCCCTCATCCTTTTGGGAGACTTCAAATTCCCAGATGTAAACTGGGAATATTGTGAAATATTTCATATTTAATATGAAATTCAACAAGTGTAAATGCCAGCTTCAGCACCTGGGAGGGAGTAATGCTGGACACAGGTAAAGACTAGGAGATGTGTGGCTGGAGAGCAGCCTTGTGGAGAGGGATCTGGGGGTGCTGGCTGACAGTAGGCGCTATTAATCAGCAGTGTGCCCTAGCAACGCAGAGGGCAAACCGTATTTTGGGGTGCACTAAAAACAGCATAGCCAG
Organism: Anseranas semipalmata; assembly: GCA_013399115.1. NCBI lineage: Eukaryota > Metazoa > Chordata > Aves > Anseriformes > Anseranatidae > Anseranas > Anseranas semipalmata. The sequence goes on along the minus strand of VXAA01001529.1, from coordinate 603,163 downwards.
CTGGTCAAGAGAGGTGATTCTCCTCCTATGTATAGTGTTGGTGTGGCCTCACCTTGAATATTGTGTGCATTTCTGGGCTCCACAACATAAAAAGAATATTAAGATACTTGTAAGCCTCCAGAGGAGGGCAACAAAGCTGGTAAAAGGGTTGGAAGTCATGTCCCATGAGGAGAGGCTGAGGACATGTGGGTTGTCCAGTCTGGAGAAAATGAGGCGGAGAGGCAACCTCATTGCTCTCTGCAGCTTCCTGAGGAGGGGAAATGGAGAGGGAGGTGCCAGCCTCTTCTCCTTGGTTACCAATGACAGGAGGCACAGGAAAGGCACAAAGCTGTGCCAGGGGAGGTTCAGACTAGCTATTAGGAAAAATGTCTTTACCTTGAGGGTGGTCAAACACTGAAACAGGCTTCCTTAATAATATGCTTTAACTTTTGGTTAGCCTTGAAGTAGTCAGGCAGTTGGACTTGATGACCTTCGTGGGTACCTTCCAACTGAACTATTCTAATTGTAATGCACCTATAATATTGTGTGATTCCAGAAAGCTAAATGATGCCAGAGCTTGAAGTGGATAATCAATGAACATAAAGCAAAGATTTTGAAATACCTCAACTTGTGCATTGACTGAAAGCTAGCATGATCTTATGCATGAAAGAATATTTGGAAACTAGCTATTTGACCCTTTTGATTTCCAGGTTTCTTTGGCTTTAAACTTTACTGGATGATTTCAGAACTTGAAGCTTAGAAGAAAAAAATAATCCCTGGTGGAAGGGCAACTGAAGGCATATTTGAAGATAAGTTTTACACACCTCTTAACATGTATATATGTTAACATCTCTTAACATGTATACCTCTTAACACCTCTTAACATGTATATATGGTAGCTGGGAAATGTGGTATAAAGAAATACTTAGGGAGTCTTTAAAATCTTGTCTTGATGAAACGGATAACATCTGACTGCAGACTAATTCATGCAAAGCTAACATTTGGTCTCACTCTAGGACCACCAAAGTTGGTTTGTTTTTATCATGCTTAGTGTTGTTGAATGTGATTTGAAGCATATTAATGGAGAGGTTTTATTTATTTCAGTGCTTTACTTGTCTTTTGACTGAGTAGGGGAATTGTGATTAGAGAGAGCCTTGTAATAATCCTCACTCCTATTCCTTCCTTTCATGCTTTCAAAAATGTGCAGATAGCCACCACCGACTTGCCACGAGTCCCACTTTCTTGAACATATACGGTAGCCGTACTGTCATAACAGCATAAAACCAGACATATTTTGTTCTCATTAATTAATGTGTGATCTGAAGTTGCTGACTTGCCAAGTGTTTTTTCTTAAAGTTACCGGTCTAAAAAATATCAATAACCTCTGCTAATGAGACCCCCACAAAGTTATTCAATGTGAATCAGTAGGACACTTTTACAAATGTGAACTAGTGAGACTACAAGGGTGGTATTGTCCTTTCTGTAAATCTTCCCTCATAGAATTGTTGCCTCCTTTCATTCTCCAGCCCATATGTAACGTTTCATGTTGCTTGACTCCTGCTAGGAATTTCTATCCCAAGACTTAACCAGACCTCACTTCTGGTGAAAATTGCCTCATGTTCAGCCTCAGCTCTGACCCATTAACTTCCAACAGTCTCACAGTTTGGACCACCCAGAAATGCACATAAATATCCTATATATGATGTTTCAGTGACCTTTCCTCCGGTTGTCACTGCTTATCAGTCTCTAACACTTCAGTGTTTTAGAACATGCGTGGTTGCAATGTTTCTTTACTCTGCTGTTTTTTTGTGAGTGTCTGGTGTGAAAGCTCCTAGAAATCAGTGATATAATTATGGTCTTTGGAGGACCATACATGAAGGGGGAACCCTATATGTTTCCTGTTTCTTGACATGGCGGCTCTGATCACCATTGCAATGAGTAGGTCTTAATGACCAGGTACGCATTTTGTTCAGTTCCAAAAATGTCATGTAGTGATATCACAATAGATCACTATGTATATTTTGGTATATTATCATATAGTATTTTGATGTCATCAGGCTGAAAAGCTTAGCTATGTGGTAAGATTTCATTTAAAAAAAAAAAAAATTCCATGGCTTTTCTGAAATGTCTCAGTCTTGCTCGAGTAGTGGTAATAATGTGTATCCCTTCTCAACAGTAATTTACCAAAAATTCAGAAGATAAATATCATTATTCTTGGGTACAGGCCTGACTTGTCTAAGGTCATGTGGCAGACCCATGGCTCAGCTGGAAGCAATAGCCACTTGCTCTTGCATAATGCCCTCTTTCAACAGACAGTTGTCTTTACAACCCTTGTGAGATCTGTAGAAGAGTAACTGTATTGCCAAGGATGGAAAGAAGGTTTTGAGATATGGTCTGAATGTCAGAAGCTTACTGCTTAAGCTATGATGACAGAGCCAAAGTGCTATGGCAGAAAGTTGTTCAAAATGGAGCAGACATTCCCATGCTCCAAAGTTGTGTGTGACCTACAGGATCAAGTCCTTGGAGTTGGTTCTGTGCTTTCCCTGTGGGATTAATAGAGCATACAGGTGTAATGAACATCCTATAACTGCCCCAGTCCTTTTGAATGAAGCTGGTGAATAACAGCAGGCTTCAAGCGTTTCCCCAAGACAGCCTGCAAAACATTCCTCCTGACCTGCTGCAACAAATCTGATCTCACTTGGTTAATGGCTCTTCATCACTTTTCAATTCATAGTTTAATGCCTCGATGAAAGCCAATTTGAGTTCATTTAAGTTTTCATATAAAACTTTTGTGAGATGCTGTATCAGATGTTTTATTACAGTCCATCTATTCTGTTACTATTGTCTCCTTTTATAAGGCTGTCAATTAGCAATCCAGTTTCAACAGAATGATTTGTGCTTTGAATTCAGCTGAGACACAACATTTGTGCAATGTAATGGCTGCCTAACTAGAACTCCTTAAAGTCAATCAATGCAATAGTCAAACTCTGCACATTTTGTTTGATCGTATGTGAAAGTTAAGATATAAAAACCAGAATATTTTTTTTAAATCTTTTTTTCTGTAATTCAATTAACATCTAAATAACTGCAGATTTTCTGTATTTTGAAAATTTGCCGAGGATTATAGATTTGCTGATTAGCTATTGAAACTTTATTTTTTTGGAGGCTTCTTACACAAGATTAATTTTTTTTCTTCTTGACAAAGAAAGAGACCCTTTGCCTACATGGTATAGTCACAGGCTCTGAACTAGCTTATTAGAAGCTAAACTTTTTGGTCTTTATATTTTTTCAGTACTTAATGGTTTCCCACATTTTCTGTTTTCCTATTGCTGTAATGGGACCTAGGAACATTTGCTATCATGCAAGACCATTGAAATGTATCCACCCTCATATCAATGACAATATATTTCACTGAATAACGTGTTTTGTGCTGCTTGTGTGCTGTCACAGGCACTAGTTGTGAGAAAGCCTGATGTGGTCACATCTGTGCTAGGAATTAGGAGGCCACTAACTTTTTTCAGAAAGACTACTGCTGTCACATAGTAATGATTTATTACTCGCTGCAAAGGAAGTCTATTTAAACCCAGATAACAAAGACTTTGTACCTAAATCCTTAGAGCAGCACGTTTACCACATGAAATTTAAACAGTGGTTTATTCTGAGTTTATTCAAGCCAGGCTCCAGGCAGGCAGAGGCAGTTTTTGAGCTCTGGTTACATTAATAACAGCTTGCCTATATTTATTCTTTAAGTAAATTCCACTGGAGTTCCCTCTCTCCATCTTCCTCCTTGCTGGCTGAAGGGTTTTGTTATCATTGAGAAGACTTTGTAGAAAATGGGTAGCATAGACAGCGAGCTAGGGCAAAAGCAAGTCTTTCCTGGAAGATCACTGAAGTATAGTGCAAGGATATGTGTAGCCAGAGACCCTCCTTGCACCCCTCAGATTGTTCAGAGTCTGGATCCGGTCCCAGCAGCCCCTGATGAGAGCAAATGTGTGGGTGAGAGCATCACCTAAGCAATCGGCACTGGCCTGGGGTTTGCAGGCTGGCATTGCTCGTCTGCAAGTGGTGGTAATGGCGAGTAATGGCTATCGAGCCAAGTAGGGTGAGCAAGAGTCAGAAGGTTTTGGTTCTTATTACCAGCTCTTTAAAACTGGAGAGATCAGCTTTTTGGGAACCAATTATGGCTGCACATATTATTGTTGTCAGTAAAACTAACCTAGACAGAGAAACTTCATCATGTTCTAAAAGTATTAAAATGCCCGACAGACTATATCTCACTCTATGTAGTAAAGTATTTCAGACACTGCCAAGCAGACAAGATAGTCCAAGGAAGCCTTATGGAAGATGTTAATACAGTTAATAATAACTTGCTTTTTATAATCTTGAAACGATTGTATGGGTGGTGTTTGCATATGAAGAGGAAAAATGCGGTGAGAGGACAAGACAGGGAGATGAAATGTTGAATTCTGTCTTTTTGCCACCAACATCATGTATTGTCCTCTGGAGGTTGCTGCTTTTTCATACTTCAGTTTTCCCACTTATTAGCTATAAAATTTTCTAAGATGATTCATGTTTGGTTTAAAGGTATATAGTGTGATTATTGCAAACAATTCATTTAGGAAACCCGGGGTGGAATTCATACTTTCATATGTATAGGCGATGTATTACAATGCTTGCTTCCTTTTTCTTATAATTATTCGTACCCTGGCTAAATTTCTTTATTTCTGTCACTGATGGTATTTCTGAGAGAAGCCACTTTCAGTCAAGTGGAAGAGCTCTTTGAGATTTCTGGTGTGTCATCTGTAACCTATAGATACTGTTTTTCTTTTGGTTCAAAGCATAAACAAATGTTTTCTTTCAAACAATCCATTCTTTGTTTTGTCTAGATAAAGTTGAATTTAGAAATGCCACTAGTAGGATAAGGGTTCTACTTGGGAATTCAAGGGATTTTTTGTTGAGTCACACTAAGCTCACAGAGTGGAACTAGAACTAATACCATTAGAGTTACTTGATAGAATACAGAGGCTTTGACTAACCTGTTTTGTGAAAAATCTCTGCTTATCCAACTACTGAGTCATTAACTTATTTTTTGAGTAAAGAAAAATCTAACAGAAAAATAAATCCAAACAGTAATCAAAATCTTTCTACCTGAATGTACTGCCGCTGCATCGGGCTAGAATTACAGTTCTGTTTCTTTATATTTCTGTTCTCTTCTATGGATTGAGCTGTCCAATATGTATCTCCAGGATACATCTTGAAAGAGGAAATTCATCCTGGCACTTTAGTTTATGAAAGGGACTTCTGACCCAACAAAATCATGTCTTGTTACTTAATGCAGTGAAACACTGGGATCCATAAAGTTGTTTCAAGCAAACACACACACACACACACACATATATATTCTATATGAAAGAAAATATTTTCCATGGAGAAGAAAGTGCTTTCTGAGCTACTTAAGTTAAAAATCTGAATATGTGTGATGACTGCTGCTGACTCATGCTGGCATGTAGATCTCCTATCTCCAAACCTGATAAGGAGTTAGTTTTATTAGCATCTGAGTTAAGCTGGGGCCTGGACACAATATTTTGATGCACACACTGCTTGCTTTGTGGACAGTGTGTACCACAGAGAGTACAAATTAAACTACATGCACCCCTGCAGGTAATTTAAAAACAGTGAGGTATGGGGAAGGAAGACTCAGCTGATGTGTTAGCAGATCGAGTTCTGGAATCACTGTTTTTTAGTTACCAACAAGATGGACCTTAAGATGGAGGAAAGGTTGCTATATCAACTCGAAACACGTGTGGACCCTTAGTTGCTGATGGTATTTACTGGCTTGTCCAGAACCTTGTGCACTAAGGGATTGCAAACTGTATGTGTACACCTGTGGTCCCACCATTAACAGTGCAATTGTATTGGGTTAGAATCGTGAAACCATTTAAAATGGTGTAACAAATACAGTCTAAAGACTAGTAATGAATAAAAATGCCCTAGCCCATTATAGCAATGATTTAGGTAAGGAGAATGTAGGTAGTCTGGCACAAATATCAAGGCAGAGTGTCCTACTTTTGTTTATTCAAAAAAAACAAAACAAAACAAAACAAACCCTCTGAGAGCTTTTAAATCAAAAGTGACCAGTAAGTGTAATTCCTGTATCTCACGCAGAAGCCCAGACACTACTGCATTTTCCTATCATGTCTAAAAAATTCTGTGAAACACTGACCACCTGCCTTCCCTCTGGTGGTTTAGGGGGTGGTAAATATCCCAGTGAGAAAAAATAAATTCAAAGAATACCCTGAGGCTCTGGAGCTCAAGCTCTGTCTTTCTGACAAAATACTGGCCCCATGTACAGGGAAAGGATGGTGGATAAAGCATCCCCTGAAACTAGAACATAGGTGGGTGCATATTTCATGACAGACTGTTTTAACTTTCCAAACAGTCACCTCTTTTATGGCCAGCAGCTGCTATTAATTATTTAGCAGAGCACTTATTTATACACTAAGAGCTAAATGCAGTCCTTTCAGTGGAAGCCTGGCGGAGTGCAGGTTGAAATCCGGAGCTGTGGATAGTCCTTCAGGAGGATATGGCTCATGCACAGTTTTACTCAGGGAAGAATCCCTTCGCTGTCAGCTGTGTGCCTCTGATAATGATATATAAGGATGGGAGATTCAAACCCAGCCATTAGTAAAACGCCATAGCTGTAGATGCATCAACCCTGAAGGTCAGCTGTGTGTGCGCTTCTCAGCGCCCTGGTGGGCTGGGACAGGATGGCTGAAGCTCCTCATCCTGAGGCTGCTTAGGGCTGAAGCCTCAAGCTGCACAATTGTCCCGGCTGAAATTCTCTGACAGTGACCTTGCTGGTGACCCACCTGGGTGCAAAGGCATGCACTTGCGAAGTTTAGCTGGACTGTGGTCTGGAACAAATGCATCAGAGGCTATATGGAAACAGATTTGTAAATTGGTGTCTACATTATATGTCTGTACTGGGGCTGTGCTATGGAATCTCTTCTCTTAGCAGGTTTTGAGGGAGGGAAGAAACTTGCATGGCAAACTCCATGTGACATGAAGCAGGTAAAACGAAGACTTAGGTCATGACAAGCAAACCAGAAATTCAGCAGGCTTTCTCTTGGTCAAGCAATTAAGCCAAGTGCAGTTTTTATTTCATCATCTTCCAAGTAAGAAGAGGGAACCCCTTTCTTCCTGCTATTTTTTCATAGAAGAAGCCCACCCTGCTCTGACTTCTATATTTGCTTTAGTTCCCCCAAAGACATCCTTGGAGCATTGGAGGGAGGATTAATCTCCTCCAATTGCCTGCACTTAGGCAAAGCAGCTGTGACCCTTCCTGTAGCCAGAGAGAAGGAAATGGGCTTTAATACTTCTCTGCTCCTTCCAGATCAAGTTTAAAACATCTCATCACAATATATTGCTTCTGGTGCCAATGCGTTTTCTTCATCAAATACTGACATGGTTTCTACACTGTTGTGCTGTTGCCATGTGATTCTGGTAGCATTACTGTTTAGATAAAATATTATTCATTTTCTATAGCAACTGTTAATTTCGGAAGAATCTGCGACTTCATTGTAATTATTATTACTGACAGCAGTTGTAATAAATGTTTTGGATTGATGTGCATGGCTTTCATTTTCTTCCAGCAGCTGATTTTTTTAATAGTTCAAACAATTTTTCAACTTTAAATGTTGACATAGATTGAAAATAAATTCTTTATTTCTTATCTTGCACTTGTCTGCTTGGCTTCCGCTCCATGAAGGGCGTAACTTTAGCGTCTCGATAGGGAAAATAGACCTGTTGCTGTGATATGACTTTTCTTCAGCCTTTTTTGAAACGTGAGACAGGACACTTTAAGTTAATGCTCCATGCAAATTCCAGCACAGAGACCACCCTCCTCCTCCTCCTGTAGAGCAGCCCCTCGGTGCTGGCTCCGTACTCTGGTCCTCAGCTTCCTCCCAGGCCTGAGCAGAAGGGATCTGTTAAACTGCCACCTTGCGCTCTACTCCTTCCTCCTTGCAGACTGTTTCAAAACCAGGCTCCCCTCACCTTGGAAAGTGTGGAGAGCCCTCAGCTCATCTTTAGCTCAGTGCTCCGTTCCTGATACGACTCCACAGGCTGGGGAAATCTCATCTTTCTGCACAGTCCTGAGTTATCTTTTCTTTCGGTCATGCAGTCCCCAGCCTGAAATGCTTTGCTGCTCATAGCCTAGTGTTTGTGGTGTTTGGAAATGTCCGCTTCGCAGGTATGGAGAGCAGTTTCTTGGATGTGCCCAAGATGCATTATCAAAGCTTTGCAAAGCAAACATTTGATGGAAGCAAACATCAGCGTATACATGCAGCTGAAGCTCAGCCAGCCCTATAGACATAAAGGCTTGCAAATCAAAATTGTTTGTGGGCTAAATCAGATTTGGAACAGAAATTATTTTTTTGTTAAAAGATCTTTTTTTTCTTTTATTGCTTATACAAAATAAATGAGAAACAAATTTCCTTCTGGTGATTTAAGGTTAAATGTCAATTTTTTGTTTATCTGAATACTAAGTCATGACTTCCTGGTAGCTCATCAGCATTTTCTTTGATCAATATTGCCCCGAGTTTGCAATATGTGGCCATGTTTTCCTTAAACTATCTCATTATACCTCTAAGAATTCCTGTACTGTGTAAGGCTTCAAAAAATAATCTTTACTATTAGCATATTTCTCCCCCCCTCACATTCATACTGGATGATAGTTGAACTCGAGAAGCTCATGACTCCCTGCATGCTGCCAAATCAGCTAGGTGTGATCAGTGCCATTACAAAGAGTGGTATAACAGCTATCACAACCTCTAGACATCCATAAAGTTTTAATACGACTTCCAGAACTTTATAGTGTGAGTTAACAGGGTGTTCAAACAGAAATGCCTATATATTTATATATACATGCAGGTGGTCAGTGATTCCAGCATTGTGCTCTGTGCTTAAACCTAATACTTCTGATTTGATCTACTCCAATAAAAAAAAGATAGAGCATCATCCCTGCAGTCTCACAGAAAACAGTGGTGTCAACAAGAGATCAAGATACTCCTGCTTTCATTTCTGAGGCTTTCAGACATGAGGCATTTATTATGAATTAAAAAAAAAAAAAAAAAAAGCCCTGCTCTGAGAAAATGGCACAAAAAACCTAATACACAATCTTAAACTTTTGCATGGAGCAGTGCCATTAGGAACATCTAATCTAATTGAGCTCCTCATATTATTTGGATTGATAAGGTTCAGAAGAAAACTGAAAGCCAAGAATTTCCTTAGTTAAATGCGACTTGGCATTTTCCCCTGCTCTCTTCTTTAGAGCAGGATTTCAGAAAGTAAATCAGACAGTGCAGCTTGGCTGATGGTAAAATGTGCATGATGAAAGTATGCAGACATGATAGGGCAAGACAGGGAAGCACCTGGCAGCATTGCCAACTATGTAAACTTTATGAGCAAGGAGATTCTGATATTATTCCACAAGTTGAACATCTTATAGCAGAAGGATCATCATTTAAACGCTGCTGAAGAAACTGGCTGAAAATCTTACTTGTTTCTATGTTTCTTTGGCTCTGATAACGTTCAAAGTACTGAAGTAGAAAAGGCAGAATAACCTGCTACACAGAATAGGCCAAATTCTGAAACATTTATGAACAGTGAGGGAGGGTCTAATCAGTGGGATTAGGAGCTGCAAAAGTTGGTTTTAAAAAAAAAATCAAGGTAAATTCCCCAGGGTAAAAGAGAATTAAGGCTCATGGCTTCTGTATGTATGTGTGGTTACATTAGGGTAGTGCTTGTAGGGAGAGACCTAGCCACCTCTAAACAATTCTCCTTTGAATGTTTATTCCCAGCAGCAATGACTCGGAGCCAGTGTGTCAGCTGTGAGATAAAAGCGCTGGGCTGCCTCTGTAGTAATCTGAGGAATAAATGCTGATTTCTTTGGTTTACCTCTTTCTACCTGACACGTTCCCTGCTTCCATGCTACGAACGATCATGCTGTTATAAGAAATGTTGCTGCTGGATGTTGTTTGGAAACCAAACAGCCAGAATAGAGCAGATCTGCATGTCTTGGCTTCCTCACAGTACAGTTACTCTTACTTTAAATAGTGCATATTTACTACGTACCCATAGCAAGCTTTCACATTGTCATTTTAATGCACTTGTTTTGCTTAACTTTGACTGCTAGATGGTAGCAAACAAAAGCAAAGTATATGGAGCAGACTAAAGAACTGCAACCTTACCTTTTTTCTTTTTTTATCCTGTCACCTAACTTCCAGTGCTCTAACTTCTGTGCTTTCACATATTTAGTCAGACAACTATTTCCCCTCAGAGTACATCCATCTGTTTACAACTAGGGCACTTGCATGCAAACACGGCAAGGATCTCAAAGTTTCAAGCAATTCTTTGAATGCCAGGCTGTAGGCAGCTTTCTGAAGTACTTGCTATACATAAGTAGGCTCTAGGCATACTATTTTACACTCTGTATGTATCATGCCTGATCAAGACCTGTCTTCTTGTCTCTGAGTACATGTACTGTCTATACAGTAGCACGAACATACCCCTAGAAGTATAGGCTAATGTAGCAATACGTGCAGAAGCTGAGGAATAGCTTACCTAGCGAAGAATTTCTTGTCCTAGCGTGCAGGCAAGAGACGGCTGCTATTCAGATCTCCTCACATGGCTCCAGGTAAGCTAGAGAGAGTTTGCGATTGACAGCAGCTGTCTGAGCGGCATCCCGGGAAGGCTCCTCTTGCTCCAGCCCCAGCGACTGAACTCTACCGGCACAGTCACATCTCATTTATACACAGGCTGTCCTTTTCCAAACAAGCAGCCAGCTGGAATGATTCAAACCTCTGCTCGGCACACCGTTAAAACACAGCTTCCTTCTCGGACCTGGGGATTACACCAGGGAGCAGCCGGAGTACAGCAAAAAGGCTGCGAGAACTATTTAATCACCCGAATGCCAGCTGCTCCTGCTACCGGTGCCGCTGCCGCTGTGCCTCCCGTTTGCTGTAGTCAGCCTCCCTCTCCCTCATATCTGCACGAGTATCGAGGCGGCTTCGCAGGGCGGCGATTGGCAGAAGCGGCCAAATCCTCCCGCTAATCAACCCCGAAGACTTTCAAGGACTCGGAGCTGCTCTGATGTCACGCTGGCGGGGGGGACGCTTCACGCGAGGCTGCCGCCACGGAGGCTAATTCGGGGCCGAGCCGCATCCCCCTCGCGCCGCCGTGATTGATTAGGTGCTCCCGGAGGATTTGCATAATCTGTCATTGTGCGGTCGGACCACCTCTCCTCCCGCCCAAAATGCGGGAGGAAAATGCTGCTCGCCGCTTCTCCTTTTACATCTGGAGCTTGCAGCTGGCAGCCTGGAAAAAAGGAAAAGTTGCAAGAGTCATTTTTTCTGGAAGCAGAGTGCTTCAGGCAAGTGTGTGAGGGGAACCCCCAGCACCCCACCCTGCCCCAAATGCTGGAGGAGGCTCCAGAAAATCACAGTACCACAAGACCCTTTGGTTCATGCTCTTGTTGGGTCGCTGATAAGATCACCTAGCACAAGGAAAGGTTGTTTTTCATGCAACAGTGTATCATGACCAAAATCAAGCAAAGGTCACCCAGCAAGCTGGTTGCAAATGATCTCGCTGATACCACCTCTGGGTGGATTCCAGCAAACACGCGGCACTTGAAGGTGCAAAGCATTTTTTCCTACTGTATACAATGCAAATTCCACCTATTTGTTGCATAATTTCTTGTTAAAATACTTCATCTCATCCAGCTAAAGCTGAAACCTACACCCATAGCCAAGACACAAGACTGTTATGCAACTTTCTAGGGTTAAATTATATTACAGAGGAAAACCTAAACACTTCCTATATTAAAAAAAATCAGATTTTATACCAATCTAATTTTCAATTTTTGCCAGCTTGACACCTTTCACTCCAGAACTGTTCTTCGTACGGTACACCTCAGAATTGAAATTCAGCCAATTCTGTGCGACAAATGTGAGGAGAAAATAGTTTTGTTCAAGGAGACTGGAACAAACCCATTCTGAGATGATGAATGACGCTGTAAACTCAGATTTGAATCATAGGAGGGTCAGCTCAACCTTTCATGTTTCCAAAATAGTGTAAATAAATGGTGTTCCATGAATTTTACCATTTACATCTTTCAGCTGGGACCTTCTGCGTGAAAAGCTATTTACTCTGTGTGAATACCCAAGTTTCAAAGATGGTAGATATTCCTGACTGGGGACTAATTTATTCCTTCTGGCTAAATTAGAAACTGAGGGAGAATTAAAATTCAAAGTATGTCTGAGTCATTTCCTGCAATTTCTAATTACAAAGCACTCGCTGGGGGTCTTTTAAAAATTCCTCACACCTATGGCTGACTCTGGATTTGGGATTTATTTCCCGAATATTGTTGGGAAGGCCAGGGGTCGGGTTCCCGTGGGACCTGGGTGGCGAGCAGGTGCCTCCTCGTACCATGTGTGAGTGTCAAAGCCTCAGTCAGGCAGCAAACCGAGATCTCCGATTCAAGTTGGAGAATCTTTTCCCAGTGTAAAGAATCATGGTGCAACCGGTTGAAAACTGTATTAAAAAAGTGGGAACTTCCTATGACTAATCCACCTGCCAAAGGAAGCACAGTGCTTGGGAGCAGGAGGGACGTCGCTGCGAGCGGCCAGGCTTCGCTGCGGGGCACGGGTGCCCCTCTGAGGCTGTGGAGCTGCTGCTGCTGCTGTGGATGTTCCCACGCGTACTGTTGGAAGGGTGTTTTAATTCAGATGCTAAAGTCGCTCTTTGAACTTAAATCCTTGGCTTAATAGCGTGCGCCACTGGATGAATTCAATGTGAAGAAGCACGGCTCTTGATTTGTGCTCAATATCCATTTGCTTTGTTAGCGATTCGTTTTAAGTGGAGTAGCGGGTGACTTATTACAGTTTCTTGCCAGGGTCTGCCCTTATTAGAAATGTACAGAAATCAGTTGGCAGAATTGCTCCAGCTCTTTGTATGACAAAAAAAAAGCACACCAACCCTTGGGAAAAAGGCAGAGTACGATTTGAATTTTCACTTCTCCCTCCTTGGGGTAGTAGTGAGAGGAGAGCTCATCTTGCTCAGATACAAATACGTTGTTCCCTAGGATGTCCTTCCAATCGTGATATTATTTTCATGTTCTCCTTTAGGGAAAAATAGCCAAAAAAAGAAATAGGGCAGCAAGAAACAGAAATGAAATATGGGTGGAGAGAAGCAGTAAAATGAGGCAAATTCTGATAATGAAGTACCATATTAATGAGATACCATATTTATGTTGAAATCCTTGCCACAGGATGTGCGTTTCTCTGTATCTCACCTGCAGCACAGATTCTGCATTAGCTGGTGGAAATTCTGTATTAGTTAATTCTTGTGTGATTTATTTCCCCCCTGTATAGGTAGCTAATCATAATTGCCTCGCTCTCCTATCTCAGTAGTTCAAAAGTTGTAGATGAAACCTATTAGAATTTTGCCCCAAACTGGTATTACCTTTCAGAAGCATGCCTTTTTGCTTTTATAACTCTGGTGGCTTTGTGTGTGTGTGTGTGTTCATGTTTTTGTTTGTTTTTTACTTTGGCCTCTAGTGGAAGTGTAGTTTTGTTCTGTCCAAAAAATTTTGGAGCTTACACACATTACAAGACATACAAATGTTTTACTTTTCTTAGCCTAGTGATTTCACATAGACTCTCTGCTCAGCTCTGGGTATGTTAAGAAGACTTTGAATCAGATTTTTTTTAAGGGGCACCTGCATTTACACTAAGGGCAACTGCTGAAAATTCAGCATCCTTCTCCTGTTGAGGTGCCTAAATCCAGACTGGTGTTGATAGCTATCATAAGTACTGCGCTATCACTACAGTGTCTGTGCACCTATTTTTAAGATATTTATCTGCACAGCACATTATAAGGAAGAAAAAATACAATTCCTTCACTTCTGTGCTTAGAAATGTGATATAGAGCATGCAAATACTTTCAAAATTAGTATGTGATATATGGTACCTCCCTTGTTCACCTTTCTGGACTATTTGAAAATGTTCACAGAAATATCGGGATTGACGTTCTGTTGTTATGCAGAACTTTTGTTTTCTGTAATTGCCCCCAGTTTTCTCACCTGTTATTACAGTGCTCTGGTGACACTTTAATAGGTATTCCCTACTTCTCTTCTCAAAAACTGCCTTGCAGCACAAAGGCCACACTTCAAAATGAAGTTGGCTACAATACATATGAATGTCTTTTTCAGCTAAAGGCATCCGTATAGTCTTTATTGAAAGAAAGATGGCTTTTGACACTTGAGTTCATAATGAGTTTAAAGAAACAAAAATTGACTATTGCTCCAAGGACTAGCTTTTCCTTGAGCTGTGGAGACTTCTTAAACTTCCCTATAATTGAACAACAGTGTGTCTTTTATTAAAAACACAGAGCAGTTCCTCAGCTGGTGTAAACTGTCAGAACATCCATTGATTTCAGAGGAACTATGACAACTTATGAGAGTTATAGATTAGTCTCTAATTCTCCAGCCGCTTCTCAAGATATGCAGAACTTAATTACACTCGCATCAAAAGTGCAAGAAACATAAAAGCATAACTGAATGTGGGTTTTTTAGAGTATTCAAACTTATATTTCATTAAGAAACATCTGTTTTTTGTTTGTTTGTTTGTTTTTGACGTGTAAGTTGTTGTTTTTTAAAATCTGAATATTTTGGCTCTAACCCAAAATGTGTTGGAGGTTTTATATGCTCAGAAATGTAGGGATGAAATATGGATACACTTGGAGCTGAGTTTCATGCACCACAACTCAACTAAGGCATTCCTGTCTTCTGCTGGAAGTGCCTGCCTTGTTGTGGGTTATTCTCATTTCCCAGATGACAGGGGAGAACACGCTGCGAGTAGTCCACTTAAGCATGAAGCACTGATTTGAAACAACATCAACAGCAAAAATACTGCAAAGTCCTACAAGCAAAATAAAAGAGATATGCAAAACTATGAACTGGATTCCTCGACTGCTGGCTTTCTCCAGCTATGCAGCTTCTATTATCCTCCCCTGTTGATGTTCGGACACATTTCTTCTGCAAATGATAAAGATAAATCAGCACATCGCAGTTTTGTAATGACCTTTATCTTAACCTTTCATATCTTTGTGGAATAATGTTAATATCCTAGTGGGGTTTAGTTCCTGTAAGGCTCTGGATGTATTAGTTTCAGAGTGTGTGTTGATATAAACTAATATTGAAATATCTGTTAAACTAACATACATTCATTAGCATGTAGCATTAGAGCTGTTCTGCATCTCCCTAATTACATTACTATTTTATGTCTTAAGTGCTTACTCAACTACAAAAACGTAAACTCTGGTCTTTTAAGCACTGTCATCGAGATACTATCAAAGCAAAAAATGAATTTGTTCCGCTCAGTCCAAAGGCTGATGTGCATCACCACTTCCTGAGTTATCAGCTCGCTTTGGCATTGAGAGAATCGCTCACCCTGCGTGACAGAGGAGCATGTCTTTGCACGTCCTTCAAGCCTTTGGGTTTCTTTCCCACTGTCTTCTGGACAGGGTCTTTCCTAGGTTCAGTCTGGGCCTCAAGTCAGCAGAAAGCTCCAGTGAAGTAAAAGGGGGTGGGCCTGGACGCTAGAAAGAAAAGGGTGTTTTCCCAGGCCGCACGTTCATGCAGCGGGAGAGACTGAAGCTGGAGCAGGTTTCTCTTCTCAGCCCCCTCGTGATTCATGTTTGCACCTGTAACACCGCGGCCTTTTCTCATTTGGTGTGTTTTAACGAAGACTGTGCTTGTGACCTCCCCACTAATCAGCAAGTCAATCTATGCTTGTAAATATTCACATCACGAGACTAAAAGCAGGGCCAAGTCATCCAATGACTGCCTCACTCAGAAAGGTACCTCTACCTCTACCTCATTGCAAACTGTAGCAAATGTGGACATTTGCTGGTCTAGAAGCTCCAATAGCGCTCCTGTTTCCCCTTTCTGTGGAAGCATGAAGGATCATTTACTCTATTATTTTCTCCGATGTGAACGATGAGGGTTGCCTTTCATCAGACCGTGGGCCAGGGATCACCACGTAGTTTCTCTCTTCCCCGGTCCTGCAGCCGAGCAAACGCAGACAGCAGAAGTGCTGTTGTCCCGGTGTGCGTCAGCTGTTTGCTGTTCTCCAGTGCCCGATGACAACACAAGTTCAGGTTGATAAAGTGACTCATTTTAACAAGTAACACATTTTGTCCAGCATTACTTCACGGCAGCTGGAGGAACTCCTCACAAGAAGGCTGTGTAGCATTCCCTTCTGCAGCATGGACTTCAGCAGACTTATTTACTACCTTCTGAGGTCTCCTGAGAGAGCAGCATCCTGGAAGGAGTGAGGTGACCCAGTACAGATGGCAGAAGTCCCTACCCAAAGGGTTGCCTCAGTGTCATGGACAACCCACAAAGATTTGCACCAATTTAGGATTTCCATAAAACAGAAAGAATCCCCTTTGACTTGCAGAGCAAATGCTACAAATGAGGAACAGGTGAAAAATGCACGGTTTGACTGCGTCCAGTGATGGAAGAAACCAAGCCAAGAGACTGGGCAGTGCTGTTGGTGCGGAAGGACTGGTCCCTGCCAGGCCACTCTTTTGTTGTTGGCCTTTAAGCCCTTCTGCTTTCTCCCAGTCCAAACTTAGTGGGGCTATTTCTGAAAAGAATGAAACTAAGTGAAGGAACCATAATGTGCTCGAAGGAAAGGTCTTTGACTTGGCCACTGGGGAGTAGTGTGGATCCTTCTTTCTTCTCCCTTTTCATTTTAAAGAGCAATTATATAACAAATTACAGAATTATTTTGGGAAAGAAAGAAGTAATTCATTCTTGCTGCTCTGTCACAACACTTGGGGCCACGAGAACAGTTATCTCTGTATACTATCATCATTCGGTTGCTGTATGCCAGCTGCATATCTGAGCCTTGGTAGCTTTCTAAGTACAGAGAGAGGAAAGGGGTTGTATCACTGCAGTGCATTATTTTCTGGTGGATAAATCAGCAAGTCAATACTTCAAATAAGTTCTTTGAAGATCTGATGGCTAACAGCTCACGCAAGAGAACAAACAGCACAAACAGTGGAGTTGCAGTAGGGCTGGTAAGCCGCC
Source organism: Anseranas semipalmata (assembly GCA_013399115.1). Classification (NCBI taxonomy): domain Eukaryota; kingdom Metazoa; phylum Chordata; class Aves; order Anseriformes; family Anseranatidae; genus Anseranas; species Anseranas semipalmata. The sequence goes on along the minus strand of VXAA01001529.1, from coordinate 586,029 downwards.
TGGAGGCACGTGGCTTCTAATAAAGAGGAATCCAAAACAGCTGTTGTCAAAGCCACTATCACATAGAAGAACATCATTCAGAAAACTAAACAACAACATACAAATCCTGAAACTAAGCATTTCTTCCTCGATTATTAAAAATTAAGAAGCTTGAACCCTTGGTTTAAGGCATTAAGTATTTTTTTTTTTTTTGGAGTTATTCAAACTGTAGAGAGGTTCATAAAGTAGCTTAATTAGACTATAGCTCCAATGGGAGTCCCCTTTAACATGTCTGTAGAGGCTCTTTAAATACTCTAATCCACTTCTGAATAAAAGGTGAAACTAGGAATGATATTTTCAAAGGAAAAACTACAAAGAGCATTTATCTTTCTCTTTTTACTTTTCTGTCTTTGCGATCTAGATATCAAGCTTCCGTTACATTCTAAGGATGACTTTTTTCTAGGTTAGCTCTCACAAGCATACCTTTTTATATACCCTAATTTAAAAATAAAATAAAAAAAAAAACTGAAAGTGAAAAATCCATTACTAAACCACTTTCAAACTGCTATTCTAGCATTACTGTAATAAATGGATCCTGTTGTACAGAGTATTTTGTTTCACCTCTTAGCAAATTTCTTTTATTTTAGAAATCCCACGATCATTTATTTCCTGCTTCATCTAGTCCTATAGGAGGAGCCTCACATTTATGAACTACTGCCGGTAATGCCCCAGCTAGCATGGGAAATCTTCAAAACTGTTGAACAGAGTCTCTGTAAATCAGTTTCTATTCTCTTCTATGCCCTTCTCTGCCAATTACTACCACTCTGAGGCAAGTCGCTGGTACTCCGAGGGTCTTGGTCTTCTCTCTCTTAAGTAACTTGATTTGTTCGTGGTGATTATTGGGTGCATGGATGTTCTGTACTTGAAAGGTCTCCAGAACGTGTTGTGCAGCTTTTTATTTTAAGGCTAACAAAAAATATGGGGGAATTGTGTTTGTCTTTAAGTGTTCAGACATTTGTCTCTCTTAGATGAGTACCTCTGTTAAATTTGGTGGGATTACTCGAGTAAGAAAGAAAAGTACTCTGGGTGCAAAGTTTTTGTGTTGCAATAACCGCTAGCTGTACGTTACAGGAAGGATCTTGGTACCAAATGATCATCCCAGGCTCAAGCTCTTATCACACAGGAGTGCCCTGGCACCTCCAGTCTGGCAGGTCTAGCTTATGCCAGCGCAGTGGCAGCGCTCTCTTCATCAGATCACAAAAGCCACCCCAAACCATGGAACTGTGCACGAAGTATTTCCTCTAAGGTCTGTTTTTAGGCTGGTGCAGCCGGGCTGAGCCTTAACATTTAATAAAACATACAAAGCTGGCTTCAACGAAAGGAAGGCTAACATACATCAAGAAATTTTAGTCTGACAAAGAAAATCAAGATCATGATTTTATATTTATATTGCACTGACTTTCTTTAGAAATGTGAAATCTCTGCAATGTCTGTAAGGAGAACAGAGTTAATAAGTTAAAGAAAAGTTTTTAATGTATAACAGCTATAGAGTCATTTTCCTTGAGGTAGGAATTATTTATAGACTTCCAGCACTGCTCTCCTAAATCAGGAGGGCAGCAGCAGGAATGTTTTTTTGACAAGATGCAGTATAGTGTGGTGTGAACAGTGCACAATGATCATCGTTCTTTAAACAATTGTCTTTTGAGGCAGATTCTTTTTAATTTTTTTTTTTCCCATGGCAAGAAAATAAAGGTGACTTAATTAAAATGATCGAAGGAAAACATGGATGGAGTAATCAAGACTGAGAGCACTCCAAGTGAATAAGCTCCTGATACTTTCTTCTGCCTCATTCCTTCTCTTCTCATGCCACTCATGTTCAATGGGTTACATTTGAACTTATCTGTTTCTCTCTGTAATGATGTTCTGGAGTTGCATCTTTGCTCTCTGCAAACGTCTGGACGCTTTAGAAATTTTATCTAATTTAAGTTGTTTGCCTGTTTATGCCACTGGTGCAACTACTTCATTGTGTACATTCTGGTTTATGTTTTTTTTTTTTTTTTTTGTTTGTTTGTTTGTTTTAAGATCGCAGAAAGGCATATACACTTTGAACAGTGACTCAGTGAACTGAAATTATCATATAAGAGAAAAATACCAATAATAGATATATTTATTACCATATGATGTGTAGGCTTGAAAGAAATAGATTAAATGATAAGAGGGTAATAGGTTGATTTTCCTGATACATAAAGCTTTTATGGTAAAAATAAAAACATTTAAAGAAAGTAGATATTATACTAAAAATGTAAAAAGACGAAGGAAGAGCAGCATGCTTCATTCAAATCTGTTACATGTTGTACTCCCATAGAGGGCAATATTGTATAAAAGATAGGTTTAAGCCATGTATTAGGGATCTGCCAATTCATCTGTGTTAATATACTTTAAGGAAAATGCTGTTGCAATAAATTTGATGCTGCATTTGCCTTCAGTCAGGCTATGACTAACACACACAACAATGGACACAAAACCACATAACAGAACCTCATTAAAGGTGGAGGAAATTAATTTTGTAGATTACCTAATTGTAGGTTGGGAAGTAGAAACCATCATATTTTGGCTTACAATTTTCTGTTCAGTAACTGAATCATAGTAATACTCTCTTAAAGTTGGTTGAGCAAACCCAAAAGAAAATGCACACAGGTTTGTGTTGTCAGTCCTGGGAACAGGATTTTTAAATAGATGTGACTTGAGTACAGTGAAATCATCTGCATTTCTGTATTGTATCTGGTACATTTTGCCTGTGAGATGTATGGGTGAATGTGTCATCACGTTTTGGTTTACTCTTGTGCTTTTCTGGTTTTGATGTGTTGTCAGCACGAGGACTGCAGTCTTTCTCAGCTTCCTCAAAAGCTGAAGCATGGGAAGACCCATGCCCCTTTAAAATAACAGCAAACATTAACTTTCTTCCCTACCCTTATTTACCTGCTTCATTGAGTACTACTGAGAAGTTGTGTCAGTGAGTCGTTCACATTGTCTGTGCTGGGTATAGGTTCATGGACAGTGATGGGAGAGAGGTGGGTGCCCCTTCCAGGGGAGCAGGAGCCTTGCTGTTGCATCTCTGCAACTGAAAAGAATTGTCTCCCCAGTGTTTTGGGTGACGTTGTTTCACACAGTGACACTAAAATTCATATGGAGAAAAATCCTTTACAAATGTCCTTAAAAGATTCAGAAAGATTAGAGATGACAGTGATTAAATCTCAAGAAGCATAAATTCCCAGATTTCAACTGAAATCAGTACTGGCGAAGGCCCCCTGAATTAAACATTAATAATTATTTTTCTGAATAGTACGCTGTTTGCTTTCACACCTCCATTAAAAATGAAGTTTGCTTGATGAAAAATACTTGCTTAAGACCTAGGAGTCTATTCTTGTGATTCATTGCACTTGACTGGTTTTAGGCAGAGAACGAGCTGTCTTCTTGGAAATGTCTGTAGGTCACTTCGGGCGAGGTTTCTGTATTTTGATGAATATTACCATGCAGCTCCTTCTAAGAGTAGTACCACTGGCTGAGTCTAACACCTGAGGTGAGTGTACCTCACCTGGAGCTCCTTTGATCATCCAGATAGAAAAGCCTGGTGGAGTTTGCAGCCTTGCTTCCTCACCTCAGCTCATGAGTTTGCTTCCAGCAGAGCTCACGACGGGTGGTGGGGCGGAGGTGGACCCTCGGGTCTCGACTCAGCAGGAGCCCACCCTGCAGCTGGGCTGCCGCGGGGACCTGCACCCTGCGGTCCTGGCACGGATGTGCCCGCGGAAAGGACGTCAAGGGAAAGATGCTTCTCAGATGTAAGCAAGGGTATCAGAATTTGGGGCTACTTTCTAGAGAAATGTGAAAAAAATGTGTGTTTTTCCCCCATATTGTCTCACCTAACTTGTTTAAATTCAGTTGTTACTTTTATATCTCTATCTACCTATCTATACATGCCAGTAGTGGTACTAACAATCACTATAAATGTTATTTGCACACTGTAGTTCAGTCAGTGAGGCTTAAGTTGGTGGCACTACTTGTTTCAGCAACTGTTTGCCATCCTAAGTGGTCCAGGGAGGCTTATAGCAGTGTTTCTCACTGCTGCCATCTCAGAAACCTTCAAGGAGAAGGAAAGAAAAGCAACCAGCAGGAACAGATACAAAAGTAGTTCTTCGGCCCATTGCATATGTTTCAGTGCTCCTACAGGGATGTGAAAACCTCTTTCCATCTGCCAAAGAATCGTAGCAAAACAAGGGAAAACATAAAGTGTATTTTAGGTATATCTGATATGATCTCATTGGATGCAATGGCTTGTTGTGGCTATGAAAACAGCTACTTGCTACTTTTCTCTGGAGTTATCTGACTTTGTCAGCAAAGTGAAGCGTCTGACCTCTTCGTGAGAGCATATGAAAGAAAAAGGGAGGAATCCTGATGCCTGTCGTGAGCTGCACTGGCCCCTGGTGGCCAAGCGGCAGGCTGTGAGGAGGAGGAGGAGGACGACGAGGAGGCAGGCTGCAGCTGTCTGTAGTAGGCAGGCTTTGAGGGTAGGTAGATTCAACAAAAGAGAAGAATTACAGGAAACTTGCGGTTAATAGAAGGGTCTATGTTCTCTAAATTACGGTTTTCAGCTCTTAACTAATTCATTCTTAGATAGTGTTTTTCTGCACTTCTGTGGAGTTCCTGTCTCATTAATTTGCATGTTCAATGGTTATTTAAAAGTGAGTTAATGACAGTTGATGGCATTTGTATCCATAGATCTATATTATCCTTATTTAATATAGTATAGCAGTGAAGTATTTCTGTACAATGTTGCATCACATCTTGGAACTGAATATTTTTTATGTTCCTGATAGAGATATTGTCAATCACTGTTTAAATAACTTCCTTGTTTTCAACTTTTATAAATGCAATAGCAAAAATGAGTATTTCCAATCACTCTCTCTATCAGGAAATAGAAGAATATGTGAGATTAAAAATTACAATTTAAAAATGTACTCCAGTAAGTTTGGTTGATGCTTTCTAGAATGATGTGTCTCTGTGGTCACAGAGACTAATGAAAGGGGCAGGAGAAAGAAGGAAACTTAATATCTGCCTTGCAAATATAATTTCTATTGTATTTAGGGCTAACTTCAGGCCTGTCATTTCAAAAGCAGTGCCAATAATGGAACCGCATCCAATTGCACTGGATTTGAACATGGCATTGACAGAAATACACCTTACCACTGAGCAACAGGTGGCTCTCGCATTCACTCATGTGGGAGAAAAAGAACAACTTCTTTATGTACAAAATCTCTCAATTTCCATTTTCTTTCTTTCTTTACTCCTGGCTTGCTAAATGTGAGATGAATCAAAAAGGATAAGCTGTTTTTTTGGTTTCAGATTCTGCTTTAATGGACTCAAGTCAGTCTTTCCCTTCCTACTTCAGGTTGTGCTGCAGTCTCTTTATGAACTCTTTCCTTTCTCCTTCTTCTAAGACTTATCTGGAAAATGTGATGATCTATGACTAAATAAATATATGAAATTGTTCTCTTTTCGACAGAAGCCAGAGTTTACTAAATTCCAGCTAAACAAAGCATACATTTTTCCAAGATAGATTTCATTTGAAAAATAAATAAATAAAAAATAAGTCTTACAATAGAAAACTCCAGCTTTAACTATAGAACTGGCTCTATATAATACACTTTTGAAAGAAACATTGACACTTCCCTATTTAGCAGCACATTATTCAATAATCATTAATTCTTCAACAACGCTGTTCTTTTAATTGTTGTCGTTATTTTACTGCAAATAAGTCATCAGTAAAGGCATTCCAATACAAACTGTATATGGAAAATGAAGATGTGTCAATAACATGTTTTGAAAAATTGTGTAAGTCATAAATAGGAGCACTAATTATGGCAGTGGATCTATCCTCCATTAGGTATGAGTGAGGCATGGAGTAAGGATATTAGTATTTTCTTCAGAGCTCTGCTCTGCATAACTATAGCCACTTTGCATAACTTCTGGGCTTCGGATAACCCCACCATCACATGGACATAAGAATTTTAGGTCCATTGTAAAGCTCCATAATCTTAAAGGCTTTGCACAGCTTGGTGCGAGGTATTACAGCACTACTTCCACAACAACTGAAATGCTGCCAACAGAATTAGAGTTGGAACAGGCAAACAGAAAGAGAGATTGAGTTAGTAATGGAAAAATACATAGCAAAGTGTGTCCTAGAATGTTAGTCATGCAAAAGATTCACTTAAGTTATAAGGTGGTTTTTTTTTTTAGTCAGATTAATTTAGCAGATTTCTGCTTTATAGTGATGGGATAAAATCTGTTTAAGGACTTCTCATTTTGACTTGCTGGTCATGGAAAATCAGGGCTGAAAAAATTGGAGGGAAAGCCTAATATTTGTATTTATGGTGTAAGAATAGAGAATTGTTTCTATTTTGCGAGAGCCTCAGGGCAGAAGCTCATTTTGGACCATCCCAAAAGTTCTCCGTCCTGGATTGTGGCCCTGCCAGAGGATGAAAACCACTCATCTCCCGCGCTTGTGTTGCAGCTTTTGCCCGACTGGCACAGCTGTGCCATGTGGTGGCAGTGGCAGAGGGGACCTCAGGGCTGATGGCCCCAGAGAAGCCCTGAGCACCACTCGCCCCAAACGGGGCCCTGCGGGTGGTGGGGAAATTGCACGGGGTCAAGCACGGCAAGCTGTCAGCTCTTCACCCGCTCATCCAAAATGCCGGCAGTTGGAAGCCATCCAGGTCATAGACACGGGAAGCCATCATGTTAAGGATCGGGAGGGCTATTCAGTCATTTCCTTCCTTTTTATCCTAATCTTCGTCCTTTATGGGCACCACAATATGTCTGACAGAGATCCAGCTTCCATGAACAAGTCCCTTCAGCTTTTTGCATTCCCGCATTAACAAGGAGCGTAGAGGAGGCCAAAAATCACACAATTGGAGAACAGAAACATCAAGATATTTTAAATATACTGGAAACAAGCCAATACAATTGCAAAATCTGCAGAGGCATATTTGAAACTAGTTTTTTTCTAGTACATGTTTAGGGGCCTTCTTGTGTACGTTTGGGAGGCTGGCAGCTCGGAAGGCAGATTGGGTGAAAATACAGAGAAACCTGATGAAAAGATACTTGTCATTAACTGGAGTGGGGATAGTGAGTTACCGGTTTGGTAGAAATTGTTTCATTTCAGGGTAAATCACAGTCAGAGGGTGCACCTGGTGTGGTATGCTCTATGATTCAAAGGTCTTCCGTGTCTGTTACAGTTAATATATCAGCAGGAAGACTTACCCTAATTAAAAATATAATAGAGAATGCAAAAGGATTTAAGATTAACTAAAAAAAAGATTCAAAAAAGAAACAGTTAAAAAGTCTTCATTGATTTGTTCTACACTGCTTTTCTTGTTATGTGGCTATGTAGGCATGCACAGAGTAGATGTCACTAGAAGGGGATGCTGCTAAAGTCAGCATTTCACATCCACTTTTCCAGACACCAAGAACTTGTAAAACAAGTATGCAAATCCAAGGTGAGTCACAGCACACTCAGTTCAGGTAAACAGGCAAAGCCAGTGACATGCCAAAACACTGAACTCTCAGTCCTTCTGCTGTCCAGACAGGGTTCACATTATTGTGCAGACAGGACAAACAGCCTTACAAGGGATTTAAAAAAGTCACAGGGGTTATTGCTTTGGAATTCTTTGATGTGATGACTAAAATTTTCCTGAGTCAGCAGCCAAAAATGAGTTTATTTTCATGCCCATCATACAAATCAATTCTGTATCATCTCAAAAAACCACTTCCATTTCAAGGAAATGCTAATTTCATTTAAAAGTTAGATGTCTTCCTCATCATTCAAAATTCTACCCACTTTTTGCAGATGACCAGAGAATATCCACAGAAAACAGGCTTACTTAATTGGAATTCAGAACTGCCATGCAGCTTCCTGTGCTGAAAGAATGAAGCAAACAGTCAGCTGAAATAGAAACAGGTGTTTCAAACCCAGCAAGAAGATATGAACATGAAAGCTCTGCTATTAGAAAGCAAAAAGCTCATTTTCTCGGTGTTTAAAGTTACTTTTTTGTGGTTGCTATGCTACTGTCTCTGCACCCACTTTATGACACTTTGAACTGTAGCAAAAAAAGCCTTTTTTTTTGGAAAAAACAAAAAAAGACCTAAATTGAAAACAAATGTGAGACCATCCTGTAAAGTTTTTATAGCATGTAAAACCTGAGATTCAGCACTATTTAAATTAGTCAGTCTGAGGAATCATCTCGCCATTTGCTTGCCAGCCCAGCAGACCATTCTGTTTTTCCAATGCTTTTTAAGTATTATGTCTTTTACTAAGCTTATACCACCAGCATTAGCATTACTTGTTTCAGGATATAAGCCAGTTGCAGCTACTGATAACAATAATAGCTGTCATACGCTTTAATATACATGAAAACAGATTTAACTCTCAGTAAAAATAAAATTTGCATAATAGGAAAAAATAGCCTGCATTCAGATGATATATCACAAGAGTGCTAGGCAAGTACTCTGGCATTCAGAAAGCAGGAAGGCAATACTAGGCAAATGGTCTAAAGATATTCAAAAGCTTTAATAAGCATATTGGTGAGATAAGAAATATGGGAAAGAAAAGAGCACCCTTTGGAAAACCAGGAAATAGGGGCAGCTATGAGCATGAAATTGTAATGATAGATTCCTTTCAAGGACACATTTCCAATAACCCATTTAGGGAAAATAAAAGAAATATTAAAACAGAAGGAGGGAGAGGTGGTTGTGAGATGATGAATCGAACAGGAGGGGCAAAGGGAGCACAAGGCTTAAGTGCTGGGGCTGACGAGGACTTGGAGTGCAAGGGGACGAAGCTCATGAAGAACACTGGCACATCTCTGGTGTGGTTCAGACAGGTCACGAAGCGTGGCATGGCTCTGGTGCTGGTGGCACTCTGCCGGCTCTTGGCACACCGGGACTTAACCACGGGCTCAGGCCCTACCACAGGGAAGCAGGGGAAATCCGATTGTTGTGCAGCTAAACGCAGAAAACATGAAGCATGATTATGTAATGCCAAATGGCAGAGAGGTACACCTCATATGCCTTACTCATACGCTTACTCAGACTTATACACCTTATTTCATCCCCAGATTGATTGTTTCCGTGAAGAGAAAATAAAGAAAATTGCATACTGATAGATACATCTCGCTTCTCTCTCAAACCACCTTTAAAGAATCATTCCTCAGGGTGAATTGTCATGCTGAAAATCCTTTCTCTTTTTTCCTGCCTTTTTTACACACCTGTGGGCATACACACATGCTTGCACTTGGGATCGTTAATTCCTCTTTGTGCCTTTGAAAGTCTTCTCCCATGCGATTCCTCAGTTTTTCAAGTGGATTTGCTATTTATCATATGGCTGTCACTTCCATGCCCCCATATTGAAGCACTAAGGAGGGGATGTACTTGTCTATAAATATGTAACTCTACTAACGGTAAAGATGGCAAGGAATTATTGAGTACTTAAAAGGTGTAATGGGCTGTAACTAGAAAAAATAAAATTCATGTTAGGCATTAGGAAAAAAATGTAGGGTCAGTCCTACAATGGAATAATTTATCTAGAGAAAGTTGTTATGGCACCATAACTGCAGAGGTGATCATGTGAATATTAGATATCTTATGTAAGAAAATAGAAAGGTATAGAAAAATAAAGCTGTAGTAAATATTCTGTAGAAAACAATAATGCACTGATGAGCAGCCGGAGGGGAGAGCCCAGTATTTCTCTTCCATACTCGGTATTTAAGATTCTGCTCTTGTGACACCAGCAGTTGTTAATAGCAATGGGAAGGGAGGCAGAACAAGATGATCTAGGAGGCCCTTTCAGCTTTAACATCTATAGGATTCATTCAGCTCCCTCTTGGCACAGGAGTGAGCTCACCCTACTCTGATTTATATAACCAAAGTTTTTATTTTCATACTCTTGCATGGAGGGGAAAAATATTACAACCTGACAAGAACTTTAAAAAGTTACTTGCCGTTTGAAGAAGTGCATTCTTGCTGTTGTCACTAGGTACTGCTTATTTTCTGCCCACTGGCCATGAGCGCATTAAACACTCAGTAATGGTAACACCAGTAATAAATAATTATTGTAAGCTGCAATATATGCTGTGCAAAGACTTTTAGCAATCATAAAGATTATTTTCTGTACTGTCAGATTTCTGTACTGTGGAATTACAAGGATTTATTGTACTGAAAAGAAAAAGCTGTCTGCTGATGAGATCACATATCAAAAATATGCAAAAAAGTTCCCTTTGCATTTGGGTAAGGCAGAGACTGCATTCGTCTTCTGCATCCTAATCTGGAGACCCAAAAAGTGTGGCTGTGCTAATGTGGAGAGTGCCTCACCAGCCTGCTTTTCTTGCATTCAATCACATAGGACCATCACCTACTTATTCCATTCATAAAGCGCAAGGAGGAAAGGAGTAATTTTTGCATAGGACCAGAGGGTGCTTCGAACTGACTGGTGTGCAGTCTTGGGTATTTGCTTATCTCTGGAAAACTTTGAGCAAGTCAGGCAGGAATAAAACCTGGCCTCTCTCTGTCACTCCCAATAAGTGAGCCAAATGAGGAACGGAGTGGGAGGCGGAAAAAAGGCAGTGTGTCCCTCTGCCTTTTCTTGCACAGCTTTGTGGAGTACACACACTTCCCAAGGACGAATCTTTTACCAAGATATTAACAGAAACCATTTTTCCTGGGGGGTAAGAAGTACATGTTCTAATTCAGATTTCAGCAATATGAATGGAATGGATGATTTTCCTCCTCTTTTAAGAGTGCCATATCTGGAAAAAGTAAAGGTTTGGTTACTAGGGGAAACGTATCATCTGTGATCTAAGTGGTCATTGCTTCATTGACTACAGTTTATGAAAAGGGAGGGTGTGCCCCAGGGATTTTGATGACCCCGTGCTTTCCAGACTTTCCCTAAGAACACTAAACAGCAATTATGTGTCCAGTGCAGATAGACACATCCAAGAGGTTCAATTTCCAGCAACTGGAAGGCAGCAGGTGTGGATAAATGTTGTTATTTTCTGTTTATTTCTTGATTTCAGTCTTTATTTTTCCCAGAAGAACTTTCTTTTGTGCTTTGTTTTCCTCAAAGATACACAGCATTTTGTAAGCTTTATCTGCACAACACATACCAGACACTCTGTTCCACTTTCTAACACCAATATATTTCTCTCCCCTTTTAAAACATAGATAGTCAAGAATGCATACACTACGAAATTTGTGGGGTCCTTATGTAGTGACCTTTATATCTTATCTCTTCATCCATTTCTCTCTACTCTTTAAACTCTCTGCTGGCTTATTACTTTGTTATACATTCCTTTCAAGTTTATGCAGGTTTCTCAGGTTTCTTCCCAAGCGTCCCATAGAAAAGCCCAGACAAATACATCTCAGACTTAATTTCTTCCATAACTGGCTAAACATTCTTATTGGAACTCCTTTTTCACTTTTGCCTTTTTCCCTGTTCTCGACCCCAGGTTGTAGGGTTGCTGTTTTCCAGGTGACCCGATTGCCTTCTGAACTCTCCGTTCCCACATTCCCCCTCTCCCCAAACCCTTAGTATTAATGAGTTCAGGCAGGTGATCTCATGACAAGCTGTCTTTATAATTATACCTTGAGGTTTCTCTGGAAACGAAACTAGTACTTGTTTGGTGCTCTTGAAGAAAATGCCTTCCTGCCTAGACCAATATGTAGGTAATTAATTAGCAGGAAAATGCTGCCATAGGGAGGGATGCTGGAGTGCTGGCCTGAGGAGGCTACATACGAGTCTCCTCTCCTTTGGAGACTCTGGTGTTTGAGATTTAAGAAATTGAAGAACCGGTCAATCGTGCAACAATGGAATACAAATGAGGGACAAATAAAGCAGCTGCCAGGTCTGCATTGCAACAGGATGCGTGAGCAGAGACATTGTCAAGCCTTTCTGGGGAGATACACATTTAAAGGCATGGCAGATTCAGTAAATTGCCTTTGTAATCTGTAATTTTACAAGGTTTTAAAAGTCTTATTTTCTGAACTAGTAAAATTTCAAATGGAGTATCAACTCTCCCATTTCACCGTTTTTCCTTTGCATTTGTTTTGAGGCCATAAGCTTTTCTCTCCTCATTGCCTATTGTTAGGTACTTCGCTAAAGCTATCAACACAGCATCTCTGTGACAGAACAACCGTGCCACCGGCTACAAGATTACTACAGCTAGCTGCATTATATGCGATGCTACCACGCTACATAAAGTGGCAGCTGCCACTCAAAGCCCGTCGCTGAGCAGAGCCCGAGGGCTGGGGCGCAGCCTGCTGCTCTGCCCGCCGTCCTGGGCTTAGGGATCGCTCTTCCCTGGGCTGAACAGCCTGGCTGAGATGCTGGTGCGTACGACAGCTGAACGCAGCCTACTCGTTCAGGCTCAGTGCAGGTCAGAAAACTTGCCAAAATGTCCACATTGACATGACGAGGGAGTTGAAGGGGGCAGATATGACAGCTTACATGTACGCGTTCCTTAACTGCAGTCTCTGCAAGTAGGTGTAAATTGCCTACATTTTAAGAACACTTTCTTGTTTTCATTGACGTGCCAGTGAATTTCTGGCAGTTTTCTCAAACATGATAATTTTGGAAAAAAAAGGCCCTTCAAGGGAGCTCACACATCAAATGCAGCCTAATGCAGTGTTTAGAAACCCATTTGGCCTTTATCATCCTTCCTGTTCCCTGCCACGGTGCGTGTCCTGAGAGCAGTGGCCATATTTATGGAGCAGGAGTCCTACTAAATGTAACTAATGCCTGATTTAATCACATTATACATTGTCAGCCACCCCACCCCGCACTTAATTCTGTATTGCATCCCTCTGGGCTGAAGCACAGCATCTTGTTTGCTGGTTCTGACTCAGTGCTGAAGCGAGCTTACAGTCCTTACAGGTTTTTCTTTCACCACTCCTCAGACCTCTCCTCTGTCAACCTGCCTTCAACAGTAAGACATATGGCAAGGGTTTGAGTTTTCGTTCCTAGGCCTATTTTATATTACTCCATACTGCATGAAATGTGCCCAGGCCAGGCCCATTGAGTTATGAAAATCCTTCTGAATCTCATGGTGTTGTTCCTATTTTTCTTTGTGATAACTGTCTAATTTTGAATGAAGTCAGAATCTTGTTTTTGTTACAGTCATCTCAGCAAGGAGCAGCAAATAAAGAACAAAAAAGTCTCCAGGACTGTGGGGCATCCTGTACAACCTGAAGCCCAAGCATCTAACCTTTTATAAACACAGAGTGAGTGTGAAGTGCTAATGATACATTGGACACAGAAAACAGACACCAGCAGGGGAATTTTTTACCTGCATTATTCCAACAGAGCTTTTGAAAATAATTATGCCTTTTTTGTACCATTTCAATAGATCCTCACGCCTACTGAATTATAACTGTGCAATTCCATGTATGAAATCACTAATTAAAACGTATTCACAGCAAGGCTATTTATTGAAATGGAATAGCTGGGGTGGACACAGAACACTCTTGAGGCTAAATTAGCCTTTCACCTATCAATAAAGCACAATGGAGAGAGAGGAGAAAAAGAAAAGAAAAAGAAAAGATCCTGATTCCAAATTATTCTACTTTACTTGCATATTTGAAGAATTATGGATGAGAGAATAGTGGTTTGCTGCCATACCACAACATTATTTAATGGGATATTTTGCCTTTCTGTCAGCTACCCGGAGTCATATTCATCCTGAAAATTTCAAAATGGAAGGAAAGGTAGAAGGGAAAAAAGTAGAAACAACATTGAAGAACATTAATCTAGGAAGCTGCTGCTATCCCAGATGTGAGAGGAAGCAGCCGCATTGAAAGCTGCCAGAGAACACATCAATTTGGTGCGTTCCTTCGTCTGAGCACAGCATGTGCTCACAAGTGGGAAGCCAGGGTAAAAGGGAAAGGCGAGGATTGCAGTTACAAGTGAATCGCCTCTCTGGGATGAACCTGTCCTTGGAGTTGTCGGATGTGATTTCCTGTGCCAGCCCTGGTGAATATGACCCTTGGACTTTTACTGTATAAAGCTGTCATCTAAATTGATGGAGGATATTTCATCTCCCTCACCCTCCATCACTGAGTTGTTTCATATTTGGGCCAAACGAGCTAGTTCATCCTGTGAGAGTATGATCTAGGCAATGAACATTAGTCAAAACAGACCATTTTAAGCAACAATTGCAGAACAGTTACAGCAATTCAATTTGGGATTGTGAATGCAAGCATCGGCACTCTGATTTTCTGCATACAATCAGGAAGCAACCCATATTGAGAGCACCAAATGTTCAGTCAAAATGTTCTTCATGTTAAATATTGGTTGCTCACAAATAGTCTGAAATCCAAGGAATTAAACATTTTATCCACAAATAATTCTGAATACCAATATCTAACTTTAAATAGAGATTCCCAATATCTCCTGCAAAGAGCCTGGAAATACTAAGAGCCATATTGCATTTTATCTGTTGTGTAACTTGCCGCTGTGCTTGGTACAGCTTGCATATGGAGTAAATCAAGTTTGTTTGTTTGTTTTGCTAGTTTCTATGTGTCACATGCTCCCCGCAGGCAGGCTTAGCATATAAAAAAAATGACCCCCAACATATCTGTGAAAAAATGTGCTTGTTAGTAAAGATTGCAAAAACTTCATCTTTGGCATTCCCCATCAGAAATTAAGTAACATATAGATGCCTCAAGTTTCAAGACACTTAGGGTTTTGGTTCCTCAACTTAAAGCATTTTCAAAGTAGCAGTTTTTATGGAAATGGACACTCGGCACTTTTGAAAGGCATCTACAACATTTCATAAATTGGGAATTAAAGCTTCTGGAACTCAAAACCATCACTTGCTGCAGACTGTCTCAGATTCTGTGAAATAAACGTGAATGTGTCCTTGCAGTAAGCAGAATGCTGAGTGTCACTAAGAAAGGTTATGTTACCATTACAGGGGTCTCTTCTGTTATGTTTGGCTTTCCTTGGGAAGCTCATTACTGGACTGTTTATTTAGAACAGTATACATTAAGATCTATTACCCCACTCAACCTATAGATATCATTGCCCTAAAGGGAATTTACTCATAAATTTTTCTAGCAGATAATGGGGGTAGAGTAAATCTGCTTCTATATAAGAGGACCTCTACCTTTAATTCCAGCCAGGGACACAGCTGCAACTCTGCTGATTTTGTAATTTAAGCTGCACTGGTATTTTTAAGCAACCTTAGACTTAGAGAACTAGGTGGAAGGGTTCCCTGATAGCTCACAGCTCTAGCATTTAGTCAAGCTGTTAATCCAAACCTCCAATGCTGTTTTCAGGGCACATTTTAACACCTTTTACAGCATAGTCTCCTATGCATGCGTTTTCTGCTTCCATAATTACTCTCTTACATAAAGGTCTCTAAAAATGAATAAAAATTACTCTGGTCATGTTGATTATCTCCTCTGGCCTCAAATATAATTCACTAAATATTGGCCTTCCATTTCATCTTGTTACGGCCAATAAATTTGTGACAGTCACAACGAAATTGTTTTGGAGACTTCAAACACATTTAACATGAGAATAATGTTTTTACAGTGCCTGACACTTGCCTTGGTTGAGTATGAACAGGCAGTCACTTTTTCTATGTTATATATGATTGTTTCCTTTTAGGTATTTTCCCAGGCACTTAAAAATTAACAAAATGTTTGTTTCTACCTCTAAATCTCATATGAAACACAGACTGAGCTGAAATCCTCTGGAATACATGAATGTCTAAAATATGGTATGTAGTATTTTCAAATGGGCTAAGAAAAGACTTGAACTCAAATATGATCAAATGTGTTGGTTCTTTATTTCCTGAGAAGTGGATAGCATGGTTCTTCTTCATAATTTTATATTTTGGTTTACCAAATATTCATAAATGTGTATTCCAGCAGTCTGATCCCATGTTAACAAATCAATGCACCTGAATACAAAGATCTGTGGACATGAATAAAACTTCAGAGCAAGCATTCTTCAAGATAACTGACACACTACCTTTTTCATTAGAATTAATTAACAGCAGCTGTGTTGCTTACGGTGATTAAGATCTATTGGCAATTTACAATCATTTTTACACTAATCATTTTGGTTTCTGACCATACAATAGGAAGATTGTAGTCAGCCTCTGTCTGTTCGGTCTCCTCAGTGGGGTTCTGCCCAGCCACACTGTGTTGTTATCACCTAAAATGACACCTGAAAAGCTGTTCCTTGAGGATTTGTATCTACACTTAGGACTGTACACATCCATTTTGCAGGTAAACAGCCATTTCCTGGGATACTTTAATACCCTATTACTCTGCAAAAACTGATGCTACAGCACTTTTATGGGTGAAGCTCAGAGTACTTGTTTAATGTTTTCCTATCTGTTTATATAAAATTTTCTAAATGTCAAGGAATATATATATAATATTCAATCATGTGATATTAAAGTTGGTGCAATGCTGACATAAAAGACTACAGGTATACATCTGAGAGTATGATTTTCTGCTTAACTTTATTTATTGGCACATAGCAAACTCTATTTTTGCCTCTCCCTTTCATTTCCTTCCTTTTTTTTTTTTTTCTTTTTTTTTTTTTTATGGGTATTAATTTGCTCTCTGGTGCTTGAACACTTTTGCTCTGTCCACTCATCCACTATCTTGCTGTGAATATGTTCTTAATTAGTGTTCTAAAATGTAGATTTATAATTATGACATAGTAGGTGTAGAGGACTGAAGAAAAACTATACTAAAGTAGCATAATTATATTCAAAGGAAACAAAAGAAAAAATGAAACTTCAAATGTTCTTGCTTCCCATTAGGTTTTACCATTGATTTCTGCATTAGCTCATTCACAGTGTTTCTGAGTTTAAATTATGTTGCTCAGTTCAGCAAAACAAGTCTACTTAAATGGTTAAAGTTAAGCATGTGCTTAATTTTGCCTTTCAGCTAGAATTTTAAGTGTTGTAGAGCTTCATGAGGGCAGAATGTATGCCTTGGTTTCAGTTCTGTCATTGCTTTGCCTAGACTGAATGAAAGAATTTTGATAGTGTCATCTCTTAAAAAAAAAAAAAGGGAGTTTTTACATAGCTGTGGTTAATAGCTGTGGTTATATCAGATAAAGGAGATAACTTTGCTCAGGTTGAAGAATGAATGGCGTCTGCAATGAATCAGAAATCTTGAATACAGAAAAATAAAAATTAGTAACAACTTATTGAAAAATGCAAAAAACAGACCTCAGAAAGCTTTATTGGTATATATGGTACCTGGAGTTATTTTACTGACACTGAAACATACAGCTTAGCAGATCAGTAATTTATGTTGGAGGGTACGCTACTTTGGTTAGCTTACCTTGAGTAGTTGGGTTAAACAGATTCCTTCTGTAACCCATCATCAGAAAAGTACTGAGGGTTAGAAAAAGTGTCACTGGAATCTTACAGAAATATAAAAAAAGAGACCAGAAAAGCTTAATCCTGCCATAATGTTTTATCCAGTCACCAGCATTGTGTGCTGTTGGTAGATCCACAACAGCAACACTGGTGTCTGAGCTTGGCCAGCAAGCTGAGCAAAGCTGGCAGTGACATCTTTGGCTAATGGCTAACAACAGATTAATTGCAGTCCAAGAAAGCCACGGACTTCAGTTGTTTTCAGCATGAGATTTTAAAAGGCTGTAAATGAATATGATGAAACTGGCTCAAATTTTCTGATGTCAAGAATTTCTCAAGGCACTTGAACGAAAAAAAAACGCAGTAGTCTGAATTTCTAAAGGGGACAACTGAAAGAGCATGAACAAGGGCACCATTCTTTAGTCTATCCTTCCTATTTTCATGATTTTTAGAGTATGGCCCATGCAAATGCTAGAGACGTTTACTATGTTAACACTGGTTGCCTCACACAAATGCAGATAACCAAAATGTGAATTGAATAGACAATGCATTTCCTTTCGTGATGACATTTGCTTCATAAAGCCCCAAAAAGCAAAGCCCAAGTGTAACAAGTTGCCCGTAGAAAAAGAAGAAATCCGATCCCACAGTGTTCTTCAATGAAGGACACAAAGTCATAACAAGAACTGTGACTGGAATCTGAGGCTTGCAAAATTCAAATGCAAAGTATTGAATGTACTTTTAAAACTCCAAACAATCATTCTTTTGACTCACTCACAGATGGATAAAGTAACTTCCCCATTGCTTAATGTCTGAATCAGATGATATTTGCAAGGGTGCACTTTACTGAAGCTATTGATCTCAGTGCCAAATTAATATGTTATAGAGGAGCTAATACAATTTTGTCATAATGGTTCCTGTTGCTTGAAGATCCATAGACCCATGACTGTACTCTAAAGGAAGATACGCAGTATTTTTCAAAGTGATTAGATGATATAGTTGCAGTGTCATTCTGTTTCAGCAGAAACCATGTTGGGGAAGAATTGCATTATTTGCCAGAAGAAAAAAAAAGTACCCTCCCCCAAATGCTGCTTGAATTAGTTTTGTGATGTTTATGTTCTAGCTGTGATAATGAAAGGTATGAAAAATAACAGTCAGACCTTCTGAGTAAAATTAGAAGTGAGACTCATTCTGAAGCATATGAATAATTTAAAATGAAATAATCTGTATTTCTGGAAGTGTTGTTAGTGACATCACTCATATCTAGAAGAGAAAGGAGCACTAGTAGAAGGATTCCCTGATTTTCCCTTCAATTTCCTCCCCAGCAAGAACAAGGCAGTGCTGCAAATTTCTTGGTGAGGAAGGTTCCTGTCTAGATTTCTGGAGAAAGGAAGCCCACTTATTTTCTTATGCAGACCTAAATCTTTGAACACCTTTCTGCACAGACCACAGGGCTACGCCTAAACCTTGTTTGGCATGGCAGCTGTGCTGAAGTTTAGCTTCTGGTTTGTAGAACTGGCTGTATCCAGGTATATCCACAGAGATTGGAGGGGCAGAGCTCAGGCGTGAACCAGTGTCTCTTCCCTGAGGTCCCCTGCCCAGAAAGCCAGTTTATTTGTCCCTGGAATGAGGCAATAAACCTGAACAGAGGCTGTATGGACACCAAGACATTTAACCCTCAGCCAGAACTCTAGTCCCAAGCTCTCCAGTCAGTAGATATGGAGATCCTATTCTGATCCTGTTGAAATTCATGTATCCATTTCTAAGTATTGCAGGGCATTGAAAATAGTGCAGAAGGCTGCAGTACCACTCGGGCATTCTAAACACGTAAAACAAGTGGAAGTAAACTCAGCTTAAAGCAATACCAAAAGTGCCTGGGATGTACCGAATTCTAATTTGGAGAAGGGGAATGTGCTCTAACATTACAAAAAAAAGCAGAAAGATAGAAGCAAAAGGGGAAAGCGTCTGTGGTTTACTGGCTGCTCTGCCTAAATATATACTTCAGTTAATTTTTAATTTGATATAAGGAGCAGAAATGTTCTGAGCATTTAACTAGGTAAACCCTACACGAATCCAGGTGGTAGCTGGATTTCAATCTGGATGTGATGAAAGATGTATATTTAGTTTTCCAGAGTAGGCTGGAATATGATTTCTTCCATAAAGAAACATATTTGATGTGGGTGCTGACAGAAACACTAATACAATTGATGCTGCCAACTTACCACCCAACAAAAGCAGAAAAATACCCACATGGAACAAGCCTGCTGCTTTGACTCATTTGAGAAAATGAATCTTTTTATTACCCAGATACTAAGGCTAAGAGAAAAAAATAGCAAACGTGTTTTATTTTGATTTTATCTGTCTGAGTCTAAAGCTGTTGTTTAAACAACATAACCTTCCACACAGTATGTTTGAGAAATGAAATTTTGGTTATTTAGTCATTGATGTAGAAGCATGCACAATGTAGAAAGTTTCCCTGTGCCTAGCTGCAAGTGTTGAATTACATTCACTTCAGAACCACAGACGAGCCCTAGCTTAAAAATCATAAACAAGGCATAATGATAGAGTTACACTGAGATGGAAAGAATTATCATGTAGCATTTTTCATAAAGATTAGTCTATACTATGTGTTCATCTAACAGCTTTGTTGATTTATAGATCTGTAACGTTTAAGGTTATTGACTCAGCCCTTTCATTGGTTGTTGGTTCTAATGCTGGCTTGCCCTCGGAGATAAAAGTTCTGCCAAGTTTACATAGAAATGGCTTGCTCTATTGGACTTGGTGATCTTGGA
Source organism: Anseranas semipalmata (assembly GCA_013399115.1). Classification (NCBI taxonomy): domain Eukaryota; kingdom Metazoa; phylum Chordata; class Aves; order Anseriformes; family Anseranatidae; genus Anseranas; species Anseranas semipalmata. The sequence continues at coordinate 565,811 of VXAA01001529.1, read as the reverse complement.
GGGCTTTTCCAACCTAAATGATTCTATGATTCTATGGCTTTTTTTTTTTTTTCAATCAGAGTGAAGAAATGACGTCAAGTATGTTCTTTTAGAGGTTTAAAGCTGGTTTAGTTTATCTGTTGAAATAGCTTGGTATTCTTAGGTTAGCTCAAAAGCAGTTGAAATACCTTCTAAATCATCCCAATGGTCTTTCTGATTCCTGTACCAACCAGAACTGTAACCTTATTGCCTGGACCCGCTGCCCCATCAGCCTGACTTTCAGGAGCTCTATTTTGCTTACCCCCGGGCAGATATTTTAGCTTAAAATTCATCTCTTCAGTTTGAAAGTCTTTATTTCTGGAGGATTCTTCCTTGGTTATCTCCTTATTTATTTAGTTATTTGAATCAGAATCATGCTTGATTTGTGTAATCAATGAATGTTTAAGTTTCAGGAAAATGTGTGTGTATGCCAGCTAATTTTGTAAACCCAGAAAAACTATGGGCAAACTTTATGAAACTTCAGACTACACAGTTTACTCTCTGCTCAGTTGGACGTCCTTTGGAAGGTTGTCTCTCTGTCAGGATGCTTGTCCATTTGCTGAATTTATTGCTCAAAACTTGAAGTTTTCCCTGGGCATTAGGATGTTTTACTCCTGTGTATTTCTGTACTGGGGCTTGGGCACATCCCTCTGTGCCAGGGAGTGGCTATGGTGCTCAGGGCCAGCTCCATGCTATGGGCAGGCTGTCCCACTTGGCTCCCCACCGGTGCCATGGGGTGGCATGGGTGAGAGGAGCGAGCGGGCTGGCAACCTCTGTTGCCCTGATAACGTGGCACTGTCACCTCATTGCCAGATGGAAGTCCTGGACTGGCCAGTATGGGCCATTTAAGCTCAAAACCTTGTTCCTTTCAACTTTTAAACATTTTTAGAGCAGCGCTATCTTTGTTCATGAAGAGATGGAGCAATATGATACAATTCTCTGGTGATTTTCTTTTCAGTCATAGAAATGAATCACAACCACAAAAATAGATCATATAGATTGGGACATTGACTGTGAAAGTTGAAAGCAAACGCAAGTGAAACATAATATATCAAATTCTATAGTTAACAGATTCTTTATGAAAGTAAATTTAAACACTAAAGAGAACTAAGGTAAAGGAAGATCTAGTCAAATCTGTAGGTTTTGACTTCATAGAAGGATTCAAAACTCTTCCTCCTATTCATGTACATGCTGACAGTGCTGTGTAGATGTGTAATAGAAGATAGGTCTGATTTTAAGTGACTAAAATTACATTGTTTGGAGAAGGTCAGACTTTTCTTCCTCATAATTTTATATTCCAGTTGTTGACAAGGAAAATGGATCTTGTTGAAAAAATCCTGTTGCTTGAAGGTCCTGAAGAGTACTAAAATAACTCTACCTCCCCCCAGATCTTTAACTAATTATAAGTAACATGCAACAGATTTTAAACAAATCTGATATTTCTGAACATTTCAAAGGCACATTTAAGGTTTAATTGCAGGAACAAAAGCAGAGAAATTAGAGTGTAGGTTTCCATTGCCTTAGGTACTGCCTGTATGAACACTCTTGTTCAGTGGCAAATGGGAAGTTGGGCATATCATTTTGGAGAACTTTATTGCTTGAGAGATCAAAAGAAAGGAGGGTCTGATCCAAGCTTTCTTATATGAAAGCAAAATTGTAAAATAAACACAAAACTTTTGTTAGAAACAGAACCTAAAACACTATATTTCCAAATGCCATGATTATTAATAATGGGAGTTCATGAGGAAAAGGTCAAGAATAGTTTCTGCTTATCCATGCATGCTATGTAAAACTTGGATCCTTCTTAATGCCAATGAAGAGGAAGATCTGATAGGAACATTAGATAGGATATTTAGAAGTATAGCTTTGCAGGAGAATCTGATGTGACCTCTCTATTGCAGTGGAATCATACCCACATACTAACAAAAGCTGCCACCACTACAGATTAGCTTCACCCTCTTTGTGCAGAAATTGTGTCCTTAATGCTAAAAGGAGACAGAAAGAAGGGAGAGCTGATTGAAAGGAACAGATGAAGGGCGGGAAAATAATATAACACTCTCAAGGAGAACCATCAGTTTAGCTTTTTTGTTTTTCTTGTCTAGATAGGTTGGCTCTGGATGTGGAAAACTCCTAACAAACGCTCTGTTGTTCAGGAAAATGTAGAATTGATATTGTTATAATTGTCAAGAATGACAGATTTTCTTAACTACAAATATTACCTCTTTTGGATCTGACTTGAAAAAAGAAAATTAGAGGCACGTCAGATGAAGGTTGTCTTTAGTGCTGTTTAACAGAAAGAGAAGTAATCTGTGATTACTAGCAGCAGCATTCTTCATATGGACAATTTGCTGCCTCAGTAAGCCCCCAAGAAGATAGATGGTGTTAAAACAAAAATAAAAAGGCCAGGCATAATTCAAGTCAGCTTTTGATTCAGAAAAGCATGTGCTTTAATTTAAACATGGAAAGTCTAGTGTGTTCAACAGCATGAAGGTGAAGGAGTTAGATGGTTTGGCAGGACACTGACTAACTTTCTCTTAGTTTGGACATTCTGGACTGTTCATGAGAACACCCTGACATCAGGTACTTTGCATGCTTCCAGAGTAATCTAAACTGTTGCTGCTGAAGCCTACTGGTCAACCTAAAGTTAAGAAGGGTACATGGGGCGTATCGATTTCATGCACTGACAAAAATATAGCCTTGCAAAGCTCAGGCACTACAGGTGCAGATTCCCCTACATTTTGAAGTAGTCTTTGGTTGTTAAAAAGGTGTTAGGCAGCATCTCTGTCAGACAGGACAAGGGGAGAAAAGATCTACGTATTTTAATAATCAATAGTGCCAAAATTGACCAAGGTACAATCTGCAGCCATTATATTGGGAACTTTTGTCTGTGTGTTAGCTGATGTAATGCTCTTTTACACATTCCTATTGGAAAAAACTTTGGGCCTGTTGATTTCCCACAGACTGTTATTTTCAGTAACACCTCACATGTAGTTAATGTCCCTGAATGATTAGCTGTGAGAAGACTGTGGACATAAGACAAGTTTGAACAAAGTACCGTATTCATTATCTTTGGCATCAAGTTAGGGGATTTGTTTGCTGGATACGTTTGTGAGGTCATGCAGTGCTCAAAATAAACCCTTCCTTCAGGTTTAAATATAACTTTTAATTGTTATGTAGCTGATATAATATCCTAATCAGCATCTTATCTGGGGTTTATAGAAACATTGTTATATGCACACAGCTTTAACCTTCATTGATTTCAAGGACTCTGTCATTATCCCATTTTCCAGGGCGAGGTGATTTGTAATTACTGAACATTCTTATGTTTAATTTCATGTGATAAGCCTGAAACTAATAGATAAATGGGCTCACTTCATTCTGAGACCAAAATCATTTGTAGAAAATAGAAAAGGTGGAGAAAAGGCATTTGAAAGTAACATCTGCAGGCAGTACATAGAAACATAGAGTTCACATAGCAAAATATCATTTAAACAATGCTCACCTACAATTTAGTATTGGGCCATCAAGTTGTTTCTTCTATGCCTTTTTTTAGCTCTGTGCTGGAAAAACTCTACCAAAGGAGGTAATCATTTCATCTTTTGAGCCAAACATCTAAACACAGGGCACACTGCACTAATAGGAGGTTTATTATTCATTGAGACATTTCCTTTGTATCCAACTATTGGCTTTGAAAAAGGCATGTGGGTTATAATTTCAAAACACTATTTCTTTCTCTGTAATAGTACTGCCCCTGCTAATGTAAGCTACCCCCCGAGTTCCACAGTGAATCCTTGTTTTTTTTTTTTTTTTTCTTTGAAAATGATGTCAAACTTCATTACAATGCTTTTTATTGCAATGTTTTGCTAGGGTGTTTTAAGTACATGTTAAAAGTGATTTAATTATCCTGAATAGATTATGCAGGGTTAAAGATACCTAAAGACCCTATTCCTGGGTTGTCAGTGGTGAGATGGGTGCGACCATTGAAAGTAAGCCTTCCTCCTATTTAAAACACTTACAAACTCTTATTCTTTCTATAACCAACAAGATCTTTTGAAGATTTTTTTATTTTTTATTTTTTTGCAAGTCCCATTTTGTAACACACGCATAGAAAAAAATGGACTCTGTCAAGTCAGGGTTTGTGTAACCCAAGCCTATCTGATTCCCATCCACCACTGCCATTACAAAGGCAGTCAAGTGTGATGCACTTAGCTCATGCAGCACTTGTTACTCCCAAGTACAGATTATCATCAGTGAGAAATAAAGCCAGCTGAACAACAATCAAACCATTTTGCAGGAGTTAAATACTTCCTTTTCCTTTACCCTCTTAATGGCCCTTGAGCAGCTATGTTTGAAACAGGTGGTCAGCCCCCGCCTAAAGAGTCCTGGGGACTATTTGTGTCATTGCTCTTCTTCTTAAGCATTCAGCAATAGGATTAAATTGTAGATTCCAGAATGCCAAATTAAAAGTAATTTCCTGTCCTGACTTGATATCTCTGCAGATGTCAGCCCTTACAAACTGCACTTTTACCTGATCCACTCCTCAAATGCCTTGTAATCAAGAGAGTATTATTGTCCCATCTCGACACCTACTGTATGACATTGCAGAATCTATCTTGACATTATAGTGCCATGGCTCAATGTGGGTCAAAATGACAGAGACACACATAAGAAGAGATGAAATGAAGAATTCTGACCTATGTATTATACCTTTGATTGTACATGAAGTTAACATAAAAATAATGAGCTAGTCTTCCAGGAAAATCTTCTGACAGTGCATCAGGCTAAAATAATCTCTTTGCCTAGGATAAATTTTTCCTTATAAGTGACTCTGGTTTTGTCCTTTACTTTCCTTTCCTTCTCTGTATTCATCTGATGTCTTTTGTAACTGTATCTTTATGAAGATGGTTTCATAGTATATTGCAATGGAATTCTGTAGGTACCTTGGAATTAGAGAACATTAGAAAGGAACCTCTTCTTCTATGCATAAAAGAAACTCTAATTCCAGAAACATCAGTACAGTAGGAACTCTTGAAAGATATACCAGCATTTTACCAGTTGATGAAAATACACCAACTGGAAGAAGTCCATGGGTATGGTAGGTGTACATATGCTTGAAATCTCCAGAAGAATTGAAAACACTTCCACAGAATCACAGAATGATTGAGGTTGGAAGGGACCTCTGGAGGTCATCTGGTCCACCCTCCCTGCTCAAGCAGGGACACCTAGAGGAGGGGGCCCAGGAGCATGTCCAGGCAGCTTTTGAAGATCTCCAAGGAGGAGACTCCACAACCTCGCTGGGCAACCTGTGCCAGTGCTTCATTACCCACGCAGTAAAGAAGTGCTTCCTGATGTTCAGACAGAACCTCTTGTGTTCCAGTTTGTGCCCATTACATCACAAAGGTGAAAGCCAAGAGATGGCCAAAAGCTGTCACAACTGTCCAAAGTAGTGACAGTTTCACTATTTATAGTTTGGAAAGACTGGTACACTGCTGAACTGAAGAGATGCAGCCTTTAAGTCTGCTTTCCGAAGCCATTCTGAATTAACAGTTCTTCCTTTAGTAAGAACAATAATATACCTTTTCTGAAAAGAAAAATCCTTTGATACAAATATTTTTATCCCTTCTTTTCTGTTGCTGCATCACAGACGGGGAGAACAGAAACTAAAGGCAAAGTTCTGAAATACCTCAGAGAGTTTTTTTTTTTTTTTCCCTCCTTCCTCACTATCTAACATTTCCTGAATTTTCTGTTAGTGGTGTGAGGCATAGACTTTGTGTTCAAGATCAGATGTTTTGCTTTGGGGGAGCATTGCTATTTTCTGGCAGCTAGTAGAGTTACTGATGTAGCCCAAGGGATGTAGCTGAAAAGAGAGACAGATTCATTCCTGTGTCTGTCCCATGATATTTCAGGTATCTATAGAGGGTCCTGCGGTTCATTACAGAAAAAAACACTGTGGATCTCCAAGTGTTGCCAGTCCAAACTGCTCAAAAATAGCTCACCTAGCAAATTATGTAATGCTAACAGCGTGTGTTGATAATAGTCTCCCACTGCTGTCTAACCTGTGCCAGCAAAGAACAGGAATGCCAGAAACTGATGGTTAACTGAGCTGGTCCCTTAGCTCACATGTTGATGGCTGAACATTTTTTGTTGCTGAAAGTCAAGCAGGTGATTCCTGCTGGGCCTGATACGGGTACGCATACAGTCAGCAGCTGCCCACTGTACCAGGCTTAGACGTGTTTTTACCAGCTGTACTCTGCATATATGCAGATAGTGTCACAGAAATGTAGATCCTTACAGCAGCAGGCAAGACCCTTTCCTACTCCTTGGTACAGGAGCATGGGGGGGCGTACGTGCATCAGCAGAATCTCGAGCATGACTCGGATTTGCTATTAATCATTCATCTTTGCACTGAATCTTAAAAAGGGCTTGGACTCTACAATGCCTTGTGCTTGGGTAGTGGGCCCTTGCATTAGCATTCAGAGCCTATGCAGGTTGTCTAGGCTTCCTAGACAGTGCAAGGTTACAGTGAAGACTTGCCTGTGCTATGTATCTCAGAGAGATGTGAGCACGAGCTCAGTACTGCAGTAACATGGTGTTCTTCCCTCAGACAGGAATTGAGCACAACCAACATGCTGAGGAAGAAGTCTCCTGAAGTAAGACTGGCCAGAACACAGCTACTGAGAGCTATCCAAAGTACAGCAGATACTGAGTTTTGTCATATCCAAGGCACTCCTCAAGAAAGTGCCACTTCCATTCATGAACCTGGAGGACTGAGAGGACTTCACTCCTTTGTAAAGCATAGCTGCCAAAGGATGAGGAGATATTAGGGAACTATCTCTCTCCTATTCACCTCTTTCCAATAACTCAGTAAATAAATCACTTGGGCACAGGAAACAGAATCATTTCCATTTTCTGCTTGAGATTCTTAAGACCTTCATTTTTCCCCACACTTTAAACACAAGGGGCTAGGGTGAATGTGGAAGTCATGTCACCATAAAAAATGACCAAACAATGCCTCTAAGTTTTACTTCAAAATTATTATCCAGGTAAATGGGCCAGAGGGAGACTATAGGCAAAGAAAATGTGTTCTTTGTTTAGTGACTGGAATACATATATGGAAGAGGAAAATCATAGCTTCATGCCTTTGCACCAGGAACTGAACATTGTATGTTATGGATTAAATAATGACTTCTCAAAATTCTCTTCAGCAAGATGAAGTTCAGGCTGCATACTATATCAGGTTTGCCTTGAAATATATACAGACAAGTGCTTAACTTCTGGATTAGATCTGAATTAGACAGAGAGCTGCTCCATCTTGTCAGGACCAGAGTAACTGCAAGGATTGCCCAGAGATCTGACTTTAGATATTTGAGAGCCTTGAAAGTAAGAAAGAGGGACTTACATACCTCTGGGCTTAGACAGCAAAAATCTGAGATGCTTCTGAATCAGGGTTTTGGTTATCAATGTCACATTCTCACTTGAAGTTTCAAAAACCTTTAGCATTTAGAGGATGAAATAATATCATGCATCCTACTCTTTCTGCCTTCTCTAAACAGGCTGAGAAGATAGCGGTCTGTTGCAAACTGGGCATTCTGGCAGAATTATTGATGATCATGTAGTATTTGGCTGAGAACCCTTTTTATTGTCTCTGCATTGTAATAAGCAACCATAGATTCAGTAGTGAATCTATGCTTTTAAATAAATAAGTGCACTGCTTTTGCAGATATGTTTTTCTCTGTCTCCATATGTATAGGAACCAAATTTTATATCTGTGTTTCTTTAATGATCGAAGTGATTCCTGTGTATAATATTAACATACACATATTAGCTTTCACAAGCATATGCATACAGACAGTAAAGTGCTTCAGGATGTTTTGACATAAAATACATGTTACTAATGTATTGCTAGTAATGGCTGTCTCCTAATGGCATTTGTAAAATGCTTGTATTTAAGCAATGTCTTCAGTTTTCCATTGTGATTAAACTAGGTGGCTATTTAACTTCAAAATGGCAGAGTGTTAATGCTCAGCACTATTTATTATCAAAACATGCATATGCATGTTTAGTTGTAAGTGCTGAAGTACTGCATTTAATTCTTGTAATGTACAACCTGGAATTTGATCAGAGCTGAAATCTTGAACATGGACTCTGATTTTGATTAGTGGCACTTACACACTGAGGTAGAGACATTTCGTATTACATGATCTACATTTTAACTCCATTTGGCATAAAGCTAGAATCTTTTTTCCTTGCATAAGAAAACTGTAAATCAGATAAGAATTGATTATTTTTGTTGGTTTAATGAAGTAAGATAGTGGATTTCTGACTAATGCATTGGAAAGTATTTATGTAATAGAGAGTCCTGCCATCATTAATCACTTTGTGGTGAATGCAACAATTTTTTTTATTGGAGGTCACTAGAGTCAGCAGCAAAATCAATTCAAATCAAATCACACAGCTGCTGTATACATCAGAAGATTGCGAAGGATTAATACACTTACATATTTGTTCACCATACATGCCTAAATTAAATATTAATGGTTTGCATGAAGATGAAGTCACCTTGCATTACAGCCAGTTAATATGCTTTTATGCCAGACAGTCCAGGTACTGGCTGGAGTTTACATTTGAAAAAGTAAACTGTGTCCTGTGAACTAAGAATATATTGCTAGTCTTTTTTCCACTATGGAGACCAGGATACAGTTTCGAAAAATGTGTTGAATTACTCTCACAGGTAATATACTTCTTTTGGCAAGAAAAGTTCAGTTCTGAACTTTTAAATGTTACCTTTTCATGTCATTTACATTAACACCCATGGAGCAGAATTGCTGCAGTGGGTGTTGTGGAAGCCATTTCTGCTTCCTCTATAGCCCAAGTTCAGAGTCCACTATCTCATATTTGCATTTTATTTATTTATTTATTTTTTAATAGAGCCTGGCACTAAGATACATTGCTCAGAGATGTAGAATGATGGCTTTTGAACTTCTTTTTTCAGTAAAAACAACAGCAGTTCTCTGAAACTGAAATCTCCTCCTATGTAGTTTTGTGGGAAAAGCTAAAAAAGCCTTTCTTCTGATATTCTCTTTTTCCTTTGGGAAAGATAAACAGACACTTACTATTCAATTTGTCTGAGAAATAGGATCATCATGTATATTTTCATTTTATTCCCTCCTTTATCTTCTCTTAGGTGGTAGTAATTGATACAAATTCTTAAATAAGTAGGTTTGTTGGAAGATTTTACAGCTTCTGGCCTGAAATTACTTGCAGTTTCTTGTGCCTACCTGGACTCAGGAGTCCAAATGAGATAATCCCATTAGAAAAGTAGCAAGATAGAAGACAGGAAGACCTGGGTGACTGATTTATACCCCCCAGGATCTTGTGGTTAGTTCATATACCAAAGTGTTGGTGAAAGACTAAGGACATGGGACACAAAGTGGGAAACCTCTGAGCAAAACATCAATAAAAAAAGTTAAAAGCACCATCTTTTCAGCAGCAGAAATACCACTTAGCATGATACTCTAATGGAGAATACTTCCTCTAATATTTATGAGCATCTTCTCTGCAGAGGATTCCCCTAGGTTCATAGATGTGCAAGAGGGAGTCAATTTATACAGCGCATCCTATTTACCACCATGATACACTTTATCAGTGTTAAGGGCGAAAACTCCTTCTCAGTTTTGCTGAGTTCAACAGCAAATGTGTCTGCATTATCTACATTGATCAACACCGGCACAAAATTAAAACCCTGACCACTTTCCATGCTGCTTTCCATAAACTTGTTGAAAATCAAGGTAAAGGGGTATTGTTACAAGGGCTATGTACTGAAAGCAACCTAGTATGCAAGGCATTATTTGACTGAAAGAAACCTGAGGAAAGAGCATATGATTAAGCAGCTTCATACTAAACCCTTCAGTGTCTTCAGGAACATGGAAGTGATTTGTGGCTATCCAGTGCTGCAGACTTACAGCTTGGCATACTTTGTTGCCACTGCTAAAGACAAGTCAGTGGCCTCCAGTGTGCCAATATATGGCAGTACTTAATCACTGGTTCATATACCAGTAATACCGTAGACCTTCTAAACTTGGTTAACAAAAAGGTCTCTGAGTAGGTATCACTCGGAAGTGCTCTGTTCAAAGTACAAGCTGTAAACGCAATGGCAGGCATAATTATCACATCAAATAGATTAACAGCCAGTCAGTTCCTGGCTGTATAACTAAAGGATGTATTTAACAAGTCAGTGATCTAAATTTAAGAGCACAAACTCCAGTTAAACAGCCTAAATTTAAGTAATTTCCTAGGTTCTGCAATTATAAAAAATGAATTGAACAATAGAGTAGTCACTTGGGGAATTAAATAAGGCAAGAACTCACCCCACTTTTTTCTTACTTTTATTTATGAGTTAAGCTTTGAGTTGTCAAACAGGGACAAAATCCTCTGTTTACACCTGTGTCACTACATTTCGCCCTCAGCCTGAAAGGACATGAGCAAAACAGAACCAGTTTTCATTGGGCTGTTGCCCCTTGAGCACAGTAATACAATAAAATAGGAAGAAACAGTATAAAATTAGATGAAGAAAATATTAAACCCATGCCTGAGACCCATAGACTTGTATGAATTTAACAAAATCACTTAAATCACTTTCATATATGCTAGACCCCTCCTTACATTTAAGATCAGAAGAGCCACGTGTTGCTGTCTATTAAAACTAAATAATTTGAGTCAAAATAGATTAAACAACATAGTAAAAAGGCTAATTTAAAAATTTGAGGTACACAGTGATAATGTAAATGAACTCTTAAGATGCTGAAATTGTCACATCTTATAAATGAGGCACCTAAATAAGGTTTCAGCACCAACATATGACAAATGTGGATTTACATTTGGTGTACCTTTTCTACCAATTACTGTTATCCCCTAAACTCCTGTTTCTTGCAAATTTTGATGTTCTGAAGGCCGAGAGAAAACTGTATTTAGAAATTTGCTGTTAAAAACACTATAACACAGGAATAAACAAGAGGCCTACTGGGAGCTGACTAATGGAGTGTTTCCTTGCATACATGAATACCCAATGCGGTACAGGCTGAAATCTAACTCTTGTACATCATACCGACAAAAAGCTAGTTCTCAATGCTAGAATTAACTTGACTTATGTGAAACATTCATTATGTGCAATCTTCTTTTCATGTTTTTCTGGTAAAACAAATTCTGATGTTTTCTGCTGTAACACATTAAATTTAATGTAACTGAACTCGATTCTGCAAAGTGGGTAGGCAGTATTTCCTGTGCTAAATTTACCTGTAACAGAGGTTACCCAAACTCAACTGATATAACTCCTTATATGAAGCATTATTCAAAGTAGTGGATTTATTTATAATCCCATCAGCTTTATCTCTAAAGAAATGGTATGGTCCTTTTGATGAAAACTAACCTTAAAGAAATTCATAAAAATTATGCTGGTAATTGCTGTGAAAAGAAATGATTGAAAGTTTGGTAAATCTTTCCTGCAAAACTGGATCTAATCTTTCTCACCTTCACACAACACAGTTCTCTTGTGTTTATTTTGGCCTATTTAATCCTTATTATTCTTTCTATTATAGATTTTCAAGACAGAATTTACAGAAAGAGGCAATAATTTTGCTTTTCCTCAGTGTGCAAAGCACTGCAAAACACAGAGTACAGAACATGCCAAAACTTGCCAAGTTTTGCATGGTGCAAATCCTGCAAATCATTCTCTGTTAAAGTTACGAGGCTTTTTTGCTGTATAAAGACCTTTAGTGTTTCTCAGAGTGAATTATTAATCCTTTTGCAATCAGCCACCAGTTACCACACATCAATTAGAGATTATTGTTATTTTGAGCTTATATAGATAAGGTTATAAGAAGTGAGATTCAAAATGTTGTTATTACTAATGACATTTTGATATAAAGATCTAGGAAATAGATTTTAAATCTATAGCTAGGATTTATTTAATGAATGTGAAACAGTTTGAGAGGTCATATTGCCTAAGATATAAAAATAACTTCTTAAAGACTCAGCCAGTGTCAGTGTGCCCACCATGCCAGATAATTCGCAAAGACAGAATGCTTGAAAGACAATTTGTTTTCCAGATAGGGCAAATTTGTAAACACCCTGGATAAAAGGGAAGTCACAGAAAAAGAAAGACATTGTCCTAAGTAAAGGGAACCTGTGGGCTGGCATGGGGCATCCTTCTGGCAAACCTATTCCCTCAGCTGGAGATGCCAGACCCTGACAGCCAGGTCATTTTTGGGTTTAGTCAAAATGGATCTGGCTCTCAGGTTCTGCTTGGGTCAGTATCTTTGCACAAGTCCATAATGATGCTTGTGGTGCTTGGGACGCAGGTGACTGAACAAAGTAAGGTTCCCTACTCTGACAAATTCAAGACTGAAGTTTGGCATGACCAACAAAGGCAGTATAAAAATGCCTAGTTTTTAGAAGCTAGCAAGGAACTATGATGAAGTTTTAGGAGTGACAGAAAACTTACCTGCAGAAAAACATTCAGTATAACCTGGAAAATGATGTTTCTAGCACTAAACATTTCAGAGAGAGGTATCAGTGGAAAAGTTAGATAAAAAATCTATCTGTCCCATTGGAGGAGAAAGTGCACTTCTTATATATAATCTTCATAAAATAAGCAAGTCTAAACATTTCATGAAGGAACTAGGGGATGATGAAAGTCACTTCAGTCTTTGAGGACAAGAGTAAATATAAATTTTGATGCTGTTTTTCAGAATACAAAACATACTGAGAGAGGGCTATAGATAACCAACTAACTTTAAAGATCATCTAGAATAAAAATGGGTATGGGCAAACAGGTACAGGCCATCAGGATTTTGATTCAGCTATTAGAAAGTGAGAGATCAGATAAACACTTCCTTAAGTTAGTCAGTATCTTTATCATTGCTAGTATTCCTTTTTAATAATCACCCTCCTTTCCTAAAAAGCTCTTATTAACTTTTGCCCTATCCCCATGTTGCTTCTCTTAGTATGTTATTGTCCTTTTTAATTTTAAAACATTTTTATAAAGTTGGCCACACTACTGTATATTTATGAATAATTTTTGCAACTTGATCTTTTCAGGCTGAAAGTTTTTGCCAACCTTTAGGCCTGTAACATGATTCATATTGGTAAGCCTTTAACTTCAGAGACTGATAAAAATCTTTACATGCTGCTAGTCCTGTTTTTTTGTGACACTCGTCTGAGCACTTATCTGACCCTCCCTTTTTTTCATATTTTAATCTAAAATAAGTCTCTGGATTTTTACCGCAAACAAAAATGGCAAGGTGCTTACAAAAACTGGAAGTGATGTGACTTTGCACCTCATCCTGGGTGATCTCTCATAGAAGGACAGATGGTGGTAGAGGGATTCTCTCTGTGATGTTTATTCTTTCCTAACAGCTAGAAAATTCTTATATTTGCATTCTGGTTTGGTCTTGCGAGTCTGTAGCTTTTTGTGCTGATGGATGGTCGATGAATGTGTTAATGTGACACCATGCAGCGTATTCTCATTTAGTATTACAAGAGTTATACACGTTTACAGAGAGAAAAATATCCCCTTGTGACATCAAACATTTAGATGCAAGTCCTCAAGTAGAGGATAGTGTGGGAAGCGTTTGACTATTTCATTCTTGTTAATATTTTATCAGACTATTCTGCTAGTGCAACTTAAGTGTTTTGCAGCACAGAGTCACATACCCTGAGCTATACAGAAAAACAGGCTGAAAGCTGGGCTGGATGGTCTGCACAATTCTTACCAACGATAGTGCCTGTTCTGCACAGACCAGATGAACTCAGTACTGGCAATCCTCATGCAACCATCAGCATTCAACACTGGGGCTGTTACTCCCTGCAAAACAGTCCTTCAGGACAGGCATGGTGTGGCATATATTGACATACAAGATGTTGTAAAGATCGAGGTTCCACCTGCACACTCGCAGAAGAGTTTACTCATTGACTGTTCCAGATCAAATCATTTTGGAAGAGGAGAGCCTTAAGGTATTGTTTGAAATGCCAATAATGCAGCCCTCATCACACACAGTTTGTTTTTTTTTTTTTTCCTCCCTGTAGGAAGGAGGAGCAGCAGCAACCTGCGTGAGGGCTGCTGAGGGGCCTTGCTACCTGCCCCAGCTGTGGGAGCTCATTACCTGCCCCAGCTGTAGGAAATCAGACAATTAGGAGCAGCTCTTACAAAAATCTAGCGGTTAGGTAGGGGCAGCTTTCTTAGGGGGAATGTGGTGTGAGTGGATCAGAGGAGAAGTGAAGATACAGGCCATTTCCCAATGCTGAAGGTATGGGTGTTTTATTGGCACAGTAGCTTAAAATTTTTGATATTATCCATGAAAGGGGTGTTATGGGTTGCTGGTGTGTGTGTGAGGATTCCTCCCTGCTGCAGGTGCTGGAGTCCCTTGGGTGGGCTGGGCTGGGTGCAGCCCCATGCGACCAAGGCCTAAGGGCTTTGGGAGCTACTCAGCGGCCGGGCCTGTGGGGGCAGCGAGTCAGCTTCTGGGAGGTGGCTGGGCTGGTGGGGCCTCGTCTGTCCGAGAGCTTCCCTGTAAGCCACAGCAAGTTTCTGGATGTCACACTGAAGCCATGAGTTCCTCCTTTCTTGCTCAAAGTGTCTCTTCATAGCACTTGGCTGCGTCAGAAATGTAACTGTCAAGGTATGGGGTTATTGAGAGGGGGACATGAGTTTGCATGTGTGAGCAGGCTAGTTGGTTCTCCTTTTGTCCCCTGGTTAGTACAGGCTTCCTGTATATCCTCTGTAATGGGGCATAACCAAGAGGTGTTTAATATGTTTGAAGAAGGTGCCTGAAAGGACTTTTGTTGAGGTGTTTTTTTTGTTGTTGTTGTTGTTGTTATCTGAAGCAATCAAGGGTTACATTATCTTGGTTTCCTTATTAGTGTCACCTCATTTGCTATTATGTAAACTCGAACAGTTATATTGAAATAGTTTTTGAAGTGACTTTCATACAAACAAAACCAAAAAAATACCTTTGAGAAGGGATAAGGCCAGTGATAAGAAATAACTGGAAATCCTAGATGCGTTCCTTTTTAAGGTCTTATGATTTTAGGTAATTCTGAAGCAGCTTTAGGCTGTCTTCATTATTTTTTTAGCTGCCTTCTAAATTACTCTATATAAAATGTCTGCTTATGTTTTACCTGCATACAAACATCAAACTGCACCTGTCTCAACTGTGTAACATCATATTTGGCTTCTGCCTGTCCATTACTATTAGGTACAGATCTATCTTTAAGGCTAATATTTGTAAATTATTTACGGGAGTTTCTGTGTTTTCTGTAAACTGGCATATATGTGTCTGCTTAAGTATTCCTGCTTAGGAATACTTTTTTTTGTAGCCTCAAGCTAGTCTTATGTGAATTAGGTCAAATGCCATAACAACCACCAGCGAGGGGAAAAAGGAAATGAGAACTAATCTGTAAGCACAGACAAAAATAGGCTTCGGTATCGATAGTGAGGAAGATCTTTGTTTTGTTTGGCTATAACTGTTTTTCTTTCTGAGAAAAGCTAATGTTACATAATTAACGTACCATATAAATGCAGTAGGCTGAGTCACTGGCTGTATGGTGGGGGAAAAGAATTAATGCAAAAATGTACAGCAAGCTTTTAATGCTTCTTAGTACAAACATCCTTTCATGTCAACAAAACTATCTGGGAGCCTTGAAGTGTTCATGCCCTGTGTTTTGTAATGCCATCTCACATCCCGTAATGGCTTCCTACCTTCTTTGTACACATATGTTAGGGAGTTTTTAAGTCAAACTTCTAAATCAGTTCAAAAGACACTGGGGAGAACCCTTTAAGATTTGGGCTGCACAGGCTTGCAATGTCTTGAATTTACCAGGTCTCGTTCAAAGCAGCTTTGCTTTCCCATGGTCAGATCCTATTACAAACTGTGCTTTGTGCTCTGTCTCAGATTTATGTGCAGCTGGGATGAGGCCTCGGGTTTGATACAGCAAAATGAATCTTTATCTAAAGAAAACATATTTCTCCCTTTTGGATACAATTTTGAGAGCCAGAATATAAAGTATTGGCTGAACTGAACCAGTTTTAGGTGGTGATAAAATGTTCCACATCCCTGCCTGGGAAAGCTGCCGGAAGAAACTTTTCTTCTTCCTCCTGGCCCCTGCCTTCTTCATCCTGGTGAGAGGAGACCACTTGAGTGGACTGCACAGGGCCTGTTTTTCCCTGGAAAGGAAATATTCTACTGATGGGAGCTGACAGCTCTTTCACCACGCTGCCTAAATGATACCAGTACTGGAGAAAGGCTTGTTGTACAACTGCATGCTTTGCATCTTAAATAAGGTTGAACCTAAAGATTTTCCTTGATTACCCTTGAGGAACAAAAAATTGCAATTGCTTCTGTGTGCAGGGAGGTTTACTTCATTGGCAGCTTGTGAATTTGGCTAGAAACTCATGCATCAGTGCTTGTCAATGGCTTAATATAAAAAATAAATGTACATGATGCCATACAGAATGTCTATCATGAGTGCTCTTCTGTAACATGCAGTCTAAAAGCTATAGCAACTGAAAATTTAATGTCCATTATAGAGTAGAAGACTCACTTTCAATTAAACTAGGTGTAGGACTTAAAAGTTTAAGAGAACTGTTTTCTTCATGACTCCTCTGCAAATGTCTGAGCTGCTTTGTAGTCCTCTGTCTGGGAGTTAGTAGAAGCTTATGTTTCATCTAAAAATCTTTTTTCTAAGCATGCTTGCTGCATTATTTTAAGTTGTTTCATCTTCAGGAAGCAAATTCTGGTCAGTGATGGGATAGTTTGCTCTGTCTGCATCTTCATCTGTTTTGTTATATAAACTGTATGTGCTATGAGTTCCTCATTTCCATTAAGGTTTGCCCAATAAACAATATTTTAGATTTTTCAGATACCACAATGGCAAATAATAAATTATTAAAAGACAAGCACACTTTTCTTTAAAATGTCTAAAATGCCTGAAAAATCCAGTACATGACATGCTGTGACAGGTTGTAGTGTATTGTCTGACAGTACTAGGCTGGTGTCAGTCCCTTTGCTTAAATGCTCTGATAAAGACACTAGTTCTGTAAGGTTTGTGCTTTGAGGTCAGAGTGAGGCTGTACAATGTGCTTCTGGAAAAGGCAGTACTGAGCCTTGTATGCCATGCAGAGGCTCAAAGCTATCTTTTGGTCCCTGGTTTGCATCCTTCTCGGTTCTGGCCAGCTTTAGAGGCCCTAGCTGCAGATCAGAGGCAAAGCAGGAGGGGCTTCAAGAATGTTGGGCAGTTTGTTGCTTCATGCTGATGCTGAAGGACTATATGGTGTGGCTCTGCCACCTCCCATCCTTATCTACCTCAAAGCTGAAGGAATCCTCACACTCCCCTGTCCCATACGAGAAACCCTTCCAGAAGGGAACTGGGGGCTTTTCTTTCAAACCACATATCTGATATAGGAGAGCTGGGAGGAAGATGGTTGAGGACTTGTTAGTCAGATTAAACAGATGATGCATCTGTTCCAGTGTTTGCAATAAGCACAGATAGCCTAGAGATTATTCTAAAATATGTTCCTGATGAAATTTGGATTGTAATATACCAACTAGATTCCTCCAGCTTGTCATGCCTTCAGAAGGTCTATGGTAACACTTGACCAAATGAACATTTAGCAATCTAAAATGTGTATAGGATAGCCACTGGATCTTGAACCCCCTCTGTTTTCCCTACCGAACTGCTCCTAGCTGTTGTAGCTGTAGTCAGAATCTGCAGCAGGACCAAACCTGGCTTCTTTTCATCAAAGACAGGGTAGTAGCCAACTCTTGCATTGCTGGGCCTCAGGTGAAGTTGCCTTCTAGCCCCTCCCTGCATGCAGATGAACATATAAGCTTACTTTAATCTTAATGGGAGCTTTGTATCTTGCTGGCTATTAGCTAGATGAGAGGTAACATAGCTTCCAGCGAGGCTGGCTGCATTAAGTTATGAATGAAAGCTCTTCCAGGCACAAATGTGTAGTAGTAAAAGAGTTATCAAAGGTAACCATGTAAAACTACAGTATATGCATGAGATTTAAAGAAAATAATGAAGAAGGCAAAAGAATTTCCCTTCTGAAAACTGAGAGGCCAGATGCTCTGAGAAAGCTTGATGAAAATAGGAAACCTATTTCTTAGATAATGAGCAAAGTACAGAAAAGTTATAAGGTTAATGTCTGCTCACAGTATGGCCATGGAAACATTCAAAAACCAGTGCAATAAGAACTTCTAGAGGTTGCATGCAAGTACAACTAGGAAAAATGTCACTGGCAGTTTGATTTCTGACCTAGCCTCACCTTCATTACCTTTAGAGACCATTAAGTTCAGAGATCTTGCCTATATGTTGTTCCAAACACCAAATTAGTTCTTGATTTTTTTCTTTAGGTAACTACGGTCAGTTAGCTTTTATCTTAATCTAGCTGTGTTCCAAGACTTCAGCATGAACCAGAAGAAAAATCTACGGTAAACAGGTGTGGGGAATTCCTAAAGAAACTGGAAACAGCTTGTTCTAATCTTCAAGCTTATTCAGTTATTTGTCTAGATGGTTTCTTTGCTGAACATTCTCCAGCTCTAAAATACAAGTTAAAACGAGGTATCTGCCTACATAGGAAAGAAAATAAATGTTTGTTTTACCCAGGGCTGTGTTCTACCTTGTAAGAACTCCTGTCAAATGTAGCAGAAGATCCTTTGGTTTCAAAGTGATCCTGTGTTTTCTCATGAGTTCCTATGCTTTTAAAAATAATGGTTCCTCTCCATTTTCCAAAAATGGAAGGAGACATTGAAGTCCTGTGTGGAGCCAGCATGTTCCTAGGCAAGAATTAAGACAGCTTATCGTGTACTTAACTAGAGTGGGAGGGTGGGATGAGTGGAGGTATGAGGGCAGGGAAAGGGTGAGAGGAGAAAGGAAATGAGGAAAGAAGCAGTGAACTGTGAGTATCCATTGCTTTGCAGTGTTACTCGGATGGTGTTCCGCACATCACATTTTCTTTCAGGGCTGATCAAGTCAGTTATGCAGATGTTGAACTGTAGGTCAACGGGATTTCTGGCTTCCTGGAAACAGTGGCACCCGTATCTAGCTGGCACACATCAACTGGTATATTATCTTTGCAACTTAAATGCAACTCTGCCTGATGATGCTCTGGGAAATTAATGGAAGTAGACTTAAACCCTCTAAAGAAAGAAACAGAAAAGTCTGTTTTTCTGAATTTAGGTGAATGTTTGTAGACATAAAAAATTAGTTTCATGTGTAGCCAGGTGACCTTTACCACACACTGTCAGACTCCAGTGCACGTGTATGGAAATCCAACTATAGCTGAACAAAAATAGGTATATTTGCTGTTCTGTATGGAAGAAACAAGCTCTTCTAGGGAGGGGGAGAAGAGGAAAGAAGGTGAGGAGGAAAATATACTTAATATTTTTTGAAAATGACAGGCTGATCTAGCAGGAACTTCTAGCTGAAGTACTGGCCTGAGGCACTTGTCTGGCATGGACTATTACACTCCAACCAGTTTAGCTTTTGCAAAACTGTCATCAACACAAGCCTTGAGAAGTGTCAGTCAGTGTTAGCCACAGGTGGTAGTAAGTGCTCGTGCCCAAACCCACGCATGTTTGTTGTTATGTACAGAAAGAAACGTTTCTGTTAGAGGTAAACAAGGCACTGAGGGGAGGAGGAAGGGGTGCAAACAGGCAAACTACTTGGCAGCACTGAAGTGAGGGGTGGTCAAATAAAAGCATCTGTTTTATTGCTGGTTTTGCTATCTTGCCCTGAAAGGTTTGCTCTGGTTTTACTGTTGATGTCCTCTGTTGCACACCAGTAGGGTTTAGTATGAAATTAAATTAGAATAGGATTTACATTCTCTTGTGCACAGTTCAGAAACTACTGTTGATTCAGTGTATAGTGTCTGGTCACAAACTTATGTGTATGTCATGACTTTTGATGTAACTTTCAGAAGAACAGAAAAACCTGTGTTCTGTCTCCCTGCAGTGAAAAAGTGAATTTCTTTGAACATCTGGCTAAAGACACAATCGTGTATTTGTTAAGAGCACCTGAAGCATTTTATTTAGTTCAGAAGCTATCCTACTTTGGCTTTACAAATACCTGCTCACCAGACTTTAGAATGAGATAAGCAGGTTTGAATTTAAACTTTCTAACTTTTCTTTTGGTGGGAGCAGTTGTCCTCCAAAGAAAGTTGACAGATTATTTCATCACTAGGAAAAACACATTTCTGTAACAAAGCTGAAGTGTGCGTTGGGAGGGGATCCTGCGTTGCAGGAAGGTTTTCTGATGGTAGCGTTCTGAGTGGTGAATTCTGCTGATTGAGCATTACCAGAATTTTTTCAATATCGTTAAGTGTTGTTCAATGTTGATTTGTGCTTGGCTTAGCAGAAATAATTTTGAGCATCACATCAGCTTTGAGCATGTTCTAACGTACAGAATTTTTAATAAAGTATTGAAGGTGTACAAAACTGTGCAATTACACAAAGGTTTCCACAGCTAAGAAATATACAGGAGGAGTCTCCTATGATTTCAGAGCTTGTATATTAACATTCAGAATGCATGAGGACTATCTGTTTCCATGCATGGGGGTGGGAGGGAAAATATGAGGAAGGAGAACCTAGACAATTGGAACAGGTAAGACAAAACCGGGGTGGCATAAGCAAAAAATCCACCCTTGGACAAGATTAGAAAGCAGCAAAGCAGCATACAGGCTGTTCATAGTTCATAGGGATGTTTGTCAAAGGATTGAAGGATGAACAAGAACTGAAAACAAATCTGTAAACTCTAAGAAGCGTTATTTCAGAAACCTCTTCGACTCCCTAGGCACATTTCTTCACCAGTGCAGAACTAGCAAGTATCTTCAGGCAGAACACTTGTTCTTAGCCAGATGTGCATACAGCCTTCTTTGATATAGTGAACATGAAGTACAGAGTATTAAATGTTTAACACAATTTCCATGGTTTTATATAGTGTTTAGTCTTTTATAAGCAGATAATGACAAAACTTTCTAACTGTACTTACTGTGCATGAACTCTTGGTGGTATGAGTACAGGGGTCTAATCCTGCTTATTTTGGGGAAAAGTCTGTTCCCCTGGAGGGAATAGGATTGCATCTTAACAGAGGAAAGCATAGCGTGTATGTACCAAGGGAATCTGCAATGTAGCATAACCATGAAAAAATAGTTCATAGAACATTAAATACTAAGTGAAGTTTATTCTTCAAATTTTATTTGCTTCTGAGAAAATTTTCAGTAGAAAAGAAATCACTTCTACACTTAACGTGCAGTTAACTTGTTGCAAATCTTGCAAGTTATAAAAAGCTTTTGCCTTGAATGTTCTTTGTAATGAAAATTTTCATACTGACTTAAGGCCTCCTGCTATCAGGTGGAGAGCAGCCTCCATTTTCCTTAAGGGCAGGAGTCTGCCTGCTATGACAAACAGCTGCCTCCGAGTTAAAACCCCGAATGCCTGAGATCTTGCTGCTATGAATGCTGAAGAAAAGCTGATGAAAGAAACAGACCCATGAATGCATTTGAGAATCTTGAACTCTTGGAATTGGAAACAAAGGCAGAAAGTTAACCAAAGTTTTTTACTGGATGATTTTATAACAGTGGTATCAGACTGCAGAAGAATTAAGAAGTCACCAGTGGATGAATAAAAGCTAAAGGGGTTATGTGGGCTTTACTATGCGGTAGTTTAAGGGATCTTACTTTAAGTGTAGAGGAGCTTTGCTCATAGCTTAACAGAAGTGAAAGGCAACAGGAAAACTTTACCTGAGGTGCTGCAGAGCCACTTCCTTCCCCTCCTCTGACACGCACTCTCTCCCTTCCTCTCACCTTCTTTTAGTTTTCTAACTCCTCAGATATTCTTCTGTTGTCTGCTTCGTCCTCCCATCGGGGATACTTACACCTGCCCCTGTATTTCCATGCTTTTTTCTGTTAATTCATTTATCTCTTCTATTAAGATAAGGAAACACAGCAAGAGTTACTGTAACATGCAACTTCTTGCCTGTATGTGAGAAAATTGGGAGCCCTGTCTGCAGGGAATGGAAGAAGGATGGTGTTTTGTTGCAGCAGTAGCTCTGCTGTGGTGAGCGTAGAAGAGGCAGAGCATGAGGAAGACTTCAGGGGTGGAGTTCGGGAGAAGAGCAATAGCTTGATGTTGTGCACTATAGGAACAGATCTTCCCTGACATTTCAGGCAGTGCTGAGCTGTGCAAGCAGCAGCTTCCATATCACAGAGATAGGTTTCATGGTTTTATAGGAAAGATAGGGAGAAACTACTCTGGAGCCAGTCTGATCTTCCCATCCCCAGATCAGCAAACAGTTCAGCAGCCTGAATAACAGCAGTTGCAGTGTGCAGTGTAAGCTGGTTCCAAAGCAGTAGTAACCTTGGAGGCTTACAACAAAGCTAGAGGAGCTGCTGTAATGAAAGGGGATGTTTCAAGGTCAGTGGTTCTTCCTTTGTTTCATTTAAAAGAAAAAAGCATAAACAACAAAGTTACACTGCTGGAAAATGCTGCTTTTTTAAAAAAAAAATCAGACCTGTTTATGCAGACATTCACAGATATTTTGCTACAGAATCATTTTCCTTAGTAATAAGGGAAAGTTATTTAGCCATTATCAGTAATAGCGCATCTTCAGAAATTTGATGCTTTCAGTGACATTTTAATCTTTGTGTATCCCAGAAAGCATCATGATTTTCACAAAGTATTAGTGAGATTATTTTAAAACTGTACAACCAAGCCATGTAAACAGGTGTTAAGTCCCTTAGTGATGGTTCAACTGGTACAGAGCTATAAAGTAATGTTAATTTTTTTCTGTCAGAATGCTTTTCATTTTATACTAGGATTATCCAAGTTTCCACATCTTATTCAGGATTAAATTTTTAAGTGTCAAAGTTGTTTTTTCCCTGGAATGAGTTGCACTTTAGTCAGGTAAAGATTGTATCTCCCTACCAGCCGTATGGAGTAGGATGCATCTCTAAGCTAATTGAAAATTTTGAAGTGTGCTAATTGTAGCTGAGACAGTCTCTTCAGGCATGAGGATATTGAATAACTCAGTTCTATTGTCTTCATTTCAGTTAATCTGCTTATACTGTAAGATTGCCATGCATGCCTTACAATGTAAAGAAGAGCAGAAACTTAACAACTGTTGCAGCTAATCGGATGACTTCAAAGGCAGAAGTTGCAATGAAAATGTTAAATATTATCTATTGTATCACAGATTGGAAAGACTGATGCATTTTTCTGGCCTGTGTAATAATGATAGGCATCTGTTTCTTCTGAGATTCAGACCCACTGCAGTCTCTTAGCTAGCTGTATTTCATTAACTTTTATAAACCTCTTGCCTTCAATAACAGCAAATGAAACTCTGGCACAATGTCTCCCTCTAGGCCACAGACAACTCCAAGTTCCAATAATTCAGTGTTGGAGTTGAATAAAAGACAAATTATTCTGTCATGTGTCAGTAGCTACAATACATCAACCAGTAATACAAGGTACTTACTGTGCAAGAAGCAGGGTTATTTTCAATTACTGTCAGCTACTTAATTATCCAAGGTGTGTGATGCTGCACAGCTCATTGTGTTGTATAAAACACCGCTTCCTGTTTGGCTCCAAACCGTGGGTTTCCTGTACCCAGGCACATGGGACCAGAAACAAAACTTGAGGTTTTGGTGGTTTTTTGTTTAAGTACAACATGTGATAAGCTTAACTCTGTTTAAAAAAAAAAAAGTTATACTAAGGGGCAAAACCCCTTCTGAATAGCATGTGTTTGTGTACAGCAGAGCTGAAGCTGAGTGGAGTGTGGCAACCACAAGTGCTCTAAGACTTGCTTTCTTATGAACAGACTTTACGTGATCTTGCTCAAAGCAAAACGTGTGAGCCTTCCAGTCAACTTGATACAATAGCACACGTATTCCAGTGATGGCTCACTGGCATCTATAAGTAAATACATCCCAGTCTATTTGATCATATGGTATTATCTGCTTCTGCATCCTAATGTAGCTAGAATGCTTCTGGCAATGTAACCCCTCAAGAACATGACTTACAGACTTTTATTATGTAGTAGGATATGCAAAATCAGCCCAAGCTGCTTGTGACCAGCAACTTCTGTCTTGGTGTGCTCAGGGGGCTTCCCAGCCAAAAGGGGCCCTTGGGTTTCTCCTCTAGGAGAAGCCTTTGGACCAGAGCTCCCTTTGTGAGTCAAAACAGTTCTCAAAGGAGCAGGCTAAATAAAACTTCCCTTTCACTGAGAGTCTCTGATCACTTGGTGTGTATGAATATAGGGGAAAATTGTGGTAGTCTATCTCCAGCATTCATTTATTCTCATTCTGATAGTCTAATATATAGACTGTGTGTACAGCATATTTGTAAAAACTTAGAATTGATTCCTGTGGCATTTTTTTGCTACAGCTTCTCTTCACCTCATCTTTCAGTGAACAAACCTGTTCTTGTTCTCACAACTGACTTTCTGAAAACTATTAAGTTGGGAGCAGCTTCATTTGTCCAAACACTTAATATCCCAATCAGTACAAGTTTTCCTGCTCTTTAATAACTCCATAGTAAAAATAAAATTGTTCTTCCTTTCTGAGGCTTTGGCTACATGCCCATGCATGACAGGTGTCTTAAGAGGACTGACTTCAATAAGAGACCTTTCTATTTGATGAGCTTTTTACATAGCAGACAATATTTTAGAAAAAGTACTGCCAAATCATGTTTTCTTCTTCAGACTACAAAGCATTACTTCTCCCCTGCCAAAAAATGAAAGTATCCCATTGCAGGTACACGTGATATTAGTGTGAGTGGATTTGCATATAAGGATTCGGCCAAATTCCTGAGTAAAGGAGAGGCTGGTTTTTGACAGTCTCTTATTCTGGTGGGAGGGCCTTGGTTTCTCAATTTCAGAACTGAAAACACCTTGCTTGGTGTAGGTGTTGCCACCGTGCATGTGTGCAGGGTCAGTTCAGAAAAATTGCATGGACACTGGGAGCTAGAAATTACCTGACTTAATGCTGTCAATCCTTAACTCCTCCTTCACAGAATTATACAAATCGCTGCTGTGATTTATGGCACAGCTGGTTATCAGGAGGGGACAAATATCGCATTTTTGCTAAGTAATGTATGCATGCATACAACAAGCTATTTTGTCAATGTCACATTAATTATCCAATAATATTGGATCTAATTCTTGCTGTACACTTAGGTATGCATTTCCTTGCATTGTAATAAATTGTGAACTAAACCACACCTATTACAAAAACACTTCTAGTAAAGCTCATCCCTGCCAATTAGCTTAGAAATGAAAGGCACTGTCCTCTATTACCTCAAATTATGAATGTTCTCCTTCAGTTTATATAGGCAGACTTTGCTGTTTAATAAGCATCATTATATGGTGGTTATGTTACAGAAACAACAGTTAAATTAGTAGATTCTGATTATTCTATTCCTGGGCTAGATTTGAGTCAAGAAAAGAGCTGTAACCCTTGCATCCAGTTTCCCTGGTCCTATGCCCTATCAACATTTCAGCTCCTTATGATCTTTCTTCAGGATTCACTGCAGATGACTTTGCAGTAACTCTTTCAGTTTTGAAAGCGTCTTTGTGCAAATGGATCATTCAGGTTGTATTCCTTGCTTTAAACAACCAAAAAAAAAAAAAAGCCCAAATCATGTGATCTGGGTATTTGAGAACTCAGTGAAAACATCCTGATTTCATGTTGCTCTTTTGTAGGTAACTGAAAATTATCTTCACTTATTGTTGGTCTTTGTTTTACGCTTTGTAGATGAGAGAAGAGATAAAAAAGAGACCAGAAAGAGACAAGCTATATGAAGTGTATTTCTGCAGTTGAAAACTAGTGAATCTAGTTACTAGCCAAAACCTTTTAGATCTGTCAAAATATTACAGTACAAAATAAGATGGACGAATGATTGTGTCTAATGATCAGGAACATGGAAAGGAAAATTGGGTCGGAGAAACAAAAAAGATAGAAAACTGTTTCCTGGCAACTTCCTACCAATATGATAGTCCGGAAACGGCTCCCTGTAAATTCATTCCATATGACAGTGATGTGAAATCTTACAGCTTGTATTGTAAGCTATCCTTTTTCTTCAGACAATAGAAAGCGCTGTTCTTGACAGCACTGAAAAGAAACCTAAGAGGAGATAGGACTTCAACTCTAATCAGAGGTTTTATTTGATGTTGGTGTTAGTGATGAATAACCCAAGGCTGTCATTAAAGAAGCAGGGACAGCTTCTCTGCTGCACTGTTTTCACTTTTTTTCAGTAGCGTTGGAGCGACCATCAGGGTACAATTCTTAGCTCTCTCTGTCTAGCTCCCGGTTGTTTAAAGCCATCCAAATAATTTCCTAATATCAGCAGGTACCATGTTGCAGGAGTTCATCAAATAACTCAAGATATACAAGACCAGTGGACAGTGTTTTCTATCCCTGTGGCTTAGGTGCAATATCTTCGGAGACAGGAAAGCCACAATTAGCTTTTTTTTTTTTTTTTTTTAATGAGAGGGATGACCCTCACTTAGCACACACTGCTTTCTCTCCCCCCCCTTTTTTTTTTGGCTGCTTGGTAGAGCAGGATACTTGCCTTATCCAGCTCTTGCTGTTTGCTGTCTTACTGAGTTTGTACTGATAACAAAAGAAACAAATGTATACCCATTGCTTTCAAAGTCTTACCCGAACTTTTCAGGCACTGAATATCTGAACAAACCTAGACACTTCTCCAGGTGTAGAGAAAGTAATTTGTTGTATACATGAGATACAAGTAAACTCAGGAGCCTGGTTCAGAGCTTAAGTCAGTGAACGTTATTATGGAAAAAAAATTAGGCAAAGATCCTTTTGAAGTACTTGAAGTACACTGCAGAATACCTCTTTAAAAATACTTTCTTGTGACCATTAGATTTCCACTCCTTGTGCTAAAAATCCCACAGATTAAATAAATTCATGGCTGACCACAGTTATCCTTTACAAAGGAAAACCTGCACCTGAGAATAAGCCTTTTTTTTTTTTTCCCAGAAAGTTCTTGGGCAGTGATGCTGAATTGTCCAGCTCCAGCTTTCCTAGGTAGGCCCACATGAAAGCGAGATTGGAGGGGTATGTTGTGTCCAGAGCAGACGGTTGTCCTGTTGCTTGCAAAGGTCACGGAAAATGGTTAATTGGGCTAATGCAAGTTTTTCTATGCTTTCTATTCTCTACTATTCTTGGGCTAACTGACCTGGATTTACCTGTGGTATGAAGGTTATTGCATAATGTGCCCTGTAGACCAGTTCTCTGGGGACTGACTGCATCTTATGTTTGGCAGCCAACTTGCCTTCACCCAGGGAAGTTGACACAAACGTAGAACCTTCGTAATTTATTTGAGCACTTCTGTGGGTTAGTGTCATGTGCTTCTCTTCAAAATAGCACTTGCACAGTGTAAGGCAGGATTTGATTAATGAGAAGATGATTTTTTTTTTAAACAATGGCTGAGATCCTTCATGTCCCCCAGACATAACACAAGGAAATCATCACACCAGATCTGGCAGGACATGCTTCATTCATCTCTTAAGGCTTATTATCTGAACAAGCTTACAGAAACATGTCAATGAATGCCTTAACAGTATGACAGCTCATTAATCATGTACTACAATAAAAATAAACATAAAATCCATCCAGTACTTTTTGAACAGTTGCATTTATTGTTTTTTCTTAGTTAATGCTGAATGATAGCTAACTTCTCCATAAGTAATACTCATCTTGCTTCATGTTTTTCCTATATCAGTAAAGTTTTAATAGAAAATCATTTTGAATAATGATGTGTAAATATAGATCAATGAACTTAGAATTCTAAGTCAAATTCTATGTGGAAGTATTATTCCTTTAAAATGAGTTATAATTATTTTCTATTTTCCTGCAATTTCCTGCTTCACTTTTACAACGAGAGAGAAGTTATATAGCACAAAAAACAAAAAAGAAACTTAATTTAGAAGATGAGAGAGCATGAGGAACATATACCATTCCTGGGGTTTTTCTTTTGAATCATCTTCAAAAAAAGTCTTTCAATCCTCTTCAGTGCCAGTTTACCTGAAATATCTCACCAAGGAACAGCAAACAAGTTTTAGGAACTCAAGCCCCTGTTACTATCTTTGATAAAAACACTGTGCATTTAGTTCTACTTTTCAATTTACAAGTGTTATAATTGTTATATCCAAGCAAAGGCTAATATATTTCCGTGAAAATGCAGCCTTTTAAGATCATAAATCTGTAGACTACACCACTAGCCAACAGACAGCTTAAAAGCCCATATGCAGAAGAAAGAATGTGCTGTGATCTGATAAGGCGTCAGAAATAAAAACATTGCTTAAGTGTGGAGGGATTTTGGTGAATCGCTGGGGCAAAGCTTGGTGTTACTTCTGCATATGGCCACGTGTATTTATTGCACAAACTAGTCTGCTAATGTTCATCTCGTGGGGGCAGGGGAACACCTGTCTCCCAAGCAGTAATACTGTCTGTGGCTATTCAAGTATTTCTCCGAAGTCTGCTTATTGTGGATCTTAACACCTGTGTCCAACTACCAGAAAAAGTGCAGATAAACTTACTGTCGTTAGGGATGCTCGCAGCACGTATTAAGATCAGCTTTAATATAATGAATTATTTCTGAGACCAACCCTGTCCATTCTTCATGCTGGCAACTACACTGAGAGGAAAAAATTACCAATCATATAAGAAATTTTATTAAGAAAATATTAAAAATTCTTCCAGTAAGCAGTACTTGTTTTAGTTTTCCTGTAGCATCTTGGAATTTTTTAATACTTATTTAATGAGTATATTTCTGAGTGTAAACTCAATTTTCAAAAGTTTAGCTAGAAGAAATCTGAGTAGATAACGTATAGAGTAAATATAGATGAAAGTAAAATTTATACTAATGATGCAAAAGAGTTTTATAAACATGCGCTTGAAGGTGGCATACAATAATCACATGGTCTATTAAACACAAATCCTCTGCCCAGGCCTGAAATATCATTCCTACTCTGCGCAGACCTCACCCTGATGAAGTTTGTAATCCTTTGGCCCCAAGCTTAAATAAAATGCAGGATTTGTTCTTTTGGCTTTTTCCTGTCTCCATGGGATTTCTTTCAGTAGCGTATTCTACATTTAATGGAGCTCTGAACAGCAAGTTTTAATGTGAAACCTGATTCTCAAGCGAAATATCAAATGTCTGGCTTCAGAATTGCCAGGACTTTACCCTTAGTATTTATCAGAACCAACCTGGAATTGGAGAATTGAATAAAGTGATTTAGGCACAGGTTTGACTTAAAGTGCATAGGTGATTCTGTTGGTACTCTGAAAATGTTGGAGTTGTCAGCTACATTGGAGCTCGAAGTCCGACTTAGCGATCAACTTTGCATTGTTTGCAAAGAGAGATGCTGTTCAACATGAAGAAGCAGACTATGTGTGAGCCACTAACAATGAGGAAGAATACACACATTCTTCATAATGAAATATGGACTAAACTAATAAAATCCTGACAAAATGCTGAAACTAATTTATAACAAAACCGATACGAACTTTCCCATTTGTATATTCTCTTATAAACCTAGAGAAACATTTCCCTTCATTTGCTGCTTTCAATGATTTATCAATTCTTCTAATACTGGTGTTCTGATAATACTTACTAAACTTTGAAATAGGTGATCCTGGTTCCTGCCTGATAAGAGAAGCTGTTTATTGGTCTTCAGTAGAAATATATATTATTTTGGTGACAGAAAAACAAAGCAAAATGTGAACATATTGATGTTTTTTTCCTGTATTCTATGAAAAGAGTGTTTTCAGTGCTAGAACTGGAGAGTGGTCAAAAGGACCAGGGGACTATCAACTACGAGAGCAGAGAATGAAGACATAAAAATGAATTGAAGGCAAGTGATTAAAAGACTAATCTGAGAGGTATTTTAAGCTGTCCAACCTTGATGCTGTAACACAAAAGGTTCTACACTTGCACACTCACACTGTGTAAATCTGTCAGGTATTCCTGCCTGGCAGGGGGTTGTGATCTTTGTGTCCACCACTGATTCCTGCTGAGAATAAAGGGGAGTTATGGTCTATATGTCTGGCTACTATGGGGAGGGGGGCAGGGGCAGGTTAATTAGGCACTTTGGTACCCCAGCCATGCCCTGGGATAATTCCAGGGACTGTAACTAGATTGCCTGACCTGACAGTGCTTTTGAGATACCACCCCAGCATCAACACGTGCAGAGGAAACCTGGGACCTGCAGAGGAACCTGGACTCAGTGCTGGATGAAAGTCTTTAGGAGAAGTGAGAATAGTTCAAAGGGCTTGTCTTTCCTCTCTAGCATGCTCCAAATGCCAATCAATAATTTCATGCAAATCTTGCATAAGCAGTCCATAGCAACAATGCTGCATGGTATTGTTGCTATCATGTCCCCCATTTTCTTTCTGCAGTAGGACGTAACCAATTCAGACATACAAAAATGGCTATGTATTAGTGCTGCTAGAAACAAATTTAGATACTTCATGGCACTTCTGTTAAATCAGTGTAAACTAGAGATGTATTCTCATTATACAAAGGAATTTGATAAGGGCAGTAAATATCCTCCAGTTTTTTTGATTTAGGTGGTGTTCGACTTGACACAATTTTGCAACTTTTTTTGATGCAACTTCATTCTGAAGTAGTGTCCTATTTTTTATAATAATATACTGTAAGTTGCTTCATATCCCTCAGATATGCTTGTAGATACTCAGTACTTTGTAGGTCTTAATATGATATTATGAAAACACTGGAGACTGAACAAGGAATGTATGTAAGATAGTTATGCATATAAACTCTGGTTGATTTTAATATGACACTTGCTACTTTCAAGCCTAGGTGAAAGTTTTCTATACTTTGATTAATACTTAATTTTCATAGACTCTGAATTCATGATAATTTCATTTTTGAAATAGCCATCCTGCAAGTTGAAAGAGACTGATTTATTTCTTTTACTATTTTTTTCCCTTGTGCAAAATGCAAAGAATTCTGAAAAGCAGAGATAATCACTGTACATTTGTATGTTAATGTTACCAGGTAATCATCTTGAAAGACTGAATATGATTAACACCTTGAATCATAAACTAGAGAAAATGTACAACGCTTGACAGGGAGTGAAACATCTAACACAGTGTGAAAACATCTGGCCAGGAAATTGTTTTCCAAACACTGAAAATTATAAGCAATTATCAAGTATTTTACCTGACTATACTCATAACTCTGTTTTAGTGACACTTTAACTGATATTATGCTTCATTTCTCAGCAGTTTGATTTTTGGATAATCACCCTAGATCTATGATTTACACTTTCATCTTCTTGCTTGATGTGTATAGCAAATATTTCTGTCATGTACTTTAAGGGGGCAATCAAGGCTGGAAATGAAATAAGGCACTCTTGTGCCAATTGAAGGGAAGAGCTTAATTCAGCAATTCTCATCAGTGAGGGATCTAACAGGAATTTCAGGTGCCCCCACATCAACTTGAGCTAAAATTCTAGGGAAGGGAGCCTGCATATGCCATTTTCTTAGCATAATGTAGGTGTTATTTTCCAAGACCTTTCTGGGAGGTGGACACATGTATGCACAACTTTGGGATGTTGCAAGTTGCCAGGATATGGTGGCAGGTGTATTAGCTAATGGTAGCTTAGGATGACAGTTGCTTATGATGTAGATAGCTTGTAAACCTTTTGAACAGAGAGGGAAATTCCATCCTTTGTGTACCTGTTTACAGTCAAATATGTTCTAACACATTTTCCCAGAACAGAAGGTAGCGTACCAGGGACAAAGTCAAAGGATGCTGGATTTCTTTTGACCCACAAATACTTATAGCTCATACATCCAAATGCTGTTTGTGACTTCAGAATGTAGTTGTCAACTATTTGTGATTTTTATTGTGCTAATAATGCTCTTCCTGTAGCTAGGCTGAGCCGTTAAGTAGAAGCTGCCTTTTCATCTCAGATATGGAGCTTCCTATCTCAAATCATTCCAGGACCCATCATTAAACTGGCATCCCTGGTGGTCATTTCTTCCTCTCTTAGATGAAAGTGGCAGTAAGAAAAACGGCACATTGTCCCTCAGTGGGAAGGTTCAGAGGAGGTCAGATCCTGACATTCTTGCACAGCTCTGGCCAAAAAAAAAAAAGTTAATGTAATAAAGGAAATGAGGTGAGTTTTCACCTCAGATGGTGATAGTGCTGCATTAAAGCTGTAAGCTATGTAAAGTCAAACCACTGGATTCTATAGGATAAGTAATTATAATATTACATCAAACAGTGCTTTATAGATGAGTCTCTTAGCTTAATATAGTACAATGGGCTACTTGGTATTGAAGTTAACATATGAGTGTAAAATATTGACTTTCATTTTAGTATCGGGTAATGTGACTTCTTGGATGGCTATACATCCCTAATCCAGTGTTTTCACCATGCAGAAAAGACAAATGGCTTCTGTTTTGAAATTGTTTCTTTCCAGACTGATTTTTCTTTAATGTTTGCAGGTTGAGGAAATGTTCCTGTTTTCCCCAGTGATAATTTTCTTGTTTCATGAGCTGGAAAAATAAAAGGGAAAATTTCAAGCAATTTAGTGTTTTCAGTCTGAAGTATGCTGAGAAATGAAAGTCTCAAAATATTTCGAGGAAAGG
Organism: Anseranas semipalmata; assembly: GCA_013399115.1. Taxonomy (NCBI): domain Eukaryota; kingdom Metazoa; phylum Chordata; class Aves; order Anseriformes; family Anseranatidae; genus Anseranas; species Anseranas semipalmata. The sequence continues at coordinate 533,098 of VXAA01001529.1, read as the reverse complement.
CTGAAATAATAAAAATGAGCTTTGGAAAACATTATTTTTCACTGCTATTAAATAATTCATATCAATGCATACAGTAGTATTAGAAATAAATGAAACAAGGGAAATTGGAATGAGGAAATGGAAGAACTTAAAATGATATTTAAATCAATCAAAGTTCTGCATCTTGAATTTTAATTTTTTGCTTTATTAGTATTAATCAGCATATTCCACTACCATTTTGGTACTAACAGAATTTTTTGTAGATGTGCTGGAAAATTTTCAAACAATACTCCAAAATATTTGAAGTGCATCACTTCCTGCTTGAATTTTGTTTTTCCTTGATGACAGCAACTTTCAGACCTTACTTGCCTTATTGACTCCACATTTGCTTTAAGGCTTGCTTGTAAACAGCTTCAGGAGAAGAGCTCAAAGATCTTCAAGTAATAGGTGAATGCATTTTAGACCCAGTTGTCACTTTAGGCAGCAGTTATCTGGGGAGAGAAAGTCAGTAGAAAGTGAGATTTGTAATGGAGGTAGGCTATATGGGTACTGGTACCGTACAGAAGAGTTTATGTAATGGTCTTCTATATGTTCCAACCTGGTGGTTCCATCGAATTCCTCAGTGCTGGCATATCTGAGAGAAGTGACCCGTTCCCAAGCATGCCAGCCCTATGGATGTTTTCAGGGAAAGCTGTTATTTCACTGCAGGACCTGAAGTGCTATCCAGGCTTTGAATCAACAAGTGCTTTCGTCTTGGTCAGTGGCCAACATGCTTGGTTTCTTGAAGAGATGTCTTTTGTCTAGTGCAACTTTCATGCTGTTGAAGTTGATACAGACATAAAAGTTGCAAACAAATTAGAATATTCCCCTCAGAAACTATTCCTAAACCATCAGAACAAATGAGTCATGAATCTGAAGGGAGAAAAGTATATGTATATTTAGAAATTTCAATTTAAGAAATTATGTTCTTGTTCTATTTTTCTGTTTTTCTATTCTCCTATTCACAAGTTGTTAACTTTATAGAGGAAGCCTTTAACCAAGTTAATTCATTAACAGTTCTATATGCAAGGCAAAAAGTGTTAATTGAAATAAAATTTTGCAAGTGAGAAGGCTAGTTTTAAATTCAAGCTGTGAATGAACATTGAATGCTCTAAGGACCTGGCCTGCTTACACTTTAAGTGGCATTTTCAGTCAGATTTGAGGAAGGTCAAGGTAAGTGCAGGGAACCGAAAAGTTGTAAGTGCTTCTGAATATTCAAGACAAGTAGTAATAATTTAAAAAAAAAAAAAAAGACTGGTATTTAAATGAGGAAATGATTTTTTTAAGAAATGTTTAAGAGCGTGCATTGTTGTGCCTTGTAGAAATACAAACCTAATATCTTCTGCTGAATCTATACATAACTGAGCACAAATTCAGCTTTTTCTATGTATTTTTTCTGTGTATAAGGGTTTAAAATCACTGCTTCATATTACATGCTGAAAACGTTTTTAGGTATTCCATTTAATTCATACGCTCCATTTAATCTGAAAATTACATGAGTCAAAGCTGACTCCTTTTATCTCTCTAAACCCACAGACATGCTTTAGGTATATCTGATGTATGAAATAGGTTGCAGGTAAAACAGTCTGCTGGACCTGAACCCTGATTTTGACTAGGTGGCTCTGGAGAAGCCACATCACTCTTCTATAACCTTGGTTTGTCTTTCAGGAAGAAAAAGATAATATCACTGACCTTTATAAATCTTATAGGTTAAGTAACATTACAGGATTGGTAATAGAAGTACTTGCTTACAGATAGTTATCTAGGAGAATACTGCAAGCAGAGTTAAGTGGGGAAGATGTTAAGAACATCTGCATATTTTACAAGAGGACCAATAAATACCTGGGCTTCAACTCTTGAATATGATTAGGGTTTCTCTGGATTATTCAACTTCTCACTAAAGCTGTGGTATATTGCTGTAGTTCTCAGTGATCGTTATAGATATATATTTTTTTAAAGTTAGGGCTGTAACTGGGCCAGCAGGGAGGTGTAGGGGAAATCTTGGCTCTTCAGGAAGCTGTTCCCTTGTGTTGACCAATGCGTTGGGAGTTCAAACATGTATAATGCAGAAATCTTGTACTAAGAGAACATGATGATACACACTGAATTTTTACCTCAGCTCAGAGATCCTGCATGTATAGGGTAGGGATACATCTTGACCACCACTTCTTGATATGATTGTTCAGATTCTTCTCTATGTCATACTTAGTGAATCTGATTAATGAACTGGAGAATTTCCAATGAATTGGAAAAATGTATTGTGTGTCAAGGTTTGGTGTCCTTTTTGATTTCGATGTGAAGTTTGAACAATGGTATTTCTATGATCGATATATATATTTGTCAAAGCTTGCTTGTTTTTAATAGTGAAGGGAGCATATTTTCTCCTCCATTATTCATAGATGAAATCACAACTTAGTGTTCAGTCGAAAACACATGATGGATGGTTTGAGGAGGAGGTTGAAGGCAAAAGACAGCTGTGACCATTTTAAAAGTACATTTCAGTGACAGTAGGGTTAGGTAAACTTAGATCATCATTAAATTTAATAATATAAATCTCACAGATAAAATACCTTTTATTAGGTTTTCATTGAATGACAAATTTTTAAAAAGTATCTTTAAAGGCTCTTCATTGTAATTTGATCCAACTGAATGTTTTGTACTCACATTGTATCTTGTCCAATTGTTTAATATGGAGATTTCAGGAGTTTTGACATGTTTATAATACTGAACACTGAGAAGATTGGTAGTTTATAAAATTTCTCTGAATTCTTTTTTAGTAAGTTAGAGTAAGCAGCATCCATATCTTTGTACAGCATAGCCCCATTGCTCTTCTTAAGCAGTGCACACAAAACAATTTCATTGTAATGAAACAGCTCACTGCAAGTTCCCAAGAGAAAATAAAACTGAATTTGATGGCACACATGTTAGTGGTGAGATTTTTTTATCATGAATACTGTTAAAGTTCCACTTTTCTCATTAGACTAGGCTAGAAACAGCAAAGTATCTTAAATTCTGAATTTGCCTTATTGTTTTATAAGTTGGTATAATGTGTTGGGGTGGAGAGGGGAAAGCAAAAATATGGCAAAACAAAATGCTGGTTCTTGCCTCTTATTTTCCAAACTCTACCTCAGTTATCCCACAGTTCAATCATTTAGTGTGGATAAAACCTAGCAGTGAAACCAACTTAGTCTGTCTTTATGGTCTTGTTTATATTGAGTATGTGCATAAGAAACACTTAAGAAATCTGGTCTGCATGTTCAGCTAAAGCATTTACCTTAAGTAAACACCTAAATTCATGTATCGGTATCTAAATGAACAACTTTAAAAATTCTGACAGTTCTTACTGAAATTTACTTAAAATTACTACATTGAAAATGTGAATTTGAAGAACTGTATTTAAAAAAAAAAACAAAACATAGTCTTAAGCATTCTAAGAATTGCTTGATTATTCCTTCAGCTATAGAGCTTGAACACTTGTCTGCTTGATACTTTTGCAGAGATCTGGGTCTTCTGTAGTCCTGTTGTTCAACCATATACTGGAGGAAAATAAGAAGGGAAACATTTCCATCTTGAATTGGAACAAAATCTTTTGAGAAAACTCGTGGGTGTTCTTAACGAGGGAGAAAATAGACTTAAATGTTGTGTGTGGTTTGTTTTAACTTCAACCCTGGTAAATACTAGAAGGGAATGTTATTAATGTGGCTTATGGTAGTTTCAGTCTACAGTATGCTGTGCCTTGTTTTGATGGGAGTGTCTGTGTGGTTTTCTAGTGCTTGTGTAGAGCAAAGACATAAATGAGATGCTTGCCTTTTATATATATAAGGAAATAGACTTGAACAGTACTTTCAACTGGCTGCATGTTTTGCCTAGCATTCACAGGTCTTCAAAGTTAAAACCTGAACACATTCAAGTTTACAGGCAAGGTTTTTGCAAGGATTTCAGACTGCAGGAAATGAAATAAAAAACCATAGATCATCATTATCAACACTGTTTATCAGGATGCTTAGAGCTTTTGAAAACACATCCTTGAGAATCTTTAGTTACTTGCTGCACGAAGAGTAATTGTGCTGCTTTGACATCCACATGAGAACAGCTTCTGAGGTCAATGGATAGCTTTTAGAACTCTTGCAAAATGTTGTCTTTCAGATGAAATTGTCTGTCTACCACAGCTCTCAGAATGCTTGGCACTTATTTGCATATTAAGAAAAAAGATCTAGTGCCTTGGTGCACTATATCTCTGGGGAGAGTACTTTATGAAGAGGGCCTAGGGTCTGTGCCCTTGCTTCCTTATTTCTGTCATAGGTAAGGGGGATTATTTCCATCATAGCCAGAGAGGTAAGAGGGAGAGAACTATCTGGAAGGGAAATGCAGAACTCGGGTTCTTTAGATCTCTTCAAATATGATGCTTCATAGGCAGATGTAGCTGCCTGTGAAAGGAGTTGCAATCACAGTTCTGGGAAACCCTTGAAGAATTGCTGTCAATGTGTTCTTTACAAGCATGTGGCTGACCTCAGTTGCAATATTGGCCTTTTGCTGCCACTCAAGGCAGGGCTGGATCTTACTCATTGCAAATATTGTACTTATTTTTAGAAATGTTTGTGAATCACCCTAGTATACTCATGAAATGTATTAGGTAGTAATGTTGGATTGAAAAGCATGCAATATTTGTTGTGCATATAATTGTCCTCTTGCAAACACTACATATAGCTCTTTCAGAACTGTTGTCTTCCGTCTGAACTAAGATCCTGATCTATCCAACTGGCTGTCCCTTTGTTGTTAGCTCAAGCTCAAAATGACTGAAACTCTGCACTCTTCTTCCAAGGGACATTGTCACTTGCTTTCTTCTCTTGACCTGTTTGCGATTCAGGCATGTATAATCTCAATTGTTACATTCTTATATTGCTTTAACTCAGTCTGTGCAGGTACCTTTAATCATTACAGATTCTTTCTGCAAACCATCTTTAAGATGTGTGCTCTGCTCTATTGCTCCCTGAGCTGGCTTTCAAAACTTAATGTCCCTATTTTTGTAACAAATTCATGTATGACTGGAAAATACTGCTGGAATATTGTTTACTCTTGGTGTCTTTGACCATTTTTACATTCTCTGTATCCCTTTGAAGGTTCCTGATTTTTTTTTTCCACATCAAATATTTTAAGTTCATCTTCAGAGGACCTTGCTTCCCTTTCCACTTTTCATATTGTAATCTCCCCATAAGCTGAATTCTGCCTAGGTATATTGAAATAGCCACCTCTGCATGTTTTTTCCTCATCTTGCCCATATCAGATGAGATAAAAATGCCAAAAACATCTGTAAACCTCATTCTTTCAAACACCTTAAGTTCTACAAATCTTGATAGTCTCTTCTGCATACATGCCAACTGTCCATCATGATGATCATTGTGTTGATTTATTTTCCAGTTTGTCCCTATTGATCAGTTCTATCTGGTTTTGCTTTTCAATAATGGCTTTTCTGCAATGATTTTATAAGCTGTGATTTGCTTTTGGGGTGTTACTACAGTGAGATTCTGGACAATGCTTTTGGGTGTGTAGGAAGGGTTTGAGATCTGGGAGACCCTGTTCATCTCTTGACAGCTTTTATTTCACATACTGACTGCTCAAAGTGATAAATTTACTGGCATCCCATAATCAGCAAGTTTTGCTCTCAGATTCATTCTATACTCTTGTCCAAGACAATACATGAGCAATTCACAAACAATTCCAAAAAGGATAAAGTTAATAGTTCATTATGATTCAGTCAGAATTACTTCAATAGTTTGAGAACAGAATTTTGTCCATATAATTGAACTGTCATTAAATATGGAAACATTAGCCAAGCATTTTATAAGTTACACAATGTTGGAATCGTACTTCACACTGATTTTACATCATGGGTATTTGAGGATGTGATTCTTCCTTGAGATATCGTTGATTTAAATAAGATGAATAGAATATACTGAGTAGAAGAACTGCTGTGTTTTTCTCTATTGGTAGAGCATAGATGAGGAAAAAAATTCCTGTATATTTAAATGTTCAAAAAAAAATTTATGCTTTGCTATGTTAATGTGCATTGTTAGCAAAAAGTCTCATAGGATCTTTAAAAATTAAATGTAGAATCTACAGAAGTTGATAGGCACTGATTCACATGAAATGTTTTGAGAATGGGTCTAGGTTATGCTGCTTCAATTTCATCTCTTATTTTTACTGCTTTTTTTGAATTGTTTGTCCATAGTTAGATTTTGTCCGTTAGCAAATCTTATGGGTTATAAACAAGGACAGCATTCTCTCATTTTTATCCCTAGTCTACAATTCTAGCCTTAGTTTTATTACTCTTCAGTGATTGTGGACTGCATTTCAGTGGATTAAGCGGTCCTTGTACATAAAGTTAGTCAAACATTTTAATTTCCTGTGGGACAAAAAAGAGGGATGCCTTATTATTGCTAAGTCTTGTGGACAGCAGTGTTCAGTGCACTAAACAGAGGTATTCAGAAGCTGCATTTAAAAAAAAAAAAAAACTCTAAAGATAGTCAAATGAATCTTTATCGAATGAATCCTTTCTTGAATAAATATTCTCCTGCTAAAGTCCAGGAACAGCAAAAATAAAACAAATTGCTAGTACGTAAATCTGCTTGACATAACAGTTGACTCTTGGATTCCCCACTGGAATCATCTGACTTGGATCTGTCAGTACCACAATGGCAACTTTGAACCACAGCATCTCTGTTGAACCTGACAGGCAGGTGCTCACTGTTTTGTCTGATGGAGTTCCAGTGCTCTGGTTACCGACTGGGTGCTCTGGTTACCCACTAGGTAACCAGGTACTCTGGTTTTCTTTTCACTAGAAACCAGGTTATGCAAGTAAATGATGAATACTCGCATCTCAGCATGGAAAACTATCCTGACTCTGCAGCTTGCACACAGTTACTGTCATCTATATTGTGTGGCATATACTGGAGAGGTAAAACAAGAAGTTATAGTGCTTTAAATATGCAAGGTACTTTGGAATATTTTACATTGTGCATGGTACTTCTCCTGCAGTATAAACTTTAACAGTCCCCAACCCAATTTTTGATAATTTTCTTCAAATCCATTTTTAGCAGTAGGCTCTCAAATATCTTCTGATATTCTGTGGTAGCAAGGATAAATGTAACTTTGCTTCTGATACTTTTTGCTTTGTCTTTTCCCAGAATATAATCTTAAAATGCATTAAGAATATTAATTCAAATTAGTACCTTGTTTTTCCATAACAGAAAAGTTGAAGATGAGCTAAAACTAGAACTTTCCAAAATGTTTTAATTGCCCTTATAGTATGCTGGTAGGGTATAAGAAATGCTACTTTTTAATTTAAAATAAATCCAACTTCTGCCTAATGTGTGTGGTGGGCAATTTGCAATTATGATCTTTATGATGAGATTCCTCCATGAAATGAGAGGTGTATTATAATTTAAATAGAGTTGTAGATCTGGTTGATTTTAATTTGTGACCCAGGGGTCAGTAGTTATTGGGTGTAATAACCCTGTGGTAATGTGACTCTTCAAGGCACATTTGTATAATGAGAAATCATAACTAGTTATAGGAAGCATGATGATTTTTTTGCCTTTGCTATTCAAATATGCTGCTCTATCAGTCTCCATTTTATATGCTCAAAACTCCAGTTAGTATGCTGTTTTTTTTCTTTTGGCTATAAAAAAACTGAAGTTGTTAGCAGCATATGATTTACTGAAGCTCACACACTTCTATTGTTCTCAGTATGCAGCCATATTCTATTGTTTACTCTTTCCTGGACATTCAGCCTGTGTTATCAATTGTATTGCTGGGAGTTGTGACTTTGGTGCCAGTAAGCTTTCTGCCGATTTTACCTGTTCCCGTGACTTAGATCACTAGTTGATCTCAGTTCTACGAACTGAAATGAAATCACAAAATTTGTGTGCTTTTAACAGGAGACAGTCCAAACCTGTAAGAGATAAAAGCACTTGTTGGTCTTTCCATGTAAGTGTTCAAATATGCCTTGAGCTGAAGTGTAACTATTAGCTTAACTTTTTTCCATTGGAGACCTATCAACTTTTGGGCCTAAGAGTAATGACAGCACTATCTTAACGCGTTGGTGTTTCTGAGGAAATATTGTCATCTTCAGTTTTAGCAGTAATAACACTCAAGTGAGACTTTATCCTGACTCAGTTTCTCTTTAGTTTTACTTGTGCTGGTTCCTTGGTCCTGTTTCTGCAGACAGCTGGAGCTTTCTGTGGGATCAGAGGCAGGGTTCAAACTGGAGGGAGATGTCTTGCAGGATGCTGAACCCAGGGCACTGTGAGAGCCATCGTGGTGGCTCTAACATGGCATCATGCCCACACTTTCATGTGTGTGTGTTTTTTTTTTTTTTTTCTCTGAAAGGAAACCTGAAAGTGAGAGCTGCCCTTTGTGTGGTGATCAGCACAGAGCTAGGCCGCAGGAGCTGGGTTGTCTCCAGAGGGTGCGTTCGAGCTGGCTATGTGGGTACTGCACTCTTGCTGTCCGCACCTGACTGGAGAACAATAATCAGTCTTTTGCTGCTCTGTACAGGCATGTCCGTGCTACAAGCTCCTTAGAAGTGTCAAAGGTGCTGCTAGAGCAGTGCTGAGTTGAAGTATAGGCCTGTATAAACACGGTGTTAGCATGTTTTCGGCCTACTGCTAACTACAGTCACTCAGCTTGCGGTGAGCTTGGAATGAGGCCAGGCCTTGCTTGCATGCCTGCACACACCTGTGGGCACAGCCTGAGACGCAGCCAGGGATCAATCTGCTCCCAGTGTGCCTGAAAGCTTGCAGCAATGGATCTTGCTTTTATTGTTAGAAACTGATATCACTTGCACCTGGAAACAGAGGTGGGATGAGCTAGAGGATCATGTTGCATATGTTCCAATTAAGAAACAGTCGGGGATTGTTAAACACTGTCCCACTAGCCTTTCAGAGACACCATTGACAAAACACGTTGTAATAGCCTGCACTGAAAGTACTGGGGGGAAAAATAATGACAACTTCTACAAGAGGAAGGAGACTTTTATTTACCACCTGATGGCCTCATTGTAGCAGGTGACCCAGTGAAATCTCAGTAAGATGAGGTTGTATTCACAAGGGAGCTTTCCAACCTTTTACCACCATTGCTGTTGCATATCACTTTGATGGAAGTGGCTGCAGGGTGAAATGCTATTTTAAAATATTTTTTGTGCACTATCTATTGCTCTGTTCATAACAGGTTTGAGATACAAAGTCTAACTATTTTCAGGTTTTGGATGTAGTCTAATTTGTAGACATTGCCTTTGAGTATGAATTTCTTCAAATCTGGATAAGGAATGGCCTTATGTTGCTCTCCTCTAGCTTATATCAGCTTGATAAAATAAGTAATACCTGTTGAAAAATTAATCAGTCTACTTTATTAGATTTAATAGTGGAGATGGAAATAACTATTAAATGAAAATTTCAAATTACAAGATGCCTTAGCAGATGACGTGCATCTGAGTTAAGAATAAATGTTTAAATTGGGCAAAGGAGGCATTTAGCCCAGACCTACCTGTAATACATTTTTATGAGGAAGTATTTGTGGAGTCAGGTTTTATGGTAACATTAGTTCTCATTTTACCTTAGTTTATCAATGATTAGAATCAACAATCTTTCTCTAGTAACTCAGACCAAATCCTTAAATTCTGTTTTCAGCTACAGTCAGCAGATGTAGAAATAAAACAAAAATAACTCGGTTGTGTATAAGAAAATATTTTCCTGCTGTAGAAAGAAAGCAACTTTACTGAGAGTACTTATTTTTTTATTATTTTTAAAGAAAGTCACATTTACTGTTCAAGTCAGGTTTATCTTTTCTAGAAAAAGTAGTCTTAATACTTTCTCCTCATAATCAACTCTCACTTTTTAATCCCATGGATTTTTTTTACTATGTGGGAGAGGTATTCTGGCTACCTGCCATTCATCAAAACCGTATTTTTTACTTATATTAATGTATTAGGACTCACATAAGAAACAAATACTGTACAAACACAAAAAAATGCAATGACTTTCCCTGCAAATTTTATAATGCAAAAACAGTTCAAACAATTGGATGCTGTATGTTATGTTTGCAGATGGGGTGAGATAACGCTCTAATGAGGTTCTAAGACAAACTGTTGTTTGCACAACTTTCATCAGCCTAAGCCAGCAGCTACTCTCAAATCTGAATTCATACCAGAAGGTCAGTTCACATGCTATTTGCTTTTCAAATAGTTGGGGTCTTGCATGGGTTTTTACCTGTAAACTGCCATAATAGAGATAAGTAGCTCATCCACATTTCTGCAAGTTCTGCTATTTGGTGAAATATAGATGATCTGGGTGCTGGATGCACAGTGTGTTCTGCCTGGATTTTACCTGTTAATTTCTTGGTTACACTAATGACAACATCTTGTACAGAGCTTAAATGGAAATGACTCTGAAACATGGCCTTTCCAAGGAATATCTATCACGTATTTTTGTTGCTCTTCAAAAACCCAGGCTGGAATTCTTGAGCTTTTGTCATACAAGTTAATGAGTCCCTGTGAAAAAATTAAACCTGAAACAATTTAGATATTACTAGAGCAGGTAGAATTTGAACATACCAAGTTGAGAATCAGAAGTAACGACTGATCATCAGCAACTTATCTAAAACAAACAAACAAAAAACAAACAAAAAAACCCCAAAACCTAAAACAAGCATGAAGCCCAGTGCAAGTTAGTCAAATAAGAAATTAATCTTTAAGCCACAAAAGATGTGCTAATCTCTCTTTAATGTGGGATATTGATTTAATTTCTTGCTGGCAGGCGGAATACTTTGCACGCTACATTTTGGGGATTAGGAATGGAGGCTGGGTGTGTGTTCACTGCTCTAGCCTAGTCTGGTCCCATCTGGTATGTTGGTCCCTTCAAGGGATGTGCCACACTTCCTACCTTCACCAAAACCTGCTTCCCCTGTGAGAAAACCAGGCTGCAGTGGAAGGGAAGAACCTTTGGTGTTTGCTGCAGTGGGGGTGATGAGCAGTGTGCACTTTCATCCAGGGACTGGGAAATGCTCCCAGTCCTGGGAATAAATTGGATCTCCTGTAATAGCCAACGACAGGCACAAAAACATGTGTGTGCAAGGCAGCAGTGGGTGAAGGGGGGGAAGTCACTGGGCGGAGATCAGGGAGGAAAAAGGGAATTGTGGAAAGACCACTCCTGTCTGAAGTAGAAAAGGTCCAGCATCCTGTGAAGTATTTTTCCATCAGCCATGGACTCAAAAATCCACTTGCACATATATAACTTTCTTCATTTGTCAGCTTAATCTGACAAAAAAAAAAAAATCTCATGCCCTCTTTGTGCTGGAGTTTGCAGGCTGTGTAGCTGCCCCTCGTATTCTCTGCCTCCTCTCTTTTCTAAGTTCACTGAATATTTAGTATCACTGCCAGCTGAATACCTCCAGGTGCCATCTCTAATTTTTTCCCAAACATTGACCAAAAATGTGACCGTGTGTGTGCATGTTTACCCAGTGTTGGAGGGAGCTAAAATGGTACTGTCTGACTCCAAAAGACAATAGTTGTCTGCTGGAGTAGTCCTACACTGACTTCTACAGGCGAGAGGGGTTAGTGTCACAATTTTCTTTTCAGTTATGTTGATATTTTAAAATTATACCTCAAGTTTTTCCTTCTGTCGCTGTTCTTTCTCTGGTACTTCTAGCCTTCTATTCCTATTTCTGATCACTGGCTACTGAAGATTTTTTTTCTCCACTGAAAATCCAAAGCATGATCCTTCAAACTTCTGCATTTCTACAATATGGTTCTGAGACAGTATACTAGAACTAAGAGTACTGAGGGAGGGAACAGCAGGTAGATTGGGGGCATAAAATACAGAACCAATAGAAATATTGTGGGAAAATGATGCAGAGGAAGGATAATACCTATACTGTAACCAGGGAAAGACAAATAGTTCAGAAAACCCACTTTAGTGACCCATTTTCTTGTTTCAATGCTGGACAAGAAATGATTTATGAATTTATAGGGCACTATTTTTCTATCAAGGTACTTAGATTTAAACAAGCAAATTGAACTGAAATTTGAATACTTTACATGTTCTACATAATTCTAGTTGAATGTGTTCTAAGGTCTCAGATTTTGATAAGCTAACACTTTGTGTTAACTTCACATGTAATTTCCTTGCTTAAAATTAAGATATCACAGAAGCACTTGTTTCCATTAGCCAATGTTATACGGGTTTTGGGCCAGTTAATTTCTCCAGGTTTTCAATGCGGCTATGAAATTGTGTGCCAATGTACTTGTTTGTTTGCTATCATCTGAAGGTTTTATTTTGGGTGATGGCTAGGTACGAGTCTCCATGCTGAAGTGTCACCTCTTGTCTGGGTTAGGTACATTTGAATAGAAGTGCCAGCTTTAATGCTGTCATTCATATGGCTGGTGAGAACTGCTGTGTCAAGTTTCTTCACTTCTGTAATCCAGAAAATAAGCTTTCATTCAGCCTTTACCCACAGCTCTTTTTTTCTCTGGATGAGAATGGCTTTTTGTTCTGGATGTAAATGCTCAGCATGACATGACGTGAATTTCCATACAATGCAACGCTGCTTTTCACTGGAGAGGTTCCTAAATACACGGTTCCCTACATCTTCCTCCCGAGGCCAAACAACAACAAAACATCAACACCTCAACGTTTTAAAAATGCATGAGCAGTGCACAGAATAACAATGCTTGAGTAAAATTTCCAAGGTATCGATGCAAAGCGTGGGCAGTAAGCGATTAGGCTATTAGTACCTAGCAGCAGAGTCTGCACGCTCCCCTGAGACATCAGCGTTGCTGTTGTCAGGCAGCAATATGATGATTAGCTTCGTTTTGATCATAGCAGAGCTCTAAATCAGCGCTCCCTGTGCTTCTGTTGCTCCTTGTGCTTCTGTCGATTCCTTTGGGAGTTGAGATGATGTCACTTCTTGTCTTCACCGTGTCTGCCTGCTTGGGAGACAGTTTTGTCAGTCTGTGACTGTCACGGTAACAACCTTCACAAACAGGCTTGGTGTTATAAGGGCAAAGATGCACAATATTATTTTTTTCTCAAGTACTGGCAGCTCCCTGGATTTTACACTGAGCTCTTGTTTTGTCATAAATGGCATTTTTTTTTTTTTAACATCTGCAAGTCTTCAGTGCTTGCTCCTCTGGTAGGTAGGAGTTGCGTCTAGTTCACCCTTGCTGCAAGGGTTGTGTGCATGTGCCCTTCCTGGCTTGGCTGAATTGAGGCCTTCCCTTCCCGTGCTGGTGCTCTCTTGAACTGTTTTTAATTCTCAGACATGTTCACGAATGTTAGAGCATTTCTCACTGCCTTCAATTAGTAGAAGAGGGTGACTTGCACTTCATGTAAAATCCAGCTTGGGGTCTTTTAGTAGCTGTAATCAGGTACAAACTCTTCTCCAATTAAAAAAAAAAAAAATCATGGTCAAAAATAAAAATCCTATGGTCATAAACTCTAGTTTCATCGTCTTACCCTTTACAACAAAGCCTTCACTTTCAGATTTTTCTTTTTAGATGAAGTACATCTTCATGTTACTGGCAGTCGTTATTTTCCACCAGAAGTAATGAAAAATTAGTGAGCATCTCAGACAAATCTTTTTCCAAGGAAAAATCTGTACCTTTCTTGTTAGCATCTGGTGTACTATACAGGGAACAAAACGTGGTTTCTGCACCCAAGGTGCTATAGTGCAAGTATGAAGGGGGCAAAGAATGAAGTACTGTTTGTTAACAGGATGGGAAATGAGTTCTGCATGGCATCAAATTAATTATTTTAGGGATCAGTGGGCAGCATCACAACAAAGAATAAATTTTAAGGTATGCTTTTGAGGAATTATGCGGTCCTGCAGAACTTTGCCATGAGGTTTAATTACAGAGCAGAAGCACAAAAAGTGCCCTTTTGGAAATCAGGGAAGTGATCTACAGAAGCTGTTATTGCTATAGGTCTCAGGTGTGCCCTCTACAGTTGCTGAAAGCCTCTTTGTGTAGAAAAGATAAGATTCAATGGAGAGAAGCCATTGGAGTTGGGACTGTAGGTTTGAGATTCATATGAACTTCAGAATAAGAATTATGCTACATAAAACTTACCTAGATTTCAAAGAAAAATTGAACTTTCACTGACATTCCACCACCTACAGCATAAACTTCTTTTTGTTTTTGTCAGTGAGATCAGGTATTTCACTGATAACATAGGCGAGATTTTACCTCTTGGGTGCTTCTTTCCAGTGTCCAAATTCTGAAACTTCTTTCTCACATGTTCTCTTCGAATACACATAAAGCTAAACCTTATCCAACTTCTTGGCATTCTTGCAGCATGGTTACAGCAATTTTTTTATAGCCTTGAGAAATTAGAAGTCTTCAAACTGCATTAACTTTAGACTTGAATGGAAAAAGAAGTCAGAAAACATAGGGCTACGCTACCTGTCTGTTGTAAGCTATGACCAAGGCTTTTGGGGCTATTCCAATAGCACATCAGAGCTACTTAGGCTGGATTGGTGGACAGAAGGCAAATTTAGCTCAGATATATCCTGTATAATTTCATATGACCTAATATTGTGTATCTCCATGTATCTTTGTGTATATCATCCTGGGACAAGAAATTGTAATTGAGCTGTAGTAACGGTTATTTATACAGCAAATATACAAAGGGTTAGTTCAAGAGGCCTGCTTTAACACTTCCTCTGTGTGATCTTCCATAGCTTCATTCCTCTTCCCTAACACCTTGTATCCATCCTCCATAGTTTTCTGTATTAGTTGATTCTTTTTACTAGTCTTTCCTTTTTTCTTTTTTCCCTTCAGTCCGGACCTCCTGTCTTTGAAAGATCATTCTTGAGATCTTCAATATTCAGGGGCTTTCACAGAAGTATAGGCTACTCAAACTGTAGGCTATCTGTAGGCTATACTCATAAAACCAGAGTATCTTCTCAGGTATAAAAGCAAAATAATGCCTGCAAGCATGCTACAGTGGAGCAATAGTCTTTCCTTATTTTCTACCCACTTAAAAATTAAGGAGGAAACCATTAGTTTTGCGGAAACTACTACTTGTACAGAGCAGTCAGCCTAGGAAGAAGAAGCGGAAGGTCTTCTAATCAGAAGCTTTAAATAAGGCAAAGCCTGTCTTTCATGTTTTAATTCAACATACCACTACTGAAAATAGCCAGAATAAACAATAAATACAGTTTAACAAGTGGGAAAAGAATCCCCCATCTTTGACAACAGAAGTGTGAAAACAATAGCAGAAAGGTGATGTACAATAAATCTGTACAATTTTGACCTTGAAGCTTATATCTGAGAGAACTGTGCAACTATTACATGATTTCCCTCTGGATCAAAATCAAAAAGATGTACAAAAAGCTTCTGGAAGCTGTCAGGAAATAGAACCTTCAGAAAGTAGGCACAATTAGATAAAATCTTTTTAGAGTTTCACACTGAAAGAAATGAAAATGAAGTAATATTGTTGAAAGACCTCCTATAATCATATAGGGAGTGCTAGGTTCCAACAACCCAGCATTGAGGAAGAATAGAGCGTTTTCCCACTAAGTTGTGCTACAGGGGATTAAAATGTCTCACCAACATTTCAGTCAGCTGTATTGAGGTAGTATATATGGATTGTTCCAAAAGATTAAAATATAGGTTCTTCAAAACAGCTGTGCTCTATAGTGCTAGGAAATAGCTTACCTATTCTGTCAAACTTCATGTTTTCAAATGTTTTCCCATTCTACATCAGGAAAACAAAAGCTTAAAACTTCTATGAATCGAAGCATCTTAAAAGAACTGAGTATATCAAAAACTAAATGATTAAAGATAAGTAATAATAGAACTACAGCTTAAACCTGGATTTTGTGCTCATTCTCCATAAACCTGATGTTCCATGTCTAATTCTGAAGTGCTTTAGTTAACAGTATTATTGACTTGGGATGCTGTCCGCAAGAGGCACCTGGTGAGTGTGAGTGTGTTTTTCTTCTCCCCAGATAATTTTATAGCCACTGGAGTATTTCATCTCTTGCAACAGCAGTGTGAGATCGAGGAGGCCCAGCCTCTCCTGTGCAGGCAGAGCTCTGATGCGTTGTGCACTTGGGTTGAGGAAACCCAAAGCTGAGTCAGCACATGAGCTTAAGTTTGGTTTTTTTTTTTTTTTTGAAATCCAAAATCCAAATCCAGGTGGAAAAATTGCGCTGAAATATAGCATGAGCTAGCTGGTGCTTCCTGTTGTCTCCTAAATGCAAAAAAGTAGCAAGAAACTAAGTTGCGACAGGGTAATGGAAAACAGCAAAACTTTCTCTTTTCAATTCTTATTTTTAGAAAGATTGAAAAAGATTCTGCAATCTACTGATTACTTTGTTGCAATTATTTCCTAGCCTGCTTTACAAGTTCTAGCACAGGGTCAGATGCATCTCATTTTGATTACTCTTTAGCTATATCTCTTCTGCATTTATTTTTGAACATTGTTACTGCTGTTAAAGCTGACCTGGGTGTTAAGACACTTCCAGCAGTAGCAAAATACATCACTTCTGAGAACTGCTTTCAAATCTGACAGTATAGTTCAGATTTCCTGCCATCACCTCAAACTGGTAACTTCTGGTAGTTGCTTTAAACATATATATTTTTTTTCTGTTTTGTACAATACTCATGCTTTAGCAGCAGCATCTCTTTCCAAAGGTAGCCTATGTGGAAAGTCCCATTCAAATGGGACCTGCAGTTTGCACCAAGCAGCAGAAGGTGGCTGTGCAAGGAAGAGCACAGCTGTGAACATGGGGTGAGAGGAACAGAAGTGCTCCTCTGGGGCACGAGTCAACCTGCCACCAGCAGCTTGCTGAGCTGGTCCTGAGCCCTGACTGATGCTGCTGCAGAAACGATGTTGTACTGCAAAAACTGGTTTCCAAATCTCTTTGTGAGGAATGGCTGGATGGACTTTTCTAAAAGTTGACACTGGGGATGTGGGGAATGGCAGGAGGTGCTGAAATGGCCTCATGTCCTCCTGCCTGGTGCAGCAGGTGATGGGGGCAGGTGCCCCTGGTGCAGGCTGCCCTGCAGCATGCTGGGGTAAGGTGGTGCTGCTGATGGTGGATGCTGCAATGGGTGTTTGTTCCTTGTTGAAGTTAAATGGTCGCAAGATGAGGCAGAAATGAAACTGGAGGGAAAAAAGCTGTGGGGGGGAAAAAAGTTCCCAAATACTTTTCCACTCTTCATAACCATATTCAGTTTTTGAAGCAATCTATGGTTTTAATGACTCACTATTAAAATTCAAATGTTTGTAATCATTTTATACATAGATTTATATAATAGTTTTCCCTCATGCAACATGAGCACACAGTAATTATGTAGAAATTGCTGTCAACCAGAAAGTAAAGATGAGCTTACTAAGAAAGCTAACAAAGCAGTTAAGTTCAATAACAAACAGTTTATTGAAACTAAATACTGTATCTGTGGCAGATATGTTGCAAAAAAATAGTTTACTTACCAGAAGGGGCAAGGCATTCAGTTGCATCAGGATTGAAGCTGTAACTCACTTAATATAATTGGCCATGGAGGATGATGAATCTATTTATCTTCAATTTCCTTCATCTTGAGAAGTGTAGTCTGCAGTCCTTGAAATGCATACAGATACACTGAATATACATTCATGGCATGAATAAAACAAACTCCTTTGAAGCAGTACTTACATATTTGGGCACCCTCGGAGAAGTCTTCTCATAGGTGAAACATTTTGGTTCTTATTCAGGGTAAAACGGTTAATGATGCAGCCTCGTGGTTCCTAGGGGGTTCAGTGTGCTGGTTCAAGTGCCCGCCTGGAAGGGCTGATATCATTGCAGCAGCTCACTCTGCTACACGAACACAATCTGCAAACTTCCCCTGCCTCCCCTCCAGTCAGCCTGAGGTATTAATTCCAGTACCTCCTGGGTTTGTAGCAGACGGAGTGATGGACACTTCTCTACGGCAGGAGGTTTTGAGAGGGTGAAACAGCAGTCTCCCGTGTGTGTTATATCTCTGTCACTCCTCTACGACACCCTTCTCAAACATGAGAGAGCAAGAAGAGTCCTGCTGCAGCAAAGGACAAGTGAAGTAATTGCTTGGGACATGTGATGCTCCTCAGTCTGGAGACATCTGATACTTAAAAAGGAGTCTGATGATTTGGGGTAGGGATGGTAAAGCTAGGAAGATGCTAAACTTTCACTTATGTAATATTTAATCAGTGGTCAAACTTTTCTTTTTCACTGATACTTTGCTGGAAGCCTTAGTAAATAGAGGAGGTTTGTTTTGGTAATAGTACTCTAATGAATAAACATAAACACTGTAAATATATATGTATTTAAATAACATATATCTTCACGTTACTTCCAACACGTCACATATTTAATGCTAACTGCAAAATATTAGTGTGGCGGTTTCTCATTTTTCGGTAATGCTGGCAGTATTTGCGACCAGCAAGCTAATGTACTAGCAAAGCATACCATCCAGAGCTAACGTGATCACAGTAACATGATGGCAGCAGGAGAACAAATATCCGTGTCCCCTAAATCCCCTGAATGGGAAAGGAGGAGGATCTTCTAGTGCTGTGGTCTAAAGACTACTTTCATGTTTTCCAGAGACTGACTGCCTCTGTGGACCTAAAGACAGTCAAAACATATCTTTCAGTACCAAATCCCCTTTGTGATGCATCTGTCACATTGCTGCACTGTTTGGGAATGCCATAATGTCCTTAATTTTCAGAAGTAGAGGATAATGGGGGGGAAGAAAGAGAACAAAAGGTTAGGAGTAGGAAAAAAAAGGATTTTCTGTTTAGTTATAAACCATATGTTTCTCTTTTGTTTGCTTTCAAGGTTAGATTTAAACCTAGCATTTAAGAATGCCCCAAATCCTCACCCTAGAGGCTGTAAAGTGGATGCCAAGAGGACAGCTGAAAAAGAGTTGATGTCTGTTGGTAGTTCTCACTTAGCTGTACTTTGCAGTAAGACCTGCTGTTAGGAATCAATGGGTTGATTATGGTGTCCCTGCTGGTCGGGCTTCACTGCAGGACCCCCCTGTTCTCAGGGTAGCCGTCACTAAATGTCTACTGACTCATCTGCTCTCCAATGCCGGTCACAGTTCTTCACACAAAAATAAATGGAGCATAGAAGAGACTGGGAAAGCCTCTGCATTGTAATTGCATTCACCATTAGAGACCTGTGCTTTTTTTTAGCAAAATCATCAGAAAGCTAGAACAAATTCTATAGATGTGCCTAAACAGGTATATTTACTGAACATGAATTTTGAGAATAAATGATCTTGTATTATTTTGAAGGAGGAAAAACTGTTACTGCATTGTCATCAACACTCATTTTTTTTATCCTGTTATCAGTAGCTAAAAGTTTTTTTTTTTGTAGTTCACTAAATCTTTTAAAAGCTTTATCCAAATATCACTACTGCTGCCCTGTCTTAGAGGGTCTTAAATAGAGACATCTAGCACTTCTTGTGTTTGTTTTCTACTTTTTGATGTTTATCTAGCCAAAAGAAAAAGACCAGAGCGGTGTGTAGAGGGACTCCCAGGGTGATAGGTGGAAGCGGACTTGGACATTACTTGGCGAGTTTTTTTTAGGTGTTAGGTTGTATGACTTACTGCTTGAATGTGTCGGTGTGCTTCTAAAGATCAAGAAAAGTTGGGAAACCTAAGGGTTACTTAGGTTTTATTCACATTTCTTGGTTTGCTTTTCTCCAAAAGACTGAAAGTCCTGGGTAGTATTGCTCAGTATGACAGATGAAGGGTGAATAGGTTTCAGGAAGTACTAAATATTTGGCTTCTAAAGGGTAGGAGCCTTAAGAGAATGGAAAAATGAAACAATTGCTATCACTACAAAATGTTTGCAGATATAAGAGTTAAGGATCAAATATTTTTATGTCATGAGACATAAACATTTGGCTGCTTCAGTGCTCTGTTGGCTGAATGTATGCCCTGAAAAAGTCCTGCTGCTGTAGCTCACTGGTTGGGTGGGATTATGCTGGCTGCTAGAAAACCTGGTACAGGCTGCAGCTCTACTTCTTTTTTTCCTCCCCCTTGGCTTGTTTCTAGTTAAGTTGCGTGTTATGCTTGTGTGGTAGCCTACTGCAGGTTTCTCTGAGTCACAGAGCAATTCCATCTATCTTTCTATATCTTCTGAAGACTTTTTAAACTAGTGAACAAGTTTCACTGCTACATAGCAAAGCAGGTCATTTTCCCTTCTTTGGTCATAGGTAAGAATAGATAAGCTTAAAAGAGCAGTTTGCTTATTTAACCTGTGCTAAATGACACAATGTCGGTACTTACTGTAAAGTAAAAGGTTGTCGTAGCAGTAGCCGTGATTACTGTGGCCTTTTCATACAGTAATATTTTGATGAAAACATTTAGGAAGGAGAGAAATACAAATTTCACGTGTGCACACATGCCCATGATCTGATCTTAACAATTGTTTGCTAGAACTTCTAATTTTTTTTTTTTTACTGTCATTGACCTGTAGGTTTGATTCTCTAACACAATAAAAACCCACTAGAATAGGGTTTATTTCTTTCAGGACTTACTTAAAATTAGACTCGTCTGCTTAGAATAAGTTGCCATATGCTTTAGTAAGCTGAAAATCAAATGGACCTTAACAGTATTCACCCGCAGCATAGACTTAGTGTGTCATGAACACCCCATCTGAGGATCGTCTTGATGCAGTGAAAACTGACCGAAGAAATTTTTGCTTTCTCAAAAAATTTGCCTTTGGTGAAAGTGGATTTGAGGTGAAGATTTGATTGTGCAGTTATTTATATTTTTAGGCAAAAAAGTATGTCATCTCTGCTCTATTCTGTTTCCATTATACTTCAGTGACTTCTGTATGGAATAACCTCAAATGTTAAATATGGATGTTTATTTGTTGTTTCTCATGGCTGCCAAACACCAGCTGGGTTCTTTTCCTTCCAAACTTTCTTCTTACAAATAGTCTGCAGGCTAAAATGTGCCTTCTGTGACAACTTAGAAATGATGCTGTTCTGTTTATATCCTCCCTGGCAACCCTATTTTGCTTGAATTGTGTCCTTCGTGTTACCTAAGAACGCTTGTAGAAGTTGCTTTTTTCTCTTAACTTACCTGTGAGCAACTTCATATGTTTGGCTTTTTTCCCTCCTTTTGAACAATCTCCTGACTGTGACTTCTGTTCCAAGAAACTGAAATTAATAGCTATAATCTTCTGTAGACATTTTTCTGAATTTTATTCTTTTAAGACCTTAGGCAATAATTTCTCAATTTTTAATTCCTCTCTTCATGTTTGAATTTTCCTAGCTTTTCCTCCAGTTTACTTTGTCTTCTCTTAGTGTTGCTGTCACTGCTAGTGTAGTGACTTAATTTTTTAATTCAAGTAGGATATTTTCCTGTCTACACAGTCCTGTGTCATGACAGTAGCCTCGCTACTCTTCACCTCTATTAAGGATGCTTGCTGCGAGAGGCTCATTGTGACCTTAGCTGGAAATGTTTTGTGCCTAGCCCCGTCAGCAGGTCAGAAGGAAGTATTTGAAGTCGCTTTGGCTGTTCCCTGAAAATACATCCTATTCTGGAATGTATTGTGCTGGATACAGGTGCATCTTTTGCTCATTACTTTTAATATAAAACTCCTTTGTATTTATATGATGCTAGGATACAGTGAGAATGATGCTTACCAAATACGGCTCCATCTCAAAAGATATATGCTCTTAAGCCCGAAGACTTTATTGAAAATAGTAATACAGTAGGAGGTACTGCAGAATCAGCATTTATTTGTATTCTTATATGCATCTACTTCTATATCTGAGGTAGAGGTATTCTGTTTTCCTTTCCTTTTGTAAGATGCCCCAAAAGACTCTTCTCATTTCTTTTGTTGGCAAGTTCTGTAGTAGTAATACCTTTTGGCTTTAAAGCAAAAAAGCAGTGATTGCTGAAATGTGAATGACATCCATACTCCCAGTGGCAATTTCATTATTACATAGCTGGTTAACCTACAACTTTCTCAAAGAAAAGTGCTCCTAACTGAGAATTGTCTCACTCCACAGTTGTCCTGGAGTTTCCTGGTCAGATGCTTCACTCAGGTATGCCAGCGACAGGAACTGGTCTCTACCATCTTCCCACCGAACATCCTATCTTCTCAGCTTGGCAGTCTTGATTGCCTTACTCTGACGCAGTCAATGTCCAATTGTTTCTGGCTAAACAAGGACAGTGTCAGCAGAATAGCAGGCCAAACTTCCTTTTCATGTTGTCTCTGCAGAATGAGAGGTAAACTGACGTTTCCTCAGAGGAGGAAAAACAAATAGATATTTCAGTGATATGGTTGGATGTCTGTGTAGTGTTGTACTGGGGGCAGAGAATAATGGGGGCTGTAGGCAGGAGAAAAAATATTTCCTTCACCTTTGGTTTATAGTGACTTAATATGGCACATGTCTGGAGACCAAGACCGGTGTTGAGTCTGCAGGTAATGCATAGGCAGAGAATATGGAAGGAAGATAATCCTGGGCTTAGAGCGTGACTACAGAAATTGGTAAGCCATGGGAACCTACTGAAAAGGCCTTACACACTGAAGAACTTCAGAAAGTAGCTGGGCAGTCTGACTTTGATGTTCTATGTTTTGAACTTGGGTACGTGAACTTTGAACATGGTAAGACCTAGATGGCAGTAGAACTGTTCTGCTCTCATTCTCTTGTCCCTCGTCTCTTGTCTCATTCTAATTCTGGAGAGTTCACTGCACTGACACAAAAATGTGTTCTTTAAAATTGTATGTAGTGTACAAGTATCCATTCTCAGAACGTGTGCAAAACAGAAATGTGATAACTGAGCTCACAAGGCCAGGTTTTTCACTGACTTTTGTCCTCATGCATGAATGCCTGCACTTCCTACACAAGTAACAGGCACCTTGTTTTCTAGTGCGAGAGAGTCACTTTTAAACGGTTCGTGGATCATCCATAAGTAATGCATCAGTCTAAAGACTGCACAGAGCTCAGGGAGTCCAGAGCTCAGAGGAATTCTAAATCTCTACAAATATTTGGTAGTGAGAGAAGCTCTAAAGGTTTGCTTTGATTAATTAGAACTAAAAATCATCTCTGGAGAGAGGGAAACAAATGTAATGAACATGCAGCAATGAACCAGGGCACTTCCCGAAGTAGTATTATGATTTATATTTTGTTACTGACTGGTGAGAGTAGCAATATATTTCAATGCAAGTTAATCTTAGTAAGAAATATGTATTTATGTACCAAAAAAGCAACAGCACAAGCAGTATACATTTTCCTGTGATTACTGCATGTTTGTAATAGAAATGTATACAAATGCGCATATTTGAAAATGTATTGCCCATGTGCTCTAGAGTGACACTTAAATACTTTGTTAACCATTCTTCACCACAGAAATAGGATTTCTAGGTCATGAAATACACATGGAATTTCTATACATGGAAATCTTCACAATTGAGATTAATGTCTTACTGTGTTAGAAAATATTTTCACTGCTGCTAAGTCACTAGCTAAATCTCTTGGCTCAACGTAACGGTGAGGTGGAGACCTTTCGGACAGTCTGGTGGAGAGGGCATGCTTCTCTGCAGCTGGGAGTTCCTCAGGAGAACTTCCATGGTGCAGAAGCACAGGCTCCCCTCAGCTCAGAGTGGAATGGGAGACATGTGAAGAGGCTGCTTTAATAACATATATTTCAAGTGTGTGTTGCACTGCATATCTGGGAAAGATGTATGGCTGAAGAGTCTTCCGGCATCATGCTGGGACCAGGTACTTGAGAGATCTGCTTCGTTCAGTGTTCGTTCCAACAGTCAGACAATCTGTATAATGGTAGTCTCAAATGTACAGTCTTCCAGTCAAACTTCGAGATAACAGTGAATAAATAACACTGTATATCACATTTTAGAATATTTACAACCACTACCTGAGCTCACTGACAGCAATCAGACCCTGGAACAGCCCGGACTCCCCCGCATTATCAGTGCGCTGCTGGGAGGCATTGCATCCCTCCCAGCTCTCCCACATGTGCTGTGGGACTCATCTGTTCCGATCCAGCTGTGACTGTACAGGGCTTGTCTGAGGGCCCTCAGCATGCCTTCAAGCCTCCCACCTGGAAGCGGGAGGAGCTGTTTTCTGCTCCTCCATATGCTTATACCTCACTGGAGTGTGAACAGTCCCTTCTGGGTACCGCAGATGTTTGTCATAAACTCATGTTACAGATACCCACGATGTTGTCACCCTGAGGAACAAGCAGTACATTAAAGCACGTTGTATTTTCTTTGTTTGTCTCATCTGGAACAAATTTCATACTTTTAAGCATCAGTTTAAGCTATTGCAAGCACGTTTGCTCTGATTTCTCTGCTAAATACAGGATAAGTTTTTAAAAAGCTGTTCTTCACTAGTGCCGCTCTGTAACTTCAGTGCTAAACACAAATCAACTTTTTCTATTTGCTTATTTTGTTTGGCTACTTCCTCTGCTAATACAGGTATCGTTTCTCTTAAATGTGGCTAAGACCAGTACTCTTTCCTTTTTGACTTACTTTTTAAAAACTAAGTTCTACTCCTACCATACCTTGGAAGGTTTTCCTTTATTGATGTGAATTCTTTCTTGACAATCTGTTTTCCAGCAATCAATAGAAAGTATCTATTGTCCTTTTCTAAAATGTGAGCCCTACATGAAATTGAAGCAGTTACATTTTTCTGTGATACATTCGGTATCCTGGTGCATACTGATGCATTCTGGGTTTGAGAGCTCCCCTTTGCATTGATTTCAGGGCTGGAAATGTTATTCTGGCTACCTTTTGTTCAACATAATCCTCTATGAAATTCTTTTGTCTGAGATAAATCAGTATATTTAAAAATAAATTGTATATGATTTCTAAGCTCTGAATGTTATTCTGCTGCCCCTACATTTCTCTAGCAGATAAGCTTAGCATGGAGTCCTATTTCTTTTTCCTCATGGCTGCATTGCCCATTACTTTGATTAGGGCTCTGTTTGAGATGAAGTGCTTTTTTGTCGAGAATGTGCATTGTGATGCCTGAGATAACTCTGGCAAAGTGATATAATCTACAGCATTTTTTCCCTCTCTTCTGTCCTTATACTAGCCTCATCTTGGCTTCTGTCAGTTATAATGGTTCACCAAGAGGTGAATTCTGTTATTATTTCACTCATTGTTGACCTCTAAAGCTAGTGCCCTGTCTGCATGTTTTGAATTCTCAGCAATGCCCCTTAAGCTTTGTTCTGGGCTGGGTGCATTCTGCTACCTTGTCAGTAGTGAACTTCAGATCTTCTCGTAGTCATCATCTGAGGCTTGTTTAAATTCTGATCCCAGATCTGATTTAGATTTCATTCAAAGAT
Organism: Anseranas semipalmata; assembly: GCA_013399115.1. Taxonomy (NCBI): domain Eukaryota; kingdom Metazoa; phylum Chordata; class Aves; order Anseriformes; family Anseranatidae; genus Anseranas; species Anseranas semipalmata. The sequence continues at coordinate 507,728 of VXAA01001529.1, read as the reverse complement.
ACCTGTTCCCTGCACTGTTTTATTCCTGTCATAGGTTCTCTTCCTGTAGAGTAACCCTCTTTTGTGTATTCTGATTTTTTTTGTCTTTCATGTATTCAGATACACTATTTTTAGGTCACATGCAGAATTTTTCAATTTCCAATTATATTAAAGTTTAGTAACTTAAAATGTGTATGCAGCCTTGATGTGAATGGTAAAACAACTTCTGATCTCTGTTGGGCTATGCAATGAGGTCAGATTCCTTCTTGCACTCTTTCATAAGGAAAAAGCTCCCCACTGAGCACTGGACAACGTAACAAGATTTCTCTCTGTCTAGGGTGCATGCTCTTTGATCTCTGGTTGAACATGGGGGAAGAGATTTATTGGGGGATAGTATTTAAAACTACTTCTGCCAGTTAATTTTGGAGGAGCTGCAAAGAAGTAGCACCATACAGAGGAAGCAGGGTGGTAATTGGTTTCTGGGATGATATGCTTAACAGGAATCCTTAGGAAGGACTAAAGGAGGTCCTCCATCTTCCACATTTCTACCCCTACTGAAGCTTCCAGGCTTTCTCTTCCACTCAGTTATGGTTATAATGGTTACTATATAACCATTTATTTCTTTTAACTCTGGGTAATATGGATAACTGGGGAATCTTTTTTTTTTTTTTTTCTTATAGCTTATAACAATCAGAACAGAAATATGTTTACATAAGGAGGTACAGAGAGACACTGGGGTTATACCCATTGTGTCAAGAAATAGTTGATTCCAAAGATCTGAACCTTTGAAACTTGGGAAAAAGTTTTAAATTGGGCAAAAAAAAATCTTTAATTGCTTAAAGATTAAAAAAAAAAAAAGCAGAATGAAAACATGCTTTTTTTGTAGTGTGTAATTTGCAGCATACCTTTTCAAACAATGGAAAACAAAAATGTGTTAAATGGGAAACGTTACTCCAGCATGCACAAGATGTAGAATTTTTGAAGGTGATACGCACAGCACCTTCAAATGAGAAGGGGGGAGTAGATACTGAAGCTGTACATACACTTTGGGCAAGATGAAAATTAGGTCACGGGGAGAGTAGGAAGTAAACTGGTACAAATTTGATGCTATCAAAAGGTTAATCTGAATTTGCTCTAGACTATTCTAAGATGGTGAACATGAGGGTTGAAATGAGCATGTTTAAGTGTCAAGTATGGACTTCAAGCTTATTCATAGTGAGAGAAGTGTAAGGTATTTGGTTCATAGAAAAAAAGAAAATAGGCTTGATGCATATTTTTCTAGGTACATTCAACTAAAAGACACCGGTTCAATGTATTTTGAAATATTAAGAAATAGCTGAAAGAATGAAGTGCTTTACAGGAACATTTAATACGGCCTGTAGTTCAAGAAGATGAACTCTGAGTACTGGCAGCATTTTAAGACATCTACACCGTTGTAGGAGAGATGTCTAATGAAGACTTAATAGCGTAACAGGGGTTTTCATATGTTAATCGTTGATGAAGTCTGTCCAGCAGTCTGAAACATCAAAACCAGTGGATTTAGAGTTAGAAACTCAGCTAAGCTTCACGTATTGCTGTTAGCTGCTAAGAAGTCAACTGGTGATGTGAATGATGGTTGAAAATAATTCACTGTGTTGCGTATCTTGAGCAGTAACTTCCATGTTTCTTTCAGCTTTTGGTCGTGATGCATCAGCACAAGTCTGCATATACCAGTTTTCAGTAAGCTATTCCATCTTGCATGTTAGATGGCTTCTAGGTGGCTGTAGAGAAGAGAAGGTATTTTAGATTTCATTGTATCCTATTCATCTCTTGTTACAAAGGACAAACTCTTACTTAAACTAGCGGAACTCTGGCTTGGATAAAAGCCCAACTTAATGGACAAGATTAAAAGAAACAGAAGGGAGGGGAAAAAAACATAATATAGATATTTCCTAGGCTTTTCATATTCTCCTTTGTCTGGGAGCACTTAACTATATAACATTTTACCTCTCTATACTGAGCAATGAACAGCAATATACAAAAGTAATATCACTATAAATTGAAAATGTGGGTTTATCTCACTGCCCCAGCAGAGATTCCTGTGGTATTTCAATTGTCTCAGTCTTGTTTTGATTGCAAAGTTGCTTTTTGG
>VXAA01001529.1:438208-503997 GCA_013399115.1 Anseranas semipalmata | reverse complement strand
CAAAAAAAAAAAGCTTTCTGAAAGACTTGGATAATCTCTGTGGATATGCCAAGTTTATAGGAAATGCCAAGATGCCTGGCATTTTCCTGTGTTTAGTGGTGTGACATGATGCTATCTTCAGTATGCAACACAATCCCAGTAACTGATAATACAAAATAAAGATTACTTTTTCCACCACAGTAAGCTTGACTTGAACCAAGAAAAACAATGAGACAATCCAAAGTAATTTTATTTTTTCTCACCGTTGATTTAATTGTAAATATGCAAACTGTTAGTGATTCAGCAGTCTCTACAAAGCCCTTCTGAGAGCACAAGGCTCCAAATATGGGATGTGTTTCTGCAGCTGAGCTGATTAGGAGGTTCTCCTTCACTTGGTGAGAATTGGAATATGTGATAAATAGACCTCTTCTATGGAATAAAAGCTGAGGAAGTTACTTAAAACTTTCTTAAAATGCAATGATGGGGAAATTATGCCTCTTAAAAAAAGTACTTTTTTTCCATGATGTATTATTCCTTGACGAAGAGAAGAAAGCTTGAGCAATGGGTCTTAAATTAGATATCTGCTATGCTCCAGGCAAGGAGGCTTTCTGAGCAGAAGAAACTATTGATCCCATGTCTGGCTTTATAGCACATGAATACAGAGTGCAATCCATTATAGGGGGAAAGCAAAACCATTAGCCTCCTCAAGCATTCGATTAGACTATTACTTTACCTACCCTAACTGATGCTGCTAATAGTATCATATTTAATTGTTCCATATAGGTGGAAAACATGCTTGTTAATGAGTTTCAGCTAATTCGCAGAATGACACTTAAGCAATAGCTCCTGAGCTGTAGGTGGGTTCCTGATCAATGTGTGATGGATCACCTTATGCTTCCGCTGTGATAGACTAAAATGGTTCATGTTTGCTTCAAATGGATTCCTGTGTATGGGAGCTTACTTGCAGAGCAATGAAAGTTTACTTTGCAAAGGGACAGTGCTTTATCAAGTAGTATCACTTTAACTGTAGTAATTATTGAATAAATGTTAATGTTGTTTACTCATATCCCAAAATGTCTTCTTTCATAATAAATTATTTTAGCTATGGGTAAATTGATTCTTCTGAGAAGATATACACTTGTGTGTATATGTAATGATATATTAAAGATATACTTCTATGTGTACAAATATATGCATATATTAGCTTATACATAATAAATGCATGTACCTGTATCTATATATTTACATCATGTATCAGAGGAGACCAGTGCATCAGATCCAGAAGTACCACTAGCATTGAAATACCTTCCGTAGTACCTCTAACTCACCTTATGTCTGCTGGAATGCATTATCTAACAAATTAAAACTGAATTAGAAAGCAGGGTAACAAAAGCCTCCTGAAATTTGATCTTTAAAATAGTGAAGGCACAAGACAAAGAAATGTGAGATGTAACAGTAATTTCAAACTCTTCCATCCATTCGTCATAAATGTTTCTTCTCTGCTAGTAGCCTGTTCTCCATCTCTACAAGTACTTGCAGTAACTTTTTTCTTGAATCCATGTGCTCTGACACTGTGCTTAGCGCTGTGCGTTCTGTCAGCTGATAATGCTTCAATCCTCACTAAAGAAATGAAGTTGTATTGTAACTTCTACATTGCTTAGAATTATGTAAAATATTTGCCTCATCTGGTTAGTAGTAAAAACCTACTATTCTAGCAGTATTATTTTCTTCTGCCTAAAAGCTGCTTAAAGACTTTAGACTTCATAAACTTCAAAGATAAATACAAGTCCCGGTTCATCTTTTATGTGAATAGCTTTTTTGTGGAAGCTTCAAAACATAGCTCAAATCTGGATTGCTTAATAGACTCTTTCAGAAACTTCTCACTGATACTGGAAATACACTTTTTTTTTTTTCCATTGAAGACTGATTGACAGGGCGCATACTTCCAGCAGTGGGCTGGTAGTCTTCATAGATTTGTGTGGTGCTTTAGTCATGGGTAGGTGGCTTTTACCTCATTTCATTGCAATAATGGAAATTCCTCAAAGAGTATTTGCAAGCTACTTCCTGGGTATAGAGAACTGCAGCATCCCAGTGACCACATCTGTATCACTGGATTATGAATGGACCAAATGCTGGTATAAAACTATTGCAATCAACTTAATACAGAAGAGTAACCTTGAAATGACTGGAGAATTGAGTGGGTAGGTGGTAAAAGGCCAGAATACTTTAAACAGTATTTTTCAAGTTCCAGTGCCACGTTTTATGAATTTGCATGTTCCTAGAGACTAAAATGAGTGTTGTTGGAAGCTGACATAAGATAACTGTAAGAATGATTTGACCCTTGTATGAGCATAATAGCTAAACTTTTAAATTTTATTTTACTTTCTATGGTTTTTCTGAATTATCCAACTAGATAATAAATTAGAAAATGTTTCTTCTAGTTATAGGATGAATGTCTCTACAATTTGGAGGACAGTGATTATTTAAACCTATTTTTAAGATAACTGTATAGAATAACTTTACAAATATTAAAAAAAAAAAATAATGCAATCCTACCATTTGGTAGCTGTTTGGAAAGTTTTTAAAACAAAGTAAAGGTCCTTGTCAAAATTACTTGCTGCTGATGTTGAACTTCAGCCATCCTTGAAAAGTGTTCTGCATGAGTGAAATCAAAACATTTAGATTTTTTTTTCTGAAATGGAGTTCTTGAAAGATCCGTTACTAGTCTGAAAGGTCAAATTTTCAATTTGAGTTTTTCTAGTCAGGAGTAACCAGGTAGTTTGCCTTGGACCTCAGATACCTTCTTTGCTTTGTCAAAATTGATGCACCTCTGAAATGTCCTGCTTTTGAATGAAATTTCAACAGAGATCTTGCACTGCTTGTAGCTGTTATATTTTTGAGTTTATCAAAATTGCATGCAAAGGACAACAATTTACAAACTATTTATCTATTTTATCATATGATGCTGCCTATATATCAATGATGTAATATCAGTTTTATACTTATTTACAATTAAGAAAAGGGAACTGAAATAATAAATTTCTTTTTTCTTTATGTGCATAATTGTCCCAATATGTGGATTTCATTTTTTTCTTCACCTAAACCTATTGCATCTTTCTAATTCATGCACGCATGTAAATATATAACAATATGGTTGTGGAATAAACAACTGTAGGAAAATATTGCAATTAAGTGTGTGAATTTACTGCTAAAATCTCAAATCAACTTTCATAGTTTTGTATATTATATTGAATATTACTGTCAATTTGTACCACTGGAAACTTGTGAACAGTCAACTGCTTTTTACTGACTATAAGATTTAGAGTAGGATTATATTACCCAACTGGAAAATAACTGAAGAACAAATTGGAAAATAAGTCTATTTTCCAGCTCAATAAGATCTTTAACTGTTACATAAATTTTAAACTATACAGCATGTAATATTTGAAAAGCTCTTTTGACTTGAACGCGAGATAAGTGTTTTTGTTCTTATATTGCAACAGTTTTGAAAGTCTAAAGGACATTTCAAATAATCAAATGGCAGCGCTAAACCATGAGAATGTAATTATCTTTCTACAGCTATTCTTAGCTTTGCTTTGAACAGTATCATAACTGAATAAGTCTCCTACCAATTTGAAGTCAGATTCACAGTCTACATCGCTGTGTAATGGCCTTTATCATTTCTTTCTCGGAGTTTTGTTTAGCATTTGTTTTTTTCTTCCCAATATTTTACATACCAATATAAAATACAGACCCTCCAGTGATAGATTTCTTTCCATTGCATTGTTTATTTTCATACACAGTTATATTTGTTGCAATGCAAGTTCACCTAACGTATCATAACAATTTCTAATGACATAGCATAGCATTTGAATAACAGAACAGAAATTTTATGGTTAACTGGTTTCTATCCTATCACTGTGAAGTCTTTGCAGAAGTGCTGTGATCAAATGTTGCAATAGTGATGTTAACTATTTACTAGTACTAACAGACTTAAACTGTTAACGATGCCATTTGTGCCATGTATTAAAATATCTTTATTTACTAGTTGTGTTCATCCTTGAAAAATCCTCTGCTCAAGTCAGAAGTAGCGCTGCTACTCCTAGAGCCCAGGTTGCACTCAACACTACTTTTATACCTTGTACAGTCTTGTTCTGGCTGACAGGGGAGTTGTGTATGGCTCCTTGTTCAAGTAGTTTCTTCTTCTTGAAGTCCTCCTTCAAGTTAGTCACTTTGGTTGAGCTTCTAGCTTTTGATTAGTGTTGCTCTGTTAGAATGAGCATGGTTATGCCAGTTTTTGCACACGCTGAGTATGTTCAAATGTTTCTGGAAGGCTTCCTTTGTTTTTCTTTATTAGCATATTTATACTTAGAAATTTTACTTGCATAAAATGTTGCAGCTGTAGGTTCACAAGATCAATTACTTCCTCAGAAATAGACATCATAGATAAAAATACCAAAAGCAGCAGAATGTCACAGAAGTCTAACATCTATTGACTTTCCTAAAAGTGCAGTAGTTTTTCTGCTTTTCAAAGCGTTACTGTGTGTACCTACAGTGAAACCTTTTTTTCCCAGCAGAAAAAGGTATTCAACCTGCCTCTTACATAAGAATTTGCACTTTAGTTTTCAGTGTATCAGACTATCAGGCTCTGAAGAGATGAGGATAATATTGCAAGTAGAGCCTCTCCATGGACTACATTTTAATGGAAACTACCACTGATAGTAATTACATAATATCTAGTTTACACTGATGTGAAGGACATATCAGCCAACAGATGGGAAAACAATTACAAAAGCGTAGAAGTAGTCTACATCTTTGTCAATGATTAATCACGTTTTTTAAAAATATGGCTCATCTTGTCTATTTTGTGTGCATAGTTACTAGTTCTGTTGTTTTAGAGTTTATTGAAAACAGCTTTGCTTGTCTAAGACATTATCACAGACAATGATGCCTGTAGTAAAAAATAGTTTATTGGAAACTTTCAGCTGTATAAATCAGTTTTTTGTAAGCTAAAATTTAAATTTCCACATACTTAGAGAAATTTTCAGTATCCAAGCTCAGATTTCACTCAGTGACTGTTCCTTGCATCAAATACCAATTATTTTTATTTGCTCTGCTTACTTTCTATCTTCAGTGATGTTCCTATCTGAAATGCTTGCATAAATTAACCATCCCCAAAATATATATATTTTCTAATTATCTTTTTCAAAACCACCTGTTTTGTGACCCTCTTAAAAGCCGAACCATGATGATACTCACCTATGCAGTCCTATGCATAACTTGCTAAATCACACGGAAGTCTATCTGTTTAGCATCTGGATGCAAGTGTTGTACCACACTTTTTTCCTCTTCCCTTCCCAGCATTTTTCGTTAACTACATCACAGTTTAGTTCATCAGTTATGTGTCGGGAACAAATATTTTTTGTCTGTACACATCAGGCATAACGTGCATGCAGCTCCACCACACATGAGTAGGAGTAGTACAAAATGGATTTTATTAAGATTATGATGAATATATTTGCCTTACTAGATTCGACAAACTACAAGTGAGATCTTAGAGTTAACAAATTGTCCTCTGTTTTACTTCATTGGTTAAACTACCCTGTACTTAACTGCAACTTTTGGAGTTACCTGATTTACACCTAAATGTAATGATCATCTTGCTAAATATTTTTAAAATATCATGCTCTATATACATCTATTCGGCTTGTACTGTAGGTATCACTTTGGTTTAAGCATGTTATAAAAGTCTGAGACAGATGAGAATTTTTTTATGAAGCTATGTTATTACCTAGGGGTGAATTGAGCAGTACATTTAAATTCATAGTTGAATTCAAACGTTGTTCAAATTCTGTGGTAATGGGGCTGTTATAGATACTTTAATAGATTAATTAGTACATGTAGGATTTGGTTGGGAGTATTTTTGACAGACATTGTCTTCACTGGAAATATATAGTCCTGAAGCTTTTCATGAACCTCCAAACTGGGCAAATAACTGCTGGGCTGTGTTACACATTAGGAGGGTATGCATTCAAGAACGGGACAAAGCGGTTGACTCCTTTATCCAGACTAGGGGAATGCATTTTTCATCTTTCTTCCAGCTGCAAATGTTTGAAACATCTGTCACCTAATCAGAGACCCTGACCCAAAGTCTGACGGTAGTTTGTAACATTCCCATTAGTTCGTCTTGCTAATGATTCATTTCATATTAACAAAGCGCTGCAAGGGGGTCAGGTGCTTCCAATGCATTGCATGTGATCATTGTCGCTAGGTTCCTCTTTCTCCTTTTTTTCCTTTCACAATGTGTCTGTATTGCTCCACTTTGCGTAAATTAACGGACTCAGTTGAGAAAATTCTCAACATTATTCAGTCATGTTCCTCAAACTTTCTTGTCTTTACAGGTTTTGTATTTTGTATTATTTATTACACAATCTTTTTAGAGATTTCACCTGTAACACAATACATTTAGCTTAAACTGTGCTTATTAGTCTTATTTCTCACATTGTTTTGCCAGCATACGTGGGAATGCATCTACTGAAAAAACACATTTTGTCATTGTTTCACAGGCTGCCACTTGCCTGCAAACTCCATGTGGCCAAGGGCTACAGCCTGAGAAACAGTACTCAGATCTAAAAGCTAACTTCCAAAATACTTGCAGGGTAACTAACTGGTTTCTAGATCTGTGGTCTGGTGATATGTGCATTTTACCACTGGGGGAGAGAAAGTTCCTTACTAAATACCATCTTCCCTTGCTACGGTACAGATCTCCTTTAGTCATCTTTTCTAGAAGTACTCATTTGACCTGCCCTGCTTAATGCAGAAAGTCTGATAAAAGCATGTCCTGAGGAGACATCCAAGTATGATGGTTCTAGTCATTGACAACATACCACATAGCCCAGTCTGTCCTTGGAAATGACAAGTAATTCTCCTATAAGCATGAAATCCTCAAGGATGGATTGAAGTCAGATATTTGATTAGTTTAGTCCAGAATATGCCTGAATGACCTGTTATTACAAAGAACACTTCTACAAATCTGTAGAAAACTCTGGCATCAGACAATTGTTACTTCATAATTTTTGAGAGATTTCTCTGATTGTTGGGGAGGGATATGAGTATGGGTACTAAATAAAATTACAGGTCACCAGCCTGTTTGGTATTTTATTTTCACATCCAAGAAGAATGAGTCTTCCATGTTCGTTAGATATGGCATTCATTAGGCACTAACAAAAGGTAGGGGCAGGCTTCAGTTGGGAGTCAGGGAGACCTGCTGGTTGCACCTGCCTGGCCTCACGGGTGATATGTTCATGGTAGAGAACCAAGTGGAACACCATGCCTCTTCTTCAGTAATTTGAAGATATCGAACCAGATATTGCTTAGGAGAGTAATTTTTAATGATGGTGGCAGTACTAACTGGAGAAAGGGAAGAAAGGATGACAAAGGGAGAATGAAGAGAGCATGGCTGTAAAAACTCTTCGTGATTTGTTGTGAGGAAAGATTTGGGTCTGCTACACCTGTCAGCAAAGCCATAAAAGAGATGGACCATCTTATTATAGATTATATAGCTCTGAGTTTTTGATGTCACTGACAGCCAAACACCAAATGAAGATTTTTCCTCTCTTCTTCCAATATGCATGAGGTGTTTTATAGTCCAGACCTCTTCTTTCCATCTTATGCTATTATCTTTCCATACTTTTTATGGCTGTCCCACTCCAAAGCTTTTGCTATTCTCCATCTGCTTCCATGTAAATCAGTTGCCTCTTTGCAATATTTTCTGCTGAATATTCTAATAATTTGCCTTCCCTCTTCTATATATATGCGTGTTTAAAAAAAAAAAAAAGCTGTCAAAGTAGAATATATGTAGGCTGGCAAGATGGTTGAGGTCATATTGTATCTGGTTGTACAGTAATGTATCTACCTGCCACAGTAGCATGCTCAGTCATTACTGTAATTCTCTGATTTTGTTTTGAGATATGAGACCAGAGCAGTAAATAAGGATGTGTGACATAACTGCATTTAATTACTAGGAATCGGACTTAAGATCAGTTTCAGAAAAGTTTGCTATTTTCTCTGTATCCACAGCTCTGACTCCTAGCCTTGGGTGCATCCAGAGCTGATCTAAATGATGTTGGTTATGTGTATCCTTTCCTTTGCTCTTCAGTGCAAGTTTCTAATAGTAATTCAGCTTTTTAAAGCACTTGTTAATTAAGTACAGAATTTATCATTTTGTATCTAGAAAAGAACAGCTAAAACCTCAGTTGTGGAGGAACAAAATATGAACACTAAAGAATCATTTAGAAGATTAAATTGAAATATGAACCTCACATTTTCCCACTTTCTCTTATGCTTGGAAAATATTTTTCCATTATTATGGCCTATGGCTAGTGAGTTAAACAAAAAAAACACAGGAAATACTTTATCTAAACAAAGTTATAAAATCTTCCTGTAATAAGACTTGGAATCCTACAGTTCACCAAACTCTTTGGAAAAAGCAGTAATAAGCTCATGTAAAGATTTGCTCCATTTTCTGAATATTCAATCAGTTTGTTTAACATAAGAATAATTTTTCTTATTATGATTCAGCAGTTCGGTTTCCCAGGTTAGAATCTAAGGATAGGTAAAATGACTTTTTTTTTTCAATCAAACTGTTAGGAGCGTAGATGAGATATTAAGATTTTCATTTGTGCTCTGAAGTAGTTTTTATATTTGACAAATCATGTCGTGTTGTAATCAAAATCTTCAAAACAGTCTGATAAAGAAATGAGGTGAGGAGGACAATTCATTCACTGGAAAGACAGATAAAACGAAAGCACAAAATAGAAGAGCTTCATAAAAGTCTTTACACTTTCTTTTAAACTCTTGTGCGTAGAAGTAGAGAATTATTTTTTTGAACTCCAGATATATACTCCTTTGAAAGGTCTTTTTTTAAAACTAGATTCAGAAGTTCGTACTGAGATAAATGTTCCTTTTTCCAGGAAGGAAAGAATTATTCAATATGCTCTGTATTAACCTAATAGTTCCCACAGATGTAAGTAGTAAAACTGTTATTAATGTGACCAGGAGGTGAATCTATCATGAGGTGTTCTCAAAAAAAGTTGCATCCTGCTTCTGTTTTTGCCCTGGCAAATGGATATTGGGGTCAGCGTGCCCCATGTGCTCTTAGCCATAACTTCACTTTTGCTTCAGAGCTTCAGTGAAATAATTTGCAGTTCCCTTTCTGTCTGCCTACTGGTGCTGGCTGGACTTGTCATCCAAAACACAGCCCAGCCCTAAATCAGGATTACAGCTTTGTGTCCAGTTTCCTGGCAGAAAAATCTTGTTCAATTCAGCATGCTTCTATTATGTCTTAAAAGCTAGCAGATAAATAGAAATCATTGATTCTTTGCTCTCACTAATCATGATGCCTCATTTATGTATTTTTCTAATGGATGAACTTTTCTGTAATATATACATCACTTTGACAGGGTTGCCTCGCCTTAACTGGAACACTTTGGCTAAACAGCAACAAGATAAAGATGTGAAGAAACCATCTCTAAGTGTTTTTGCATCCTGCTGCATTTCTGTAAATAGACTCCTCAACTTTAAGGACTATTTCCAGGTGCACTTACAGCTAGACCTTGCAGGATTTTCATTTGCGCATGGTTGGAAGCAGTTAAATTCTTTCCATGTAGATCTTGCGACTGGGAGTAAAATATTTTATTCAAGACGATGTCTGTCTTCTGGCTGGGGGATAGAGGGGCAGAGGGAAACAACCTCAGAGTCTAAAAGTAGGATGATTTGAGAGGCTGCTGGGAGTACAGCATCACATTGAGAGTCCTATTGCTTCCCTTGTTGTCATCTGCTATCCACACTTCACCCATTTACAGCTGTGTGCTGGTCATGCAGCTGATTGCTGCATAGCGGAAGCGGCAACAGAAGATCCTCAGCTGTGCTGTGATATTGGCAACTAGCCACTTAGAGACATATGTCCTGGAACAGAGACAGAAGTTGCCCTTGTTAGTAATTATGCCCATCGACATCTGTACTGCTGATTGTGATATGCAGCAAAAAATGGAGCTTGACAAATGCCACTCAGAATTCAGGGCCAGTGGTCGAGTGCTGCTGTTCACTGATTCAGAGATTATTTTAATAAACAGGAATGGTTTTCTTTTGATTATGGATAGTAATCTTAAAGCTAACCAAATTAAAGACAAAAAAAAAGCTAAATTGCATATTAGGAAGTGTGTTTATGAGGGTCATGCATGAACTTTGAGCATTGTTCTTTAGATGATGTATTTTATCACCTACTACACATGTGTGGGATGCCTGTCTTGGCCAGTACACAGGATCTATTACTGGATGGGAATGAGGTGCATAGATATTCTCAAATCTAGTTATGTATTGTTTCTTTCCACAATTATAAAACACAATTTTAAGTCTACTTCTTTTAATATTTTTTTTATTTGGCTGTATCATTGCTTTATGTAATAAGTGTATGTTCTTTAAAACAAAGAAAAAAAACCATCTCCATTGCAGTTAATCTCTTATGAAAGAGACATTTTGAAACTGTCTTCAGGCCTTGATTATCCGTGTGACTTCTTTTATATACCAGGTCCTCAGCAAAGGATGATGTTGCTATTCATCTAGTCAAAAACCAGCTCTTCAGGGGGCCAATATGATAGAAGGAAGCAAACATAAGATCGTGTGAGTCATGGCATAAAAATTTTCTTAGTATCATAAAAGAGTTCTCTTCCAGTAACATGACATTTCTTCAAGCTAATTTCTGGGTATAAACAAATGTCATAGGTGTTCAGGGCTGTCTGTAAGTGGTTTAATACAACTAAATTGGAAATACACCATAAATATAAATGTATTGGAAGTTGGGCTCGCGTACCTGAAGTCTGAGAATCACTAAGTCACCTAAAGCAAACTTCTTCAAGCTGGAGCTAGAGAGCTGATGCCTTTTGAGTTGTACGTGGGTACTTTGATCACCATGGGGGTTAAGCACAGGAATTTAGTTTCCACACTTTTGAAATGGTATTATTAATGTGTAATAAACTTGGAATTTGGAGCTTTTTTATGTTAAAAAAATACAGTATATAAACACAGGGTATTGAGAAATAGCATTGAAACTGTTTTCAGTCTGTGTGAAGTTTCCAGATAAGTGTGCAAAGCAGTAGGAAACAAGTATTTTAGAAATGTAATGGGATGTTATACGTTGTCAACAAATAGCATTATCTTTATGGAAATTTCAATACCAATCTTTCAAAAACATACATTGAATGCTTTTAGAATTCCTATCTTACAGTTTTTAATTTTCAGCTGCTTGTTTTCTTGAATTTGCCCCTCCAACCCTCTCCTCTCTTCTAATGCAGAAATAGCATTTGGGTTGTTGAGGTCACCATTAATTTTATAAATCTGCTGTGACATTTTCTCTTCTATCACTCCAAAATATAGGATGAATCTGTGACAGACACACTAGCTGGCAGAGGTGATAAAATATCAGGTTACAATTTCACAAATAATGTTAAATATATATATATATATATATATGTCCTGTTCTGACAGATAAATTGAACCCATTTGAAGCAGCAGCCTGTCAGCATCCCAAGGTGGGAAAGGCTGCTGTATCTGTTCTTGTGGATCTGCTTCAATGACAATAGTCCTGATTTAAAATAAATGCAGCTTGTTGTGTTTTAGGATGAGAAAGTAGGGTGTGCTGCAATGTGCAGGCTAGAAGATACCTCCAGGTTTGCTCAGGGGGGTCGTGGTTAAAAAATAGTTCTTAAAATTTGATCTGCTGAGTAGCTGCTAAGCTGTCAGTGTTATCCCACTTTCATTGCATGGAGTATGCCATCACATGACTTTCCAAAGCACTCCCTCACTGCCCCTCTTTAAAGCAGGGGGTATGCTTCAGATCTCAGATATTCCCTATTGCAGCTTGTAACTATGACACCAGAAATCTTACTAAACTAACTAAAAATCTTACTGAACTAATTGCATCAGAAGAAGCATGGTTGAAAGACGTGACTGTCCTCCCCTCCTTTGCTCTCATCATACCCCACCTGGACTACTGTATTCAGCTCTGGGGTCCCGAGCATAAGAAAGACCAGTTAGTGTGAGCCCAGAGGAGGGCTGTGAAGATGATGAGAGGGCTGGAGCACCTCTGCTATGAAGAGAGGCTGAGAGAGTTGGGGTTGTGTAGCCTACAGAAGAGAAGGCTCTGGGGACACCTTATAGCAGCCTTCCAATATTTAAAGGGGGCCTACAGGAAAGATGGGAAGGGACTCTATCTGGGAGTGTAGTAACAGGACAAGGGGTAATGGTTTTCAGTTAAAAGAGGGGTTAGATTAGATATAAGGAATAAATTTTTTTACTATGAGGGTGCTGAGGCACAGGAACGGGCTGCCCAGAGAAGCTGTGGATGCCCCATCTCTTGAAGTGCTCAAGGCCAGGTTGGATGGAGCTTTGGGCGACATGGTCTACTGGAAACTGCCCCTGCCTGTGGCAGTGGGGTTGGAATTAGACGGTCTTTAAAGGTCCCTTCCAACCCAAACAATTCTATGAAAAATCTTTTTAGGTGTTTTTTTGATAATGTTGCTGCCCTTGGCCTTAGTGTAGCTCTCCTGGAAAAGCATTTTTTTTGCTTCTGGATGAAGGGTTGATCATTAAGAACTTGTCTCCAGATGATGAGATGCTTGTAGGACCTATGTGAATTGTTTGGGAAGGGCACAAGCTTCTAATTGCTGCCTGATTAAATCTCTGAGCTCTAGATCAGCTTCCATAATACAGCATTCACTCCCACCCTTCAGCATTGATTGCTCTAATCTCATGTGTAGTAACATACCTATTTTTTGTTGTTGTTTGTAGCTGTCAATCAGTTTACATGTTAGATTCATCTGCAAAAGAGCACTAATCTCTTCTTTTTCTACCTTTTAGAAATTCAGAACTAGTTTTGGGTAGGATCGTTCAGATCTAAAACCAGTGGCAAAGAACTTTAAGGAAAGAAAATATAATCTGATTAAAACCTCTTTTTTTTTCTCTTGTATGAACTGTTCAGGTAATCAATCTGCTGATTGTTTTCCACCTGGGACAGTGACTGAAGAAAAAGCATCTAATTTGATTTTATTTTTTCTTTTACTTAGTGCTGTGTTTATATTAAAAAAAAACAAAACTGATATAAGAAGCTTAATATGTTTCTTTGAGCTTCAGGAGGCTTGCTTATCAATTCTCCTAAAATAATCATTTCATTTGGTCATTATTGCTTGTATAATTATCTTTCACTATATTATTATTCCATCTCACAACTTCTTTCATTGGACTTTAGCTTTACAAAGCTCAAAACATATCTACTGCAGTCTGCCCCAGTTTAGGAATGGGCTTTTTCTGCTGTCCTTGTTTTTAGTGTCATAGCTCTATTCAGATCAAGAAATGTATTGAACTGCATCCTTTATAGTTGGAAAAAATACATTTATGGCCTAAAGTAGGAAATCTGTTTTGAGTATATATTTATAATTAACTTTATATTTTGCTGTAATTCCCAGGCATTTTGTGAGGTCACTTCATTACCTTTTGTTTTAAAGTAATTAGGTGATTTAATTCCTACCCAATAAAGAGCATCATTTGACTGATGTGTGATCCATGTGGATGATAAGCTATTCAATGATACAGGAAATTACAATCCAGTTGATTTATCGCACTATAATCTGTCCACTATAAGAGTACATTGGACTTTTTATTTCTCTAGTTGTTATGCTGTGGGCATGCTATCACTAGGTTGGTAGAAACCTCTTATTTTTAAGACCACAGTAGGAGTGTCAACAGCCAGCCTGGAAAATTTAGTAACACTAATGCACCTTATTTTCAGTCCATCTGTATCTAGGGTTGTTTGTTGTTCAAGGGACTTGCAAGTGCAAATTATTTATTTGTTCACTTTACTCACAAAATGTTCTATTGAAAGACAAAAACTATCACTACTAGCAAACAGGACCAAAATGCCATTTTTTCATGGAAAGTACTAGGACTACCAAGATTAACCTTAATTTTAATAAAAACACATATTGACCATAAAAAAATGCATATTAATGGCTAAATGACTCTGGTAGGTAGCTGCAACGCTGTCTCCAACTGTAATTCAGTTAGAATTAATACCTGTTCTGTGTCAAGCTGCTGAGTCTAATGTCTTACTTTCCAACATATCTGTCTCTTTTATATATTTCTGAAGTTTCTTGTACAATAGCAACAGCAGTTACAGGTGCACGAGGTCACTTCATGCACAGCGGTCAGTCATTTCATTTGCCTCTTTCTGCCTTTTTTTATCATTCTGTTTGTAGTGGAATCAGCCTCCCACTCCTAAAACTTGGGTCATAGCAATTTCTTAATACCACATATTAGACCATTCCAGCTCTGATTTTGAACTCGGGGTTAGATCTTCTCTCTCATCTTCACTTCCCTTTCTTATGAGTTCACTGCATCTGAGCACTGAGCTCTTAGGGAGCTTTTGCACTGTAATGCTTGTGCTAGCCTTACTTTAGAAACCAACTCCAGCAGGACTGCACTGGTAGGGTATCCTGGAAATCTAACGAGGGGCTTTATGGGATGTATGTAGCATGTGCAACACTGAAAACAAAACTGCAAATAGGTTTCGTATCAGAGAAATAAAAGCTCACTTAATTAAAATGTATATTCACTGACAATGAGCGTGCCCTCTTGACTGTGCTGCACAGCTACCACGTATCTGCCATAGCCTGAAGGGTCTGCAGCCTCCTTAGCATTTTGTCTCTTGCTGAGAATGCTACTTAGCACTTGTGGTCATAGCTTTTTACAGCTCGGGTTCTTGCCAACTGGAAATGTCTTGTGACCACAAATCCATTTTGTTTAAACCACTGTACATCTATCAGATGGTAACAATATATGCTATATGCTCTCATTCGCTCCATCCAGTTGGTGTTTGTAGAGTCCTTCTGATGGAGAAGGGCACAGGTGTGAATAGGCTCTACCATGCTCTCTGACATAAGGGCCTGAAAAAATGTGTATTGCATCTAGCAGCCTCCGATGGATGTTAGACAGCAGGAGAGCTGAATTATCATGAGTATTCATGCATATCAGAAGTTTTCAGTAAATGCCTAATATGTGCTTTACTGAAGTTGCTATTAAGGACAGGGCTCTGTGTCTTATTTTCCAGGAGCTGCAAATTCCTGCTGGTGTGGAAGGAAATATTAATATCCTCTTCTCATTCTTCTATTTATCTCATCCCCATAACTAGGGTACATGAGCAGACTCCTAAATTCTTTGTGGAATTGAAAAGTAAAATACAGATTTTTCCTCTTACCTGCCCCCTGTCGTCTTCCCCCCCCGCTCCCCGCCCCCCAAGCCGAGGTAAAGGGAGACAGATAATGATTTTAAATATAGCTTAAGAGGCAAACGAGTATCAGATGGCATTTCTTAAAATCTCTACATGAAAGCATTGCTGATTTTTCAGTAAACTTCAGATTTCTGGGGGATTGGACTCTGGTCTGCAAATTGTTATAACTGCTAGACTCTTCCTTGTCCCCTCTTTTGCTTTCAGACCTTGAACTACATGCAGGAGGAGATGTTCACAAATCTTCTGTTTAAGAAGCAACATTATTCCCCCCCCCCNAAAAAAAAAAAAAAAATTGACTGTGTGGCAGAGGAGTCGGCTTTTTAACTTACTGTGTGGGCTATCAGAGACATAAGATTCATAGCGATCCGGTGATGTCTGCTTTTAAATGGTTAACCTCTAAGTGATTTATTTTCTTACTAGCATGAATATGCATAATTCAGTTTAAATGGTTGTTCAGCACATTAGGAATTTCATAGGTTGTTTTTTCTTTACTATATGCGAGTACATTTGGGCTCAGGTTTCATTGTCGTGCTTTTTTCCCCGTAAATGACCCATTTTCTGGTCAAAGCATGCAGATCCATACCTGTTTTCCATCATTCTTCGCAACACCAGGTGTAATGAGGGATCTAATTCTGAACTGGAGCCCATGTCCTGGAGTGCTACAGACTACTTCTGTCACTAACCAAATGGTCTAAATGACCCCAAAGTATCAACCTTGGATGTGCTAACCCACAGAGTATCTATGAAGTCATCAGAGAACTGTTAGTAGAAGTGGAGGACCCAAAGAGAAAAAAAAAATGTGGCCATAGGGCCATATCTTGCTCCCATTAATCATGCAAAAAAGTCGTTAATTTCACTGGTACCACTTGTGTAAACAGTCATTTTCATAAACTTCCTCAGGGTAATTGACAAATAGATTTCTATCTGTGAACTGGAATCCTAGCACCTAATCTGAATTTGTTTACTGTGAATGTATAACATCTTTCGCTCAGTGGTGACCCGCGACTGCTTAGCCATGCAGTTCTGTATGTTATCTTTCCTGGGAAAGCTCAAAAAAGGAAAAGTAAATACCATAGACTAAAACTCGCATATCTCTTAGCGTTAGTTACGTTTGAATTTAACTCAACATCTTTTTACTCACTACAGCCAGGGAATATTACTCTACAGGTCTTTTGCAAGCAACAACAGATGAAGGCTTCTAAGGGTTCCATCACTTACACTCTCCTGCCCCAGTGCAGTTACAGTGTTTGCTAAAACACTAGTGGGGATGTTATTCATTAATCAATCAAGTGACATTGCAATAAACAAATTTAACACTTGTGGCCACAGAAAATTTTACTACTTGAGAATGTTTACATGTAAGGATCTTTAGTTAAGAACTCCTAAAGAATATTAAAAAAAAAAAAAGTTGCTCTTTAGACTTGCATTATAAAAGCCTTAGCTTGGTCCAAGTGTAGCTTGCAGAACTGTGAGCAGAATCCATGATGTGTTCTATAATGTTCATAGAGTATCATACTTTTTGTTTCAAACACAAATTTTGGATTATGTATTTTAAATGAATTCTGCATGCACAGTTTTGTACAAGTGCATATTATGCACATGTTTTGTCTGTCAACATGTAATTGCAAAAATTTGTGTGGGATTACACTGAATTATAAGTCATAGTGTGCAAAAAAAAAAGATGAAAAACAATAACACTTATAAGTGAATTAAATTCTGTTCTTTGATTTGTTCTTTAACTTCCTTTGATATCTGTAAATAACACAAGAAACAGCATCTTCTGCAGGGAAGACTGATGTGTTTTAAAGTTCTTTCAATGCTACATTTCTGACAAGGTGTTAATGCAAATTTTCAGAAAGATGGTCGGACTTGTAAATGTGGCTGACAAGTCTTTTTTTCAGTTTGTTCCCACCTTTGTCATTGACTGTATGATGTAGCTCTGTATATTCCTTCAAGTTCTTACAAATATGGTTTAAGCTGCACAAAATCCCTGCAAATGAGGTGATATCAGTGTTCCTTGTTTTAGAAATAATTAGAAAAGACACAACTCCTATATTGACTCATTTAAAGATTTTCTTCTGGGGGTGGGGAGATGGAAATGTACGTGTTCAAGAGTCTTGCTTAAATTCTTCGGAAAAAATTTAACCTGAAACAGAACAATATGGAAAAATGTAAAGGAGTCAGATTCAGACAGTTTTAATCAATTGAATAAAGGCAGTTTATAATGACAGTCAATCTTAACAAAAACTGTCACTGTAACTCACCTATAATAACTTGCTATATAGAGAGCTATCAATACCTATCTAATTTAATAACATCCTATAAAACAAGAAATGTTTGTACTAAGCATGTTGGTATAAAGCAGGTAATAAGTTCTGGAATGCTATGCTATGAGTAAATCAGTGGAGTTCTGTTAATAACTTGGTTTTCTCTCAGAACAGTCTGTTTACCACTCTGGTATATTTTAATCACTTAAAGGAGGATTTTAAAGTTAGAATGTAATTGGCATTTTAAATTATGTAAATGATTTTGTGTCTCTTCATGGTGATATATATTTGTACAAAGCGAGAATTTTACACTGGCATGCCACACATTTTTGCAGTAACAAATTTTTACTGTGACATGGCTTTTGTTGTTAAACTATTTCTCAAATTAGTGACTCTTAAACTATATACAATTTCTTTTATATGACTTCATTTATGAAGTATATCCTCAGGGCAGTTCAGTCAGTGCCATTTGTAGGTGTCTTGTAATTAGTCAAAATATTGAGCTGTTAAGTAATAAACCCATATGCTATAGACACAGAAACTTTAGCAATGATTTTTTTCATCTTCTATGTACACCTTCAAGAATTTGTATTCTTGATCTGGGGTTCAAACTTTGCTTGAGCACTCAAAATTACTGTAGTTAACAAATTCCATTTAGGTAACGCTTTTCTCTTCCTCCTCCTCTTTCAGCAGTTTATCTACTACTGCAGAAGAAAAAAAAAATATTTCCTCTTGATAAGCTGTGCCATAGGGATTATTTATCATGTAAATGGTGAAAGGAAAACTTCAGGATTGAAATTGCATCCAGTGTACAAAAAATATGATAATGGCTGTGTTATCAAGTATTAATAGGAAATAAAATTGAAAATTGGATTTTGCAGTTAGCTTTCCAAGTGTGAGTGGTACTCATTTTTACTTCCTTTAGTAGTAAATCCTATGGTTATTCCAAGCTCCTGTAAAAGTATGTTCTTCTAAACTTTCAAATTTTATGTATTGACAATCTCATTTTCTAATAGAATAAACTGATTGTCACTGTGAACACAAATTCCTCCAGGTGGCCTGAAGGAAAGTAATTCAGTACTTTGCCATCTACATGTCAAACAAAGGTTTTCAATGGTGATGACGGATTTCCAATGGCCTATGTTCGAAAATGATCCCAAACCATCCAGATTTAGTTACTGGCTGATTTGGGATCAGATTTTTACAAAGAAGATATACATTTTTACTGTGTGCCAGCCATGTTTTCTCTGATACTCAGTTCGAGGAATAAACATATGCCAACATAATTTAAGGGGAAAAATCATATTCAAGTAAATCAAATCAATGAAATTGAAAAAGCCCCTAAGTTTTTTAGCAAAATGTTATGGAAATCCTAATTAACACTAACCAAACATTCTCTTTGGTGAAAAATAGATTTTTGGCTTTTAAGTGGGAGGGCAAATATCTTTGTTATGCAACTCCAAAACTTTCAGTTGGTGGGTACTGCTCATCATGCTAACCTGGTTCATAGCCTTTTTAGACACTCACTGTGGTTAAATTGCCATTTTATAGAGTTGCAAACCTGGTGGTCTAAAGTGTAGGACAGATGAGCTCCAGAGGCAGAGAGGCTCACAAGAGTAGGAGCTGTAATGTCATCTGTTGCAGAATAACAAAATTTGACTGAAAAGGGTCAATAAGAGGGCATAAAATGGATGATCTGCTCATATGCATGGTAATATTAAGGGTACTTCTCTAGAAGCAGCTAAGACCAATTTCTAATTGAGAAAAATCTGAAATGGGTAACTGTGAACCTTAAATGCTGTGATCTATAACTGCACTCAAAATATGTTCATTGCAGAAAGGGTGTTTTGTTTGCTTTAAAGGGAAAAGGCTTATCCTGGATATATCTTTGCTGTGTAGACATGTATGCTGTCAAAAATTTTATAAAGCAAGTGGTTTAGTAAAAGCTGGGGTGGTAAGGAGAAAGAGTACAGAGGGGATGTAGCGAAGGGCAGGGATGTAGGATTGGGCAGGACAAGATGCCTCTGAGATCAGACCTCAGCTGTAGCCAGTGGGTTGGATCGTGTGGCTAGCACAGTCAGGGGAAGTTACTGGATAACACGCATAGCAGGAAAAATGAGCAAGACATGCTGTTTATAGGATTACCTCATAGAAAACCTAGTTGTTGCAAATAAGGAGAGACTTACTATTACTGTAGATAGCTACTGGTAAAATGAGTTGTTGTTGAGTAGTGTCGGCTGATCGGCAGTGACTAGGGAAGTCCCTCCTGAACCTGGGGTGGCCTCAGGAAACCCAGGTATTCAGTAATCCAGTAGTGGCCACTCAGAAGTGGGGCACCTGCAAGAACATTTGCTTGTGTATTTCTGGGCAGATGGCAAGGTGGCTTGTCTCTTCAGGGAGGCTTCCAATTTCACAAATAGAATTGTTACTGTATTTTCTTTTTTTTTCCCAGTTCGAGTGAAGTTCTGCTTGATTAAGACCATTTTGTGATTTGTTGGCTGTGTGTTGGGTAGTTAGACAATGCAATTTAGTTTCTCAGATTTCTAAGAGCAGGTTGAAGGTGATGGTCTTTTAAGTGTTTTAAATGGGATCCTCTAGAAAGTGAAAGCACAGTTTCACAGATGATCTTTCTGAAACATACATCCCTGTGCAAAACCAATGATAGTAATTTACATTAAAAAATCAATATTTCCCTAAGGTTTTGATTTACTTTAAAAGTCAATTATATCCTATTCTGTGTACAGAAAATCAAATCTGCCGATGAGGTTCTGTTTCTCTTCACATTTGTTAAATACGGGCCTTTTTTTTGGGGTAATCACTGGAATAATTCCAGACAATAATTATAATTTGCCAAGCAATCGTAAGGAAATGTAAGGGAGAATCAAAGAAGCTTTGATTCTCAGGTTCAGTTGACTTTGCTTGATAAAGGTCTATTTATAATAGGCAAACATTAATCAAACAATGCAACCCCTAATATGACTTGAAGGAGAGGACCATATGGTGTTTCTATAATCAGTCTTTATGGGGACTTTGGATATAACCAAAGGACTTCCTATCAATTTATCATTGCTAATAATAGATGTGCCGTTGTGTCATGCCACTAACAAATGATTTTGTTTCAATGCTGGTGCTGGCATTTTGGCAATCCATCAAACTTAAGTACTGCCTTCATTAGTTTAATGAGAAATATGTTTACATTTTCTATGAAGGAGAACTAACACTGTTTTCAAATGCTAAGGTTGCTCAAATAATTCAAAAATACGGACAGATGCATTACAAGGTATTTGGTTAAGCGGGAAATAGTACATCATTCACTGTGTCCTAATGAATTTCAGGTGTTGTAGCTAAATATGTCTTTATACTAATAATTTAAAAATGTGTACTTGCTGTATTTCTGCAGAAACACATTTTCAATATCTCATTTCAAGTAAAATTGCTCTTTGAACATCTTGTCAAGAGTATTTTAATATGGCTAGCGATTCGTGTTATTAAAAGTAAATATTTAAACTGTACGTGCACACCTTGAGTAATAATAAATGGAGCAAGGTCCACTTCACAAAAACAACCTTTAAATAAAGAAGTGGGGCCAGCCAGGTCTGCAGTACAAATAAAGCAAATAGAGCCTTTTGAATGAAATGATGCAATTGAAATAATGGCCTTTGGTAATCGGGGACAAACAATCCAGTGCTCGTTGTGTCTAAGTGAATCTGCCACTGACTTCAGTGGCGAAGTTAATAGAAAAACTTAATAAGAATTAAATAGGATGTCTCTGTCCCACCTGTACTGTAGACTGCATAAGTCAGTATAATAAAGATTATTAATAAAGGAAAAAAGAGTAGACACAAGGTCTAATCCTTTCATTACTTTCTCTTTATGTATGAGTAGTGTAACAAGCTTAGTAAGTGTTAGGAATTGATACATCATCCTTTGAAATTGAGTCTTTACATTGATTTTTAGAAGGTTTAGAGAAACACTGCAATTGTAGGAATGAAGATCAGTAGTTCTGTTTCCAGGACTGAGACAGTAATTTCAGAAATCTGAAGCAAGCTGCAATACTAAGGAAAAGAGAGAAAATCTAGCAAGTAACATAAAAACAGATGTATTTCAGAAATGATATGCAGTGCATCATATATCACAAAATATTTCCAAGCAGTGATTCAAACTGATAAAGCAGACTGAAATGCTTTTTGGTAGGAGTGAATTCAGTAGCCTGAAGTGTAAGTGGTAAAGTAATAACATGTGGTTGTGCCGCAGTACTTAGAAGTAGAATGTAATGGAAAGTGGGCAATACTAGAACCACACACAAATACCACCGACTTACATTTTTCAGATTTATATCTCATGAAACTGTTGTCAAACATTGCTTTTTAACAAGGACTACAGCGATCTTTATTCTTTCACTTACTATGTGAAGTGCAGTCATTTAACAATGCAATACTTACAAACTTAAAACTCTATAAAATCGGTGAAACATAGAGATGACGTTTTTGCAAATGTGATGCATTTGTGCCTGCCTCATCATGGTACTATTAGTGAAAAGATTCTGTAAATCTACAAGTCATTTCTCAGGTTTGAAATGATAAATGATACTTGAAAATTGTAATATCTTGGAAACTAGAGCAAAACATTGTCAAAAGCATCTTCTCAACCAGTGAAGTAAAGTCTAGGATGGGGACAGTCCTTGTCAGTGCAAATGGTCACAGCTTTGCATGTGAAGAAATGTGTAGAAAGTGGGTGAATCTTCAAGTGATGCTGGGAATTGGTAGAGTTAAACCAGTTCACTTCCGACCAAATATACTTTCCATTTCAGAAAATATTAATGGAACTTATCTTAACATTTGTCCTGCAATACTTGAATGCCTCTGGAGGAGGGCAACAAAGCTGGTAAAAGGGCTGTAAGTCAGGTCCCATTTTTCGATGTGTTGGGGCTTTACTTCTAAACTTCAATTCTGTGAATTTACTGTAAAATTTTGCACTTTCAAATACTTTAACTTGCTAGAAAATTAAAGATATGAAACTATTATTATGGTTCTGTACAGGAGTGTTAATACTATGAAGCATGCAATTCTTATGGGAAAAATTCGAAGATAGTAGGTGATTAAGGTGGTATTACTGACTGGCAAATGAAAAATTACTGTAAGCTGAACAGCAGGATGTAAGGATATTGTGGTGAATTATAAACACATTTGGCACATGGGTAGAGTTTCTCTCTATGGTACTGTTATCTCATTTCAAATATTGTAATTAAAATTGGACAAACTTTGAATTAATGTACTGAGACTTTTCCCAAATGCATTCTCTAAAATCTTTTTGTCCTTATTTTGTACAGGAAAGACTGAGAACTGAGAATGGTTGTAAAGTCCTGGAACTTCATTCTTAGTTTACCACACAGCGAGCCAAAGTCAAAATCGGTGCTATTGTATATGGCTCTCCACAAAGCTGGGTTTATCAAACATTTATCAAACATAATAGGGCTGGGAAAAAGATTTTGAATTCTGTAGTTTTGACTGTTTCAAAATAGAATCTGTATAGATATTAAGTACATGGATTGTGAAAGTCTAGTTGGAGAACTGTGAGTGAGTTGCATTAAAAAGGAATTAAAACCATGTTTGTGATATGGTTCGATTAATAACGGAAGCATGTTTTAATCTCAGAAGAGGTGATGGCAAAGGAAGAAAGGTTCGATTTGGCAGTGTTCAAGAGGAGCAGGATGGTTAGCTTTACTGTGACTATGTGTGGTTTTTCCACAGGATGGTGGGGGGATCCTGGTTCCCCTTGGGAAATGCCTGATGCCTTGCTCAGATCTGCTACGTGAGCACAGCTGCTCAGAGGCTGAGAATGGAGAGAAAAGCATCCGGGAGGAATTCTGGCAGAAATTGGCTCAAAATAGTTTAGCTGAGTTGGAAACTTTCTCTTTTGTAAGAGAAGAAACTGCAGGAACAATTAGCTTTGCTCTCATAAACCCTCTGTGCTAAACCTTTAGGAACTAGTATGGAGTTAAGGTATGCTTCTTTAAGGAGTTGAGTACCTTCCTATCAATAAGTTCTGGTTAACACTCAGAAAATGCATTTTTCTTCAAAGTTTATGTACTATGGCATAACTCAACCACCTTTCTCACACACTCTGCTTTCACAGTATTAAAATCTGTGATTCCTGGACATTTGAGACCTGGCTTGTCATATGTTATGCCAGAGATATGGAGAATACTTGCAATACCAAAACAGACTATTTGAAATGTGTGCAACATGATTGTTTTCATAATTGCTACCAAGTCTTTTCCATTTTGTGTAGTTGCCAGCTGGCAAAGCTATCATAGTGATATATACGGTATCTTAAGTGTCATCCATATATAACAGAAATTTCTGCCTAATTTTGCTTTTTCTGTCTTATGTTCTTCCATGTACAGATAAGAGAAATCATTCTAAAATGCCTTTTTTTTTTTTTTTTGCTATAGAAAAAGAATTGCATTTGATAAGGTATAAATGCTTTTTTTTCTTACCAGTTTCTCATTTTCTTTGCTCGTAGTACTTATTCTGTACCAAATATACACCTTTAACTTCCCAGGAAGTTTTTCATTCTTCAGTTCTACGTGGGTAACTACAGCAGTAAAAGTGTAAGAGGAAAATAAGGTCTTCCTGGAAACTGACTTGTTCAGTACGTTATTGCTGTGGAAGGCTTATATGAGAAAACTCAGCATGTCATTCTCTGAAGGTGATAAAGTAATGCAATTCATAAAATGGGTCTCCAAAGTAAGTATCTGAAAATCAAATCAAAACTAGCATGCCATTTCTTCAAAAGCTTCTTGTCCTATTATGATTTTTTTGGTTGTACGCAAGACCTGCAAAGTCAATCTTGAAGCTTGTTCCTTTTGCAGTGCCTTCCATAGAGGTAAACTTTTTTTTTTAAATGCACTGCTTGAGTAACTGCTAGCAAAGGCATGGACCCTTGTTACCAGTAAGCAGATGATTAACTCAGCTTCCCTGACAGTTTAAAATACAGTTGATTATTTCAGTTTCTCTAACTGTATGATGATCAAATGGTGTTCCCAAACTGTCTTGTATTGACTGACAAAAAGTTGATTTCTCCAAGGCTGCTCTGACTAAATTTATAGCATACCTCTGACAGAGAAGACTTTATATTTACGCAGAATTTGTGTTACAGTTGCCCTTTTTCTGTTGCCTTGGGACTGATGAAAACAGCCTGTTTCTTTAACAGGACCAGTGGAGGTTTTTCCCATCTGTTCATTTTCTTTTGCCTGTATTGATCCTCCTGAGTTTTTACAAAATATTTTATCCTTAAAGGATGGAGGCTATGCCATTAAGTGTACCATTCTGCTGGTACTTCCTTAATACTAGACGCTAGTTTTAACATTTAGATTATTCTGGTGTATCCTTAAGAAAGTGATTTCATCTGGAAAAGTGAGCATCCCTCAGATCAGCCAAAGAGAATTACAAGACCTCTACAAATATGTTAATGCATATGAAAAGACTATTATTAATGCATTGTTATTTGAAGTCATTAACACTTAGAAGCACATCAGTACACTAGACAGCATAAAAGGATATCAAAAGGACTTGTTCAGTTCTGCCTCAAAGAAATTGGTATCAAAGTTTTGTACCTATTCTAGGTTCTGTCTTTCTAGGCTACAATAATTTTTTTCCCAAAGAACATCATTTTCTTTGGTTTTGATGAATAATTTTGTCTAGCAACAGTTGATCATGTCTTTCCTGGTTTGCATTTAATTTTTAGCAAAGAACTGGTGTTTTTATGCTGAAATTCAAACAGTGAAGAGTGTGATTATATTTCTAGATGGTGTATACATTATATGCTTAAGACATTTTCCTGTTAAGCAGTAATTCTTTGTAATATGGAGTTATCACACTGATGTATTTTCTTTTGAAACCACCGAAATCGATTGCAGTAGTTACCTTAACTAGTGGTTGCCAGAAGTTATCAAATCTTTTTCTTAATTTGTTATATGAACTCCTGATTTGCAACACTTCGTAATCAGCTGTCTGGCTGTAAATGAGACTGGGCTTGTCACTGCAGTTGCAGAAGGTCAGTGGAGTCGTGCATGGAGTTTGAACCAGAAAAAGTTCAGACCAACTTTTGCAATGCTAATTGAAAGGTCTTTGGAACAGCTTCCCGCTTCAGCCCTTACCACCACCTATTTTCACTTTCTCTCACATTCCCTAGTGCTGTCCTTTCTGTTTTCCTCTAAAGAATCCTCTGAGCATCGCCTCTCTTGATTTGTGAGTGCACTTCCCAGAAGTATGTGCTCAAAACATATACAGATAAATCATGAGAAAGGTGGCATTTATCAATATAATACTATTTGTCAGGCTTTTGCAGACACCTGTCTCCCCTGTTTGTTCGTGCTTCAAGCTGTTCAAGGGAGGAAATGGTTCATATGTGCCTTTATTGCCAAACAACGGAAACTTAATTTTCAGTTTTGTATCTAGCATTTCCAGCAGTAGACTAGTCATTGTCTGGGTTAGAATTAGTGTTATCCACTGCACTATGCTGTAGAGCTGTTAGGTTATCATGTCGTAGAGGAGGTTAGAAACTAGTTTTTTCTTATGTCGTTGGGAAGCATGCATGTTTATAATCATAAGAAGGAACTATAAGTTTGAGTTTAAGGCATCAACTACTATGACAAACTCCTGGGGAGTCCTCAGTGACTATTTTGTTGAGTGGCAGAGTCATCTTGGTTTCTGCTTGTTCTTCTTTCCCTCCTGAACTCTCGGATAATCACCTTGCTACCTAAACATGAAGCTTCAAAGGACCAGTTGCTGTTACCTTCAGCATTGCTGAAGACCTGGCTGTTTGTTATGGTATTGCAGTGTCCTGAGTTCTAGATAACCCATGCTTTTCAGTGTGATAAATTCTGCTATCAATTTGCATTGGAATTGCTTGTAATTCAGACCAGTTTGTAAAGCAAATGAAGATGTTTATTTGCTGCTCCCAAACTAGGCAATGTCATTCAGACTTTTTCTAGAAGATGCATGAGAACCTCGTTTAATCAATTTACACCAAGATTAGGCTGGAGAGGTTGTGCTTTCTGTGGCTTCCTGACACCTGTCTTCATGCCTCACACCAGCAGGTGCACACAATAGAGATGATCCCTTTCATAGCCAATCTCTTTTTAGAAGTCCTCCTGGAGGTAGAAGCAAATTTAACGTTTTTTCTACCAAACTTATGTTTTTCTTATTTAGGAGACAGTCTTGCCAGTTGTCTTAAACTACTTTTTTCCTCTTCCCTGGGGATGCAAATGTCTCTTGATCAGGTTAGATGCTATCTCTTGTCTTTGAAAAAGACAATTAGCTCACTCTAGTTGACTCAGTGTGAATCTGAATCTTTCAGTAGTGGGGTCTTTTCTGCTGAACTTTATAGAGTTTTTATTTGCATGTTGGTAAACATGTCTGGTGTACCACTAACTGGGGGTAATCCCACATAGATTATTAGTAGCTTGTAAGATCAAGCACAACGATAATCAAAAATTGTGTACAGTATGTCTTTATCCTTAAGATCATGGCAATAGCTATAATTAGGACATTTAATCTCTATACCATTATTTACTGTGTGCTTCCAATTAAATAGCCTTTTTATTCTTACTCCATCTCTAACACAGGACTGTCACGTTAATGATATACAATATTCAGAATCAATATTAGCTTTTTTGAATCTGAATTAAGCTGAAAATATAGATAGTGCTAAACTGTGAGCATTTGAAAAAATAGTCCTAAGGTTCTAATTGCATGAATCAGAATAAAGTTACAACTATTTTGCAACATGTGCGCTTTCATAAAGTCCCTTTTCTAAAGAAAATATCATTATTGAGGGCATGGAGTTAATTCCTTCTTCAGCAGTTCAGTTATGGGCAGAGTGCCCAGACTAAATGAGCTTTCAAGGCCTTGCATTTAGAGTGATACATTTTGTCCATTTTTTTAATGCTTGATTGATTTGATTATATTTATCAAATTAACAGCAATTGATTAGTTCTCCTCCATTTCAGAGAACTGCCAGAAAATAGCTACATTGTTAGGGTGGGGAAAAAAATCTTAGCTGTCTGTCAGAAAGGTATAAATGACTTCGTAATCACAGTAGAGAAAGGGAGAAGTCTGAGCTTGTTTTCATATTCAGCTTGGCTTAAATATATACAGATAAGCCTGCTGAACTACTAAGGTGCTTTATTAGCCCAGTTTACTTAAGGACAAATTGCTCCAGCCACTGCAAGTACTCAATGACTTGAAAAAACTCATTTTACACTTTATGAATAATAATAATAAACGAAATAACGCTAGATAGAGGCAGACAGTAGAAGGTTTAATCTATGTAGGCTGTAAGGAATGTATCTGAGATATGTCATCTTCCTGAGTCTGGAAAATAGTTTTCTTATTGGGGAAAAAAAAAATCTTGCTTTTCACCATTTTCTCTTGCTTTTCATCCAGGGATGGTGAAAAGCAAGAAAAAAAGCCAACCATGTAAGTACAGGTTGTTCCACAGTGTTTCGTGGACCAGTCTAAACTATGCTGTACAAAACTAAAGAAAGGGAATAAAACTGTGTGACACCTCTTGTAGGTAAAGAGCAATATGCTTGGGTTTACTTTAAACGCAATGGAATTATTCCTGTTTTTTGTGGGTTTAAACATTAATGAGTACTCTACATTTGCTCATTACCATGCATATACAACTCACTTGGAATGGGTTTAGTATTAATTTATCTTATTGCATACTTATAAGGTGAAAACTATCATTCCTAATCTCTCCTCCAAGACTATAAATGAAAGAGATGAGCATCTTTTGGAAGATGGTAATAAAACTGGTCATTTAGGACACACGTTCAGGTTTAAACGGTTGATTTTACATTACCCCCAGTGGTAGTACTAGTTTTATAGTGAATATGAGCCCATATGCAATGTTATTAATGATATAACTGCGTGAATACAGTGAGGGTACTCAAATGTATTTCCTGAAGAAAAATAATTGGTATAGCATCCACAAGTAATTTGTGTGTGTGAAATTAATTGCTTTCTGTGCTTTAAAACTAAACAGCTAATAATGAAGAAAATCTTAAAATAAAAATGCTATGCCATTTCCATAGAACAAAAGAAAATAGTGAGGATTAATTGGAAATAATATTCCCGACTGTTTTACAATTCTTTTGAACTGTTTGGATTAAGTACTGTCTAGATGTAGGCTGACATACCTGAAATGTAACAAGTTTTATTCAGTCTTGTCTCAACTCCCACTAGAATCATGAAGAACAGAATATTTGTTTCCTGAAACAGAAAACTTTTTTTTCCAGAGATACAATTTAATGAAAAAATGTGGAATTTCAGAATGAATGATGCTTATGACATGTAGAGAGTTCATCTGTAATATCTTTTGAATAGTTGATTGCAGACTTGATTGTACTCCTTATATATATTTATGATTTATAAGAGATTGCTCCCAGTGACAGGTTTTTGTTTTTTTTTTCCTTTTTTCTTGCTGTGGTTGCTATACCTTGGTCTTTGGCATTTGAGGAAAAATAAATAAGATATGATGGTATGATTTTTAAAGTTACACCAGGAGTGGTTGAAAGTGTGGGGTAAAAAGTTGGTGTGCTTAGTGCTAAGTTATTTTAATCAAATTGAGGAGGTAGTAAAAATCTTAGTCTTTGTTGCAAGAAAGTAAACTTGATATTTCCAGAAACATTGTTTAAAATTAAAATGCTTGACAATTTAATTTGGTATTGTGGTCTTTCAGTTTAGGTGAACTTGTTTTGCAGCAGCTGATCGTGGGGTGGGGAAGGGAACTGATGCCCCTCAGTACAGGCTGCCAGTTTGCAGGGCCACCTGAGAGCACAGGGGGCTGAGAAACCTGATGAATGTCAGACTTTCATCCATCCTCACAGGGAAGGATCAAGAGAAGCAGAGTTGCTTGTAGCTGTCTATTGGAGAAAGCAAGAGTGAAGCTTGCCCAGAGCAGCTTTCTGTTCGTGCTACACTGGTGGTTTCGAGGGGCTTGGAGCAATTTGTGATGCTGGTCATGGGATTAGTGAGTAATGAGGGCATGAAAAATAGCAAGGTGGGTAAAATTCTGTGTACAGAATGTAACAGAAATAGGTATCAGTTTTCAGATGTTCTCCAGAGATTACTGCATCAGAAAAACCTGGAGGATGTAACTTTCCTGTCCTTGCTGGAAAGGGACATAGTAATAGGCAGAGGAAGAATTGTGTGGTTGTCTGAAGTAGTCTGTCTGCAGGACAAGCGACAAGTTTTCCCTATTGAAATAGACTATTTTCTTAACTAGACCTTTGGTGTCCAAATTCAAAGACAGAAACATAAGAACCAAGTAGAAATAGGTTTGAATGACTGCCAGTGTTCTGTGCGTTTGTTAGATGGGTAATTGTACTTTGAATGTAAAGTCACATAGCAATAGTCTGGTCATACTATTATTTAGGATCTCTCTCTGGACTGAATTCATTATGAAAGCAATTTTTGATTTAGATCATTAATGTCTTCTTCCTAAATAGTACATCTTTGTATCCTAAATAGTTTTTTGAAATTGTTGGGCATCTTCTACGGATCGACTGTTTTGCTGCTGGGCTTCACAATGTTCACTTTCATGCCTTGTTCCCTTCATGCACATTTTGGTAACTCTGGGCTGCAAGATGTCTTCTCTATGGGGTTTAAATACTAAATCACACCCAGCCTATAAAAATCCTTAAGGGACAATGGGAATTGCACACTTCTAATTTGCTCGATTCTTATCTGGTTACGTATTTGATAAAACATCCATAAACCACTGGATTGAGAATATGGTTAAAACTTCCTGGAAGAAAACCACCCCCAGAGTCACTTACAAGTTGCAGTAATCTTGTCTCACCAACTAGAAGTATAGCAGTGTCCTTTGCAGTTTTTTTTTAGGGTTTCCTCTGAGCCAATATGAAGGAAGAGCAGACAGGACAGAAGTGGCTGTTCCTCGAAAAGACAGGGTAGAGCTGATGGGCACACGGTTCCTGTCAAAGGTGCAGAACATCTCTGTACTGCGGTCTTCAGTGTACATTTTAGCTACAGAGGGTCTGTGAGGTCAGATGTGACCATCTGTGTAAGCCAAAGGATTTCTTTGAATTCATCAATCTACAGTAGATACCAGGATTCCTTTATCCTTATAACATATTTTGTAATGTTTGTAATACTGTGACAGAAATTGTCCTACCTGTAAGAGACCAAGGATGTGGTGTCTTTTCTTCCTTTTTTTTTTGTGTGTGCAAGGCGCTTTAAGAAAGCTAATCCCCCTCAGTTTTTAAGTTTAGGCTTAGCCTCAAGGAGAGAAGCTGAGGTGTCCTAAAGTTCACAAGAATCCTGGAGTCATCTGGCCTAGCACCTTATACCTTAGTCATTGAGTTGAGGGCACATAGAAGAAAACTACACTTTTTAGTAATTATAGTAAACAGCCATTAATCTCTTCATGTTATGTCTAATCTTCTCTTATTAGGGGTTGATTTCCAGTTATAAAGGATAAGGTAGAAGGATATTCGTTAGGAACTTTAAGAAATCCCAGAATACAATCTATTGGGATATTATAGTTCTTTCACATAGTTGATTTTGTTTTTTTAACCTTGCTTTTTTCTGCCACCAATAGAAAGTATGCTTTTAAACTCCAGATAACCTATAAATGAATGCATCAGATTTTTTTGTCATTTTATAAAATTAGCTGATAATTCAGATAAATGGCTTTGAAGGAGCATAATAGTAGCATTTTGGTTAAACAAAGTGATGCACTGATTTTCTTGCCTTTAATTTTTTATTGTAGGCCAATAATGTGAATATTGACAATAATTGTCAGAATGAATGTTTGACCCTAATTTTTATTGATCTGTCTTTTCTAAATATTGAAAGTTGGTATGTGAAAATGGCATGAAGGATTTGACTCAGACCAGAAGGGGAATTACAAGCTCTCGTTCTATACTTAACTCACTCTGCTGAATTACATTTTGACCTTTTATTCTCATGAGTGGCCATTTATTGACATAAATGGATGTCTGTGTGTGTATTTCAGATAGTAGGATTTGGCTTTTTGTATCTGAAGATTATATAACATTAGGGAATAAAAGCATTTTTTTCCTCTCTTATAGCGTGCAAACATCTGTTCCCTTCAATAACGTGGCTGGGATGCAGAAGGAGACCAGTGAGTGGAAGATTTCAGGGCAAGGTATGTTGTTCCCTGTATGTCTGGTGACTAGCCCAGCCAAGTAGGGTGCTGCTGTATGTGTAGCATGCAAGCATTCCTCAGGGAGGCACAAAGCATCTCTTTAGCAGTGAAACACTTCTCTTCCCTCTGTCTTCAGAGGACTCAATGTCTGGGATTTTGTCTGCTCCTTGTCTGTGGTCAGAAGGACCCAAGGAGCTTCCATGATCTTCGAAGGTATTCTGGGCTACTCTTAGCTAAACTTTAGTTTTAAACATTTTGAAAAACAGGTTAACATTCATGTCTCTCGTGCAGTGTAAAGGTGGGGAAAACTGAGACTATTTTTCATATGTGGTTGCAGTCCTAAGTGCATGTTTCTAATGTAATGCTTTAGAAAACTTAAAGTCTGGAGAATAAGTCTCACTTCAAATTATTTTGTATAAATGAGGAAATGTGCCGCAGATGAATATTTGGAATGTGATTTTTTCATTCCCCCCATTTAATATGTACTTGTAATTCAAATGCTAAATTGTGTTTAGAGTGGAATTACCGTCAATATCATTAATTTCTTCATATAACTAACATGATTTGGATTAATTTTGATGTAAATAGCAGGCCTAAGTATAAGTGCTTGCCAATAAGCTGCAGTTATGTATTGCTGGAATGGTTACTGCCAGTGGAAATGTCTGAGACAGTGCAGTTAACATCAGAAGAGGGGCTGTGTGAAACAACCAAAATTGGCATTAAAAAAAATGAAATGTATGAGACTGCAATTACTGTAACATCATAACATAGAGACATTGCAATTGGCATTGTAATGGCTTATATGTCAAAGGAATAAGTCAGTGAAACAACTTCAAATAAATGAATAAAGCACTTTAATGACATTGATATTGGTTGGCTCAAGAATTATATTTTAGTGGTACTGAATCTACAGTAAGCTACTAAAAATGCTATAAAGTATGGCTGCTGCGTGAAGCTTCTCTTTCTGTGTTTAGTGTTTTGGATGTCGTCAGCTTTCTTTTTTCTTGAGATTGTTATAAAGGGAAAATATTTTAAGGCTAAGCACAAGTTTTGTTTTTTCTTATGTTCTTTCTTTACTCTGAAATGTTTTGACCACTGAAACTAAAAGGGTGAAAAAGAAAAGAAAAGAATCTCACCTACCAATGTAGATCTTAAAATGAATCGCATCCAAGAAAGTCCAAACGTGCAGAAAAACAACCTAAAGCAATCTTTCCCTCTGCCCCCTTCACCTCTGTTTCATAGTGAGAACGCAGGAAAATGACTTTGGGAAGTAGATGGAAATTTCTTATGAAATACTGTTGTATACAATATTTTTCAATGGCTTTTAGCACAGTGGTTTCTGAAAGAGTTAATTTTCCTAAGTTGCCCAGGCTTGCTGCTGGGGGGAGAAAAAGGTTAATAAAAAGATGTTCAAAGGGTTGAATGTAAAGTTATTCAAAAAGGAGGAGGAGCATGTACTTGCATTTAATCAATGTGCTGCTATACTTTCCACCCCAAAGGAGTATGTTACACATTCTTAAATTAATATAGTTGATCCAGGATTTGTGAAGGAGCAAGCTGAGGGAAGTCTCCATCAGCTGACATCCTTTTAATGTGAGTTGTAACAAAGTAAAAGCTCAGGAATACCTGAAGAAAGAGGATAAGTGGGTTGAACACAGTTACTTATAGATTGGTCAGGTTGCATCTATCCTAAACAAAAGAATAAAAAAAAGCCTCCTGAGGAATTTAATTTAAAAAGACTGAAAGATAGCAATGTAAGAACAGAAAATCTTTGGAAAGTTTCTATATTTGCTTAATGAAGTTACCTGCATGAAATAATAAAATTAGATTTTGTAAAGGTATTGGCAGTGTCACATGACATTTTGCTAATAAAATTGTACAAACCAATATAATTACAGCTGATGTTAAATGAATTAGGAATTAGCTATTTGACAGCCTTCATAAAGTCACTGTCAATGGTGAAACATCACCGAGCTCCAAAGGAACAGATATTACACCTGGTGCTAGTCAACTTTTTCATCACTCATCTCAAAGTACATATAAATAACCTCTGATAACTTAAAAGGGATGAAGGCTATACGTACAGAGCAAAGAACAGTATGTTGAAAAGTAAACTAGCTCTGGAAGAGATTCAAGATGCCGGTTCGTAATGAGCACTTGGTGCAATGTGGCAAAGTTACAACGAAGTCGAAACTAGGAAGTAGTTGGGGACGGGTGATAACTTTATTCTACCTCTGAGTACACAGCTGATACTAATGCAGCAATACTTTTCCACTGTCTTTCATGAAACTGATTAAATGGTTTTTGAAAAACGGGAGGCAATGCAGAAGTAAGCCATCATGGTGGGGAAAAAAATAAAGGTTCAGACTAAGCAACTTAATTCCTTTAATTGCAGAATTGGTAAATGAGAGATTACTTAGTGTAAAAGAGCAGGCAGACAGCTCTTTAGTTATGACCTAAGAATCAATATTTATAACCTCGAGTACACCTGTTTCAGCTGGAGAAACACAACATTTTAAAACCGCACAACTTTTAAAAATTGCTAATGGTTAACATCTGAAATCACAGGCGGGGATGAGGAAGAAAAACTACCAGAGAAAGTGGAAGGGACCTGCCTTTGCTTTCTAGATGATGATTGGATTCCTTTCTGAAGCATTAACTTTATCTGAAGGGAAGCTATCGGCTGTAATTAAGTTCACTTGTGATATTTAAGATGCTGTGACATATAGGAGACCAGACTACAAATGACCCAGTGATGCTGCCAGCTCTGAAAGTCTCTGAAACTGTGGAAGTTGTGGTGGTTATTGTGCTCTTTCACTCGGCTGCTGAGTAAGTTCAGGTGCACAATGACCACTGTGGATCTATCCACTGAAGTGAGAAAATACTAGCAGTAGTTTCAGTAGGTGCAAACTCCATCTTTCCCCTGTTGCGGTAGTTGCCACATATTTTTTCAAAACTGTGTTTTGGATTTGGAATATGCTGATTCTTTATTTTGCTCAGTTCTTTGTCGATAGCTGCGCAACCTGAAGCTGAACTGGATCAGCAGGCAGACTAGTTTCCATCTTAGCTTTCTTAGAGTAAAGAGGACTGTGACCCCAGGTCTGACTGTTGCGTGGTGCAGCTCAGCAGAGGTATCATATGCTGCAGCAGTTAGTTTTTCTGCTTCTAGAGATGATTACTGGGTGTTGCAAGAGTGGGAGAAATGGGCTTGATCCTCAAATCCTGGGTGAGTGGAGCAACTCAGATGTCAATTGGTCACAGTTCCTGTGCAGAAGTCATTTGGTTTAAGAAGAAAATGCAAAAATCACAGGCTGTCATTGATCTGTGAAATTAATTGTATTTGTAAGAGTGTATTAGTGTTTCATTTGAAGAGAGTACTCTTCTGTCAGAAAGCTGACTGCTTGCTTGGATCAAGGCATTAATTTTCTATAAAATAAATAAGCAATTTGTGTTTGTTCCTTAGTTGTCATGTCCCAGATTCTTGTGTGCGATTGTGTAGCTGCCAGAGAAACCAACAGCAGTAAGTGCCTAAGTGATCCTAACAAATGTGCTCATAAGAATCATCTCTAAAAAACATTAAAAAGTCTTTCTGTTGATTTAGGTAGTAATTGAATTAGAGCTCAACGGTGTATGACTACCTTATATTTAAGAAAAACACTGAATTTAAACGTTTGAAATGGAAGGTAGAATTGTTTCTCTACTTGTGGTTACCTGGAGCCTCCTCTTAGCATATGTAGTTAAGAAAGTTTTTATAATATTGAAAATCCCTGAAGTAAACTGATCCAATTTATTCTTCGTTACATCCTTTCTTCTCCAATAGAGAAGGGATGTAAATATCCAAAGGGTGAAATTTTGCCCAGAATTTAATAAATTCCTCTGGCATCTTGTGAATTTGAAAGGACAAATGTTCTGAGTTCTGTTTCATGGAGGGAGATGGTGGGCAGAACGGGAAGGGCTGAGATGTAGGACACATTCAGCTGTGCCTCGGTATGGCTATTCACTGGAATTCTGTGTGCTTCAGATATTTCTAATAGCCACTATTTTCCTTATGCCTCAGACCTTACCTAAACCAGAGCAAAGCAAATGGGATACCCTGACGACTGCTTCATTAGTTTCATGCTGTTGCACTGGGACACAGTTCAGCGCGGCACAGTGTGGGCTAATGTGTGGTTAGACAACTGAGCCAGAGAGGATGTCAGCAGGATAGAATCAGAAGTCTTAAACTTTCTGGTAAGTACAGACTTCTGTCTAAATCTCAAGCCAAAATTTTTCCTATACTACAAGTATGTTACCAACTCTGAAATTGCTCAGTACAGTGTAAAGGACATAATAGTATGTTTGGGGAGTGAAAAGTTTTACTTTCAAAGACTGAATAGTATTTTCTAAGGAAAATTAGTATTTGTTTGAATGACAGAGTGAGTGGATCAGCTTCTTTCCAAACATTTGATTTTTAAAATGCCTTGCTCATTTGCAATTCTGTATTTGCTTTGCAATTATAATGGCTTGCAATTCTGAGCTTTTAGTGGCTAGCCTGAAACTGTGCATCTAACATAACCATAATATTATGACACAGATGTTTTAATGCCCTAATATTAAATGGATGGATTTTTAAAAACTTCTTCTGTGCTAACAGATTATTCAGAGCAGACTGAGAAAATCAGTGCAATACCAAAGATGAAATTTAAAGTGATGACTGTTCATTCATACTTCAGTAATGAACAAATACGCAAAATCACCAGCTTAAGATTTTGACATCTGCAGCAAAGGAAGTGTCTGTAAAAAAATAAAAATAAAAAATTAAACACCTTAGCTACCATGTGTGGCTTATGAGCCGGCTCTTACTGAGTTGGTGGTGAAATGTTTGAGTTTAATAAGGTGGAGATGATCTCCAAGTATCAACACCTTATCTACCAATGTGCTGGAGATTTTTGACTTCTATGATATGGTACGGATTAAAGCCAAGTAGTTGAGGCTGAATTAAGCTATGTCTGTCTATTTTTCCAAAATTGCTAAATAGTTTAGTTTTCATGTGGAGCCACCTAAATTGTTTTTCTTATGAATGAAACAACTATTGAGACAAACTGTAGGAAGCCACTTCTGTCTCTCCTAGTCTTGTTTTTCTTTAGGAAGCAGGAATAAAAGCAAACGAGGGAAGGGAAGAGGGAAGTGCTAAATGGTTTTAGTTCAATGAATACATCTAGTATATGAAATCATGGCTTCATACTCACGATAAACCCCACTACTTTCAGAAGCACTGAAATCCTTGCTCCATTGTCCACATCTGCTGTAGCTCACTGATTAGCAAATGGGGTGGGGGAGGCTTTAATTATACTCATGTGATGCCTCTGCTCTAAATTAGTGCCAAGTGCCTGGGCTCAAGGTATGGCTTAAATTTCTGAAGTACATCTAACTCTCTTCCTCAAGCTAAACTAAGGGCAGAGAAACATTAATCTCAGTAAATACTGCATGCATCTTTATACAGATGACAACTGATAAGGAAGTTAGAAATCCTCACCAAAGGTTTTCCTTAATTGTCTGACAAAGTGCAAATTTCTCATATGCAGTACATGTGTGTGCTAGTGATACTTCTGCACAGCAACCTACTAATTATATGAATATATTTTGCTCTTTCCTTTCTCCTTTATGACAGTGGATCAAACAGCAATTTCAGCTCTATGAATTTGAATTAAATTGGATGTGAATCTAAGCTCAAATTTTAAACCTGTTATAAATTTATCTGCCATCCTTGCAAAGTAAATTCAACTTGATTTGACTTTTTTTTTAATTTGGTTCATGCTGAAGGAAAGAATACGGTTTTCATTTTCTGTAAATTGCAAGCTGAGTCAAGTGCAAATAATTTGGCCCATGAAAAATCTATAGCTTAAATGGGATTCAACTATTCTAGTTATTAGACCATACTTAAAACTGCCTCTAGTTCTGCATAGTTCTGTAAAAATAAATGTCCGGGTGCCTTTTTGCCCAAGATAACTAAGATCTGCAGTTAAGTTTAATTTTCCTGAAAAATGCAAGGAAATGCTAAGGAGCCTTTATAAGAGAAGTTTTCCAAAGCTAGTAGAAAGAACAAACTGAACAGTGTTTATATAACAGCATTTAATATTCTTGAAACATGTACATTTTGAAATTGAAACAGGAATTGTGAGGTTTAAAAAAAACTTCTGCTACGATAATCTGAAAATTTAAAAAAGAAAAAAAGTCTGGAATAACTAGCAGAAAGTAACCATACATTTTATTCTCCCTGCTAATGTGTGCTGTTGGTCATGTAAGTAATGCTGATTATTTTTCTTTATGTAGTATTTCATATTGCCATTTCAATGCAGAATTCATATTTTGAAAATCTTTGAAGATGTTTTTTATAAAAAAAAAAATTGAGTGTTTTCATAAGTTCTTTAGTTATTCTGGAAACAAGTTTTCTGCTTTTTGTAAATAAACGCCTCCCAGTTCTTTGTAGGAAAAAAATATTTTTTTACACTTCTTTTTTGCTTTGAGTCCAGCATCCCTGGGGCTTTGATTCCTCCCCTACAGACTCATCCTGAAAGAAAAATAAGAACGGGGACAGTTTTAACCATTAACAGATATTCTTAATTTTTGCAGTCAGGATCAGAGATCGTTTCCTGTAAGTGCTAGGCTCGTATTGGTTGAGGTACTGCAGAATGGCAGTAGGTAAAGGACAGCATAGGTGAAAGGACAGTTGAACATGCTACCTGGGAGAATGGATCAAGGGTTCAGTCTGTGCCATGATGACCTGAGAAGAGAAACCACTGTGTAGATAAGCATGACAGAAGTAGATTGGAAAGGAAAGGTCAAAATATAAGGAAATAAGTAGGATGTAGGAACCATTCAGTGGAATTTTTTGACATTTACATCAGGTAATCATTACAAATACTGTTATGATTTTTTTTTTTTAGTATTGTTGTTAAGGAAAATGTGAAAATAGGGATAAAAATGCATTTTTAGTAATTTTATAGCAAACAAAGTTCTCTTGGTCTTCACTCTGAAAGTTGAACTTGTGAACGTAAAACTTTTTTAAACAGTGCATTTCCCATAGTTTGGCATCTTAAGGCAAACACATCTGTGCATTTGGTAGATTTGGTTAGGCAATAAGGTTGGCTCAGGCTTCCAAAAGAATAACATGAGGCAGTCTGAGCCCATAAGTCCTCCCCTGTGTGACAAATTTAAGTCCAGAGATAGAGGAACCACTGCTGTAATATCTACAGAACCAGGGACTTTTAACTGGGCTTGTAGCAAAGATTTTTCAAAGTAGAACCAATGTAACACAAACGGGTGTGTCACATGAGAATGATGCTGAATAAATAATGCACTTTCTGGTTAAATCAAAGGAAATAAGAATGGGCTGAGAGAAAAAATAAATGTTAATGCCTTATGCAAAAGGAACAAAATGAAACAAAAAATCTGGGTGTTACTCTAGGATTAAAATGTTAAATAGTGTTCAAAAAATGGCATTCTTCCTTTTTGTCCATTTTAAATAATTCTGTCTTTTAAAACTTGAAACTGTTTTCAACAACAAAAATAGTTTTAGAACAAAACTAGTGCTTTTAATAATAAACTTCTGAAATGCAGCATTTTGACACTTCTAGATGAAACATCTCCTTTAGAAAAATATCTAAACTGCTTTTGACCTTTCTAAAATGTTCTCCCCTCTACCATTTTCTCTAACAGCATTAACAAAACACATACCTAAAAAACTACGCCTTTTACGTCTGAAGGCCTGTGACAACAGCTTCAGAAGTCAAAATAGCACTATAGCAAAGGAAAAAGAAAATTCAGGATACTGATCTCCACAGCAGGGTGTTTTTATGGTCCTATCTCCTCCTTTTGGCTTATCCATAGCTCAGTATGGTCTGGGATGGGGGTTTGCTTCTGGTCAGGGAAAGCCAGGCATGTCACAGTAGACCCAGCGTCTCTCTGGCTGTGAGCTTCAATGGTTAAGAGTACTAGTTTCACCATCCACTCAGTGCTTTCCAAGGACAATATTTTCAAGGTATAGTAGAGGATTTTCTTAACCCAAATTTTCTTCTGTATGGATGTGCCTTATTAGAATAGTTGAGGTAGGTGAAAAAAGGGAAATCCTCCCCATCAGATGCATCTCTTTCCAAGAAGCCTTATTGCTTTCACAATTTTTCTTTTGCATGCTTGCTCCTTGCTTATAACTTTACTTTGAGTTCAGACATGTATACAGACCAGTCTCCAAAAGACTCTTTTTGGGTGTTACAGGGTTTAAATAGTAAGAACAGAAGTTTTACAGAACCTTGTCATTTTTTATGTAATAGCATCTTTTCTGTATGGTATCTCATCACAAAATATGTGCTATAGATATTCCAATTGAAAATATAGATTAGGTTTGGTTTTTAGCTGATTGCATTATACTAATTTCAAACAACAGTGTTGTATTTTGATTCTGCCTATCTAATCAGGGAAGAAGATATTCAGTGAAAATAACTGCTGAGAACACCCCAATCTATACATAGAATTTACCAAAAACTATGAAGTAGAGGAGATTGGAAAATTTTGACAGACATTTTCTTTTGGGGAATGCAAATGTTGTCAAAACTGGAACATTTAATGAAAATATTTTCTTTGAAATATCCACTTAAAAATGAAAAAAATAGAAAAAAAGACATTTTAATCCTATTCAGCTGTTTTTGTTTCAGTGGTTTCAGAGGACAGATGTTTTTTTTTCCTGAGGAACAACTTCAGAATTAACTTTTTTTGACATCTTTTGAAATGAGAGTACAACAATTCAGTAGTGTTCAAATGAGTCATTTCTACCAGTGCATACCATTTACTGGGGAGCTGGTTTATGGCAAATTTTGAATTTATTCTAGAATTAAAGACTGTTGACATGATACAATTGCTTGATTAAAGTTTTAATATATTGAAAGGTTCTGACCTTAATTATGAGCTCTGCTGTTAGAACCAAAGTTGTAGAAAGATTTAAAGAAGAGGCTGACTTTGCAAATGTCCTAGATCAAAAAACGAGTGATTTAGGTTTTGGTCACTGGCTGTGGTTTGCTGTCATTTCTACCATGCAGCTCCCTGGTCCCACCCCTAGTGAAAAGTCCCTTTGC
The DNA here is from genome assembly GCA_013399115.1 of Anseranas semipalmata. Taxonomy (NCBI): domain Eukaryota; kingdom Metazoa; phylum Chordata; class Aves; order Anseriformes; family Anseranatidae; genus Anseranas; species Anseranas semipalmata. The sequence goes on along the minus strand of VXAA01001529.1, from coordinate 463,102 downwards.
TAAAACTGCAGATATGCACTTTTACCTCCAGAAAAAATAGTTTTGGCCAAAATGCCATCGTTAAATCCGAACTTGCAGTAGTGCTGAAGTTGACAATCTCGGCAGCTATATTTCACTGATGCAGTCACCAGCCTTTACTGAAAGAGTAGTGCTTTAGCTGCTATTAAAAGCTGTGTTCTTTCTTATTATTTCCAGACTAAGACATTTCTTAAATATAGTCCCGTTTTTCACTGCAGCAGCCATATTTTATGTTAACCCCAGGTGTTGTAGGGAATTTTTGTGCTAAGCACTGTATCAATGCAGTATGAAAAATTTGGCTCTGCTGAAGGCCACGTAAGATATTTTCCATGTGATTCAATGGAGTTGAGAATATATCAATACTGAGAGACAGTGATGCAAAGCACTTTCAATCTAAATAGACAGGGCTTGGAGGGGAAAAGGATTAAGTGATTTGCACAGAATCACATGTATGCAAGGGACAGAGCTAGATCTTGTGACCTAGTTCTTTCAGTTTTCAAGCCAGAGCCCCTCATTACTAGACCACAATGCCTTCCACGATTAGTAAAATGGCCAGAAGTGTAGAAAAAAGAAATTGTTAGGACAACTGCATTTTGATTGATGCCACAGTTCTGCTCTATCATGCTTCACAATCATCTATTGCAACAAGTAAACTGATCTGTTATTCTGCAGAACTCAACTCCATCAGAAGAATGGAGAAAATGCTGTTTCTGAGAGTGATGACAGATTGCAATGGCGTAAGAGATTTTTCTAATGAGACCATACAAGGCCAAATTTTGTTGTCAGTTTAACTATATGGAGAGAACAAAAATAAATAATGCACGATGAGTTCATTTATATTTGTACAGGGCTGTATTGCATAATACTTGAATTTGGTAATCATTTTCATGCATCTTTTCAGTTCTGCTTTGCGCCTTACTACAGTAAGTCAAAATACACAAATGCAAGCCCTTTTACAATTAATTTTACCTTTGGATGAATCTGAATACATATTATATTCTATATTATAATATAAGTTGTATGACAACTTCTGGAGTTTTCAGGGGTATAGAAGCTAGAGAGTATGTTGTTGCAACCTTCTCTGGTTGAACTGCTCCAGCTTTCAACAGCCGTTCATTTAAGCACGGTTCATATCCAAATTTCAGAATTCTGGCCTCTTTCTAGTTACTATTATGTCATTGGAATATGACCTTTGTGTGACTGAAAGTTTATTTTCACTTGTGACCTCTGCAGTTTTATATAAAAGTTCACATCATATTACAAAGAATCTTATCTCTAAGGTATCTAAATACCTCTGTGAATGTAGTTTTTGTTATTTATTCCTCAATATGACAGTTACTTATATTACAGTGATAGAAAAGTTGAGTCTCTGACAGGAGAGGGCATTTTGACTGATGGATTTTGCAGCTTAAGTCACTCTGTCAGTTCTATTTTTTTTTTTTCCTGCAAGAGAAACACATTTCTTATGAAGTACTGAACTATATGAAAAAGTGACATGGAAGATCAATTTAAAATTGAAGTAATTTTTAATTCAACAAAAATACTTAAATTCTAGCAAAACATATTTTTTCAGATTTTTTTTTGCTCTCTGGGTTTTGAGCTAGAGGAAATTCATAGTGCCAGTTATATTTGTCTGGAAAAACAAAAGCATCTTTGAATAAAGATTTGTATTTCCTTTGTGGGTTTGGTAGTTTTTCATGGTTTTTCTGAATAGTTTTTGATGGCAGTGTCCTTTTTTCTACAATTATAGCACAAGCTTCATTTATTGTAAACTTGTTTGAATGGCTACAGAAACAAACCAAACATTCTTTTTAATGACAGAAAGGAAGAAAAACATTCCATAAATATGACTGGCCATCATGACAGTTGTAGACAATTAGCATAAAAGTTTCGTATGGATGATAGCTGGAAACAGAATGGTCACTCAGCTGGAGGAATGCTAAATTTGCGAAGTTTTATGCTTGGAAACGTTGAAAACAACAAACTCCAGTTCGTTAAGATTTATTAGAGCATGTACTGAAATAAATTTGAGGGAAGTTCCAAGTGAAATTGATTCATTTAAGAAATATAGATAGCAAAAATGCTGGCACAGGTTACTCTTTCTTTAAGAGGTATATGTTACCTGAACAGGAAAACTAATAGCTGAGAGGGAGGAAAAGTTGAAAATAGTGTAATTTTTAAGGGGAGAAAATGGGGAAAATAAATACCAATCAGAATGAATTAGATGTTTTGGTGCTCAGAAAACTGGTAAGATTCAACAGGAAGATCTCAGCTGAGGAAAGTCATATTTGGTAACATTATTCCTAGAGTTGATTTTAAGTAATAGCAGCATCTTTATATACTACTATATGTAACAGCATATGTAGCATATATTGGAGAAATTCTCCGCTGCTGCTTGAAATGAAATTAGTGGTTCTACAATATCAAGGAATGTCTTCAGCTTTTCTGTCTGTTTAGTGATTGTTTTAGAAAATTTTATAAATTGGATGAATTTCTCAGAGCCTTTAATAGAGCTCTCATATTTAAGGTTTATACTCTATGTAAAAATGTTCAGTGGTTATCTAATAGTAATACTATTTAAAAATATTGTGGTCTAGTAAGACCTCATTTTTACCAGATTGGGGGAAAACAGGAAATGTCTTTCTACTTCTTGTCTCCTGTGCAATAAACCAGTGTCTAAACTGCAATTCCTAAACTGTCTTTGCTGACACCGAACTAGATATGAATTAGAAGTGATCAACATCTTTCAGGACGGGACTTCCGTTTCTTAAACTTTTTTATTCTCCTGATTTTATTCATCAAAATAAATATTTTTTTTCCTTGGACTGCTTTAGTTTTCATCTACATTCTTAGACTTAAGTCATTATTTGTGAGGCAGCTTTAGGACAACCATAAATATAATCCCAAAAGACTGGGTTTTGGTTGACATGTTCATATAGAGTTCTCAGTCAGATTCGTATAGCTTTTTAGGTACTGTCTCAGTTTTGTCATGGTCTTCGTAACACAAGTTACTGGACAGTGTTGGTCTTCTGGGCTCTTTTCCAGCAGGTGAAAAGAGTGGATGCCTCCGAGCAGAATTCAAAGAAAGTCAAAAAGGTGAGCAGGGAGCTATGAAATTAGGTAAAATAAATGCTGATGATAGATTTTTGTGTCTCAAATGTCATGCTTTCTTGAGGTTTAGATACTTGGCATTGTCGTCTCATTTCTTTGTTCAAGTTTCTCTGTTCTGAATTGTCCTCTGGTAATTTGCAGTCTTTTACTTTAAAAAAGAGCAGGGATGACATTTTATTTACTAAAACGTAAGGAAAAAAATGAAAAATTGTACTTTTTTCCCTCTAAGTTATTGGTTGGAATACTTTCTTGTGTGCCTAAAATTTTGCTAAAGGAAGAAATTAAATCCAAGTCTTCTGCACTGTAGGAGAACAGTTAATAGAGGAGCCTACATATAGAAAATGAGTGGCTGGAGTATCTACCAGTCTCTGCTTGGACAAAGGCATAAACTCACTTAGAAGCAGTAGTTAAGTTACTTACAGAATTTTGATCTTAAAAACTGTCATTAAATTACTTCTATAACCCTAAGCATCAGGTGAATTTTGAAGATATGAGTTTTAGACATCTGTGCATTACAAATATGTATTTTATTGTTTTATCATTATGTGAACAACTAACATGCCCACGAGAATTTCTTCAACGTAGCAGGTCAGGATTTGCAATGTTGGATGCTTTTAGCTATAGGATCCGTGTTAAAATACGTTTTGCAGTTGTACTTACGTGCAAGATAATGCTCCTCGGATTTAATGTTGAGTGCTAAAAGATTGATGAACGCTTATCTCAAGCAAGCATCAAAACGTGTTTTATGAAGTTGGGTCTTTTGGTGCCACCTGCTGGTATAAATTGTTTGATAGGGACAGAATGCAGCAAAGTTTTCTATAAATAGGCACCTTAGGTGGCTGTCTTCATCTCATGTTTTCAGCAGCGAGTTAGGTCACAGCTGAATGGGGGTGATATGGTGAATTATAGTAAATGATTGCAAAAAATATACTTAATTTAAGCCAACAATCCTTGTTACCTAATAGAGGGGAAAGGGTTCTTTTTGACCTATGGCTATAAACAAACGGAAATGTCATAAAATTACACTAAATGTTACTATAGACTAGGATTTTCTAACGGCTTTATATATTTCTTACATATCTGGCACATAATCATAAAATTAAAAATGCATTTATTTTAGCAGTTTGTGTTTGAATTATTATACTCTTCGTAAGCTTCATTAACACAATTCTGCCTTCTGCTTCAATCCATTCAAATAGTCAGTTTGTTTTTCAGTTTCTTTTTTCCTCCAGATACAATTAAAATGTTATGGATGAAACTTGATGGATGTTATTGGTGAATTGCCATTGACTTCAGTGGGGGTGGGGTTGTTGCTTTGTCTGCAGCTTTTACATAGGCAGAAATTATTTCTGCGCTGGAGTAAATTACCTTCTAATTGATATCCACTTCTTGCTGAGCAGCTAGGTGCCACTTGGTTTATTCCTGAATTTGAGGAAATAACAAAATGGAAAGCTCATGGGCAACTGTTATCCTGTGAGGTAATCTATGCCTTTGATATCAAGGGGTGAATGAACAAATGGCTTGCCCAGGTTTGGCTGGGGACTCTTGGAGTTCTCTGCTGGGGAAAAAGCAGATGTGGCAGTAAGCACCGTATCCAGTTCCTTCCTGGAGAACAGATGGTGTATCACCTTGCTGTGCTTGCCCTCTCCATCACTTTCTGAATCACCAAGTTGCACTTTCTGGATCTAATTTAGTTGTACAGAGGATCTTGTATTCCCTCCAAAAAAGTACAACACACATTTTGAGGTAAGGAAGGCAGTAGGATAGATTAGTGGCTGATGTAATTTGAGAAACTGTCACTGAAACTTGCATTAATTTATACCAGCAGCGAATATTGCCCGACATTAGTATAGGCTTCGAAGCAGTCTTTGATTTCCTGACATATCAGGGCTAACTTTTCAGAGACAAGAAGTGGGATGAAGGTTTTCATTATTCTCACTAATGTAGGACTAAAGGATCATGGGGGAGGGATCTTTAAAGGCATCAGTTCTTACAGGTAGGGCTTTAAACTTAAACCCATATCTAAGCAGCAAATGTTTCTGGGAAGGAAAAAATAGAAAATTTGAGATGTAATTCTGTCATCCTACCTTACCATTTTATAGTCTACTAGTTGCTACTTTGTCAGTGGTTGACTTCAAGCTTAGAAACATAAGTATGTGTTTTGGTGGTCAGGCAGTTCAATAACTGATTCTGAATTTTTCATTACAGAGTAATGTACTTAGCTGTTGTTTTGTTTTTGATCAGAAGAATCACATCTGCTTAAAAGAGACGTTGTTGCACACAACTGCCTGACCAAGTCAAGCAGTATCTGTGCGTTGTTCTGCAGCAAATCTTTCATTAAAGTAATTTATTCTTTTGACTAAAGATTATAGGTGAAATATTTATAAATTAAGTTTCTGTAATTTTAAGTTTGAATACACTAGGGAAAACCTTTGTATTTCAGGCATTTGGTTCAATTCAGGGCTAACATCTTTTGGTCTGTTACTGATGGATTAAGTAGTTTATAAAGATTCTTAAGGCTGTCTAATTGAGTCACTTCTGCGTTCAGAGAAGAGGCTTTTTGTCAGCAGCTGTACGTCCATTTTAATGTTAACTTTTGGGTTGTCCCAGCAATGAGAGCAAGCTTGCAGCATCCTGGCAACAGTGCAGGATGAGGTGTTGATACAGCATGTAGTTGCTAGCCTTCCCCAACTGCTGTGTGGCATGTCAAAGGCATGTTCTGCTTGGTGTTCCTGAGATGTTCAACAATGAAATGTGTTATTTCATGAAAAAGCGTGTTTTTGGCAAGGAAACAAATTGTTTCTATACTTCAGTATATTGCAACAACAAGAATGGTGGGAGATAATCCCATATTTCTTTGGATCCTGCTTCCCCAAAATAGTTTGTTTTGCGGAGGAATTTTTTTTATAGGTAGCCAGAATGTCTGTTAAATACATGCCTTTAAACTGTAGGTACTTTCCATTTCCTAGCACCATGATTTGGATTTATTTGTAATGACCATATCTGACTGAAGAAATGATGTTCTGACTTCGTCTTATTTCTTCTTTGCTGGTGTTCTTTGTCACCCATTGTGTGACAAACATGGAAAATGGGATTTATCTTGTTTCTGCACCATGATTCCAGAATTAATCTTTAAATTTCAACTATGTTTAGATGACCCTAATGCGATCGGATCTTTTCTTGCATTATCTTGATGATTAATGCTTATTGTAGGAAAACCAGATGTAACAATGTTAAAAGTACAAATAGAGTCCAGATTGCAATTATAATGAATAGTTTGGATCATTATATTGTGTATGAGGTCACTGGTAGTTACTGCAACTAATATCTGTCCATATGTATCTGTTATTTTAACCTACTCGTTGTGTCCAAAGACGCAATTGATGTCTCAAAGCAAGCTTTATTATGCTTTAGCAACTAGTATTAATTATTGGGGATATCATTTGTATTATAATAATATCCATCTGTCTGTACTGAAAAATGGAACCATTTATAACAGGCATTATACACACAGGGAGGAAATACTGTTACTCCCTGCTTTTTCTTCAGTGGTGCAATTATTAAAGTTATACTTTAAAATTATTAAAATTATAAAATTATATAATAAATATATAAATGTTTTATTTTAATAATATTTTATTATTAAAATTAAACTGCGGTGTAGGCCCTGGAGAGAAGTTTTGTCAGTGGTTTTGAACCACTCTGCGCTTGACCAGGCACTCCTGTTGATGATCTGCCCAGGCGTCTTGCTGATGGACTTTAACTGGCAGCGGCAAATGCTCCTGGCTGGATCTGTGATTAATATTATTGTGAGCCCAGCACTGAAAATAATTGCAAGAGTTTGCTTCTGTCTAGCCCTGCTGTGACCCAGAGTACTCCATTTGCATTAGTTCAGGGAATAACCTCTAGCTCTGGGAGGAATCAAGCAGTTCAGACCTATGTTTTTGCAGTTCCTTTGAATACTGTAGCTTCTTTGCCAAAATAATTTTTTTCATTGTTTTGAGTACACCTTAAAAGCTTATGTGATTCAAACAACTACAAACAAAAACAGAGCAGAGAAGTACATTCCCTTGGTTTTCTTTACCTCCATTTTTACTATTGCTGCTAATTATGAAGCACTTGAGAAAATTCCATGTATTTTAACTTAATGGCATATTTTAACCAGGTAGGCATATTATATTGAAAATAGTCTTCTTGCCAAGTGAAATTTGTTCTTTAAAAGAAATATGTAATTTATTACAATTGGTAGCATTTCATACTTTGAAATTTAAGTAATTTTGGAATAAGAGCAATAATGGTATTGGCTTACAAAATTTGATTTGTAGAAGAGTTTAAGATATTTTTAGAAAATAAATACTTAGATTTAAAAAAATCTTGCATTAAGGAATGCAGTAGAAGTAAATGCACTTTATGTAATAAATACAAAAAATATTAACAGTTTGCTTTTTTATGGGCAGAGCTGGGTCATAGAGAATTCTGAGCATCCCACAGGAACAACTCATGAATTCATACCTTTTTTTCCTCCTTCTTTAAGATGAGAAACAATGAGTAGCCTTACCCACCATATAACTAAGTTTGTATTTTTAAACAGAAACAATGAAAAATATTTTCCATAAATATTTGTTAATGGAAACAGTTACTTAAGAAAATAAACATCTTCTTTGCACAGAACATCTTGAAGTTCTGAAAGTGTGCAAGGGGTTGTGAGTGAATGCAAACAAAGGTTGGGGTGATGCATTAGTGTATTTTGAAGAAAGAAAACAGCTAGAAATTTGCTTAAATAGTTTAATGAGCATATTCAGGAAGGTGGTATTTATACAAGGAATCCCATTTTCCAAAGTGAGCCCTACTGATTTCATGAATCAGTTTTTGCTGAACAAAATTTGTCTAATCCCCTCTGAAGGGGAACTCTCACCAAGGGATAATGGGGGAAAAAAAATAGTTCAATTGAACTGAGGAACTGAATATTTGGACGTGTTCTCATTTTTTAGTTTCTATTATGTGCCTTTTCATTTTTTTTTAGCCTCTTGGTTTTGAAAGGCTAGGGCTCAAGACTTTTATCCTTCCTAAAATTTCCCAGGACAGCAAACCAGCATAAAATGCATCATCTTGCATGTGTGTGTACTTGGTCTCTAAGACCATTTTAGTACAGTTGCTAAAAAAATATAATTATCTGACAGTAATTAGTGCTGTTTACAGAATTATGTGAATAACAGTCTGTTGACTGGAACGGTTTATTTACTGATATAGTGATGTATTTTTCTTATGTTTCCAAATTTTGTTTGCCTATTGCAGTATAACTGAAATATCAGTGTAATAAAGTGAAAGATTATTTTGGAAGGTAATTGTCCAAGATCCATGGTTTTTTGAGAACTAGTTATAACCTTTGAACTACAGGTTACTAGGCTGCAAGTTTAGTGAGTAATCAAGAAAAATTATTTCTTGTTTAATGTCCCTGCTAGGAATATATTTTATAGTTCAATATTTTGTTTGAACAGCAATGCATGAGAAGAGAACTATTTAATTGCTATAGAGGCATCAATCACTTGGGTTTTAAAGAAAAAAATCACATCAGTAGGTATAAGCAGGAACTCACATCTGGTTCTTTTGTTTTTAATCTGGCGTTCCCAAAGTGTAATTTCTGGCTTCCAAAGTGTATATAGAATTCAACGGTACTGTTTAATTGTCAGCATCCTATAGAAGATAAAGGTATTGCAAATAAATTTGTTATGCAGTCCACAGGCTGGTATCCCACCCAGCAGTTGGTCCTCCAGGAACAAAAGCTATAGAAGTCCCTGACCCTACTGGTTGAACTACAAATGCTAAAAAGAAAAACAGTAGGTTAAAAATGTCCCTGTTGCAGACCTTTGCTGAAGTGTCCGAGGACAAATTTGTAGCCAACAACTCACCAATTTTATTGCAATTCCAGGAAGAAAAATGGTTTATGGAAGCCCTATCAGATGAATTGCTTGGCTTTTGTTTACATACACTCAGGAAGGCATATTTAGAGTTTTATTAGTATTTATAAGGACAGAACAGTAAAGGCTAAGCAGTCAATAATTAAAGAACAACTAGAAAAGGAACATGTCTAATTTAGAGCATGAAGATGTTCGTAGACATCAGGGAGCAAAGGACTGTCCAGAAGAAGATAATAAAGAATATCCAAAGCTTGGTAGAGATGAGGGTATCAATGGCTTGGCAGGACCTATGAATTTCAGCAGTCAGTGACTTTGATCTGTGGATGTACTTCTTAAGAAGCGATAAGAGCTGCAGTATGTAGGTTATTCTTCAGATAGATGACCTATTCATGGCTAGGAAAATAGAGCTGAGACTGGCTGAGAAGGCAAAATATGATTCTAATAGCAGCTCACACCGGAATGGGAGCCAGGGGATCGATTTCTGCTGTGGTTGTTTGTCTCTCATAACCTGGGGTAAATCACTTAACAGAATTTATCATGTACTGATCCAGCCATGAAGCAGATGTTTTACTTCCCCACTTCACAGCATGTTGCAAAGATGAAAGCATCTGATCGGTTAAGGATGGTATGATGATAAGGGCTACGTAAATTCCAGAGATTAAAATGTTCAGGGCAGGACTCTGGTTTTGCTGGAGTCCAAAATACCAGAATCTGAGGAGTTACAATGGTAATTTCATTTGGTGGTAATGAGCTGCATACATCTGTCAGTTATTTGAAGAGGAAACATTGAATGAATGGAAATTAGGAAATAAGCTGTTCTGTGTTCTAAAATAGCATTGCTGTTAAGGAAGACTTTTGTTAAAGTTCTGATTTCTCAAAATAAGTGCTGCTTGAATGCTTGGCACAGTCAATGCCTATGGGACAAAGCTGTTCTAGGTTTTCTAAAGCACTATACACAGAATGAAATCCAGATCTGTTACTACATCTAAATAATGGAATGAAAAAAAAAAAATCAATAATCTCACAGTCCTGGAAGCCAGATACTCAGAGTACATGATATATTTGCTATTACAGTGCAGCATATGGATATACCTGGCATCATTTCCTCAAAGACATCCCATATGTGCGCAGTCTGTAAGTTGTTTGCAAAAAGCTTTACTGATTCACCCAAATATGTAATCAGATCAGAAAAATAATACAGAAGTGATTTAAGCTTAGTATAGGTTATTTTTTTTATTTCTAGGTATAGAATGTCATAAAATCAAAGTAACATTTTTTTAGCAGATGAGAAAGCAATCAAGTGAAGTACCTGGATTTTACAGCCAAGGCAAATCATGAAATTAGTTATCTGTCAAATTTGACTTTGGAAAATGAGATGTTTGTTGGAAGAAAAAATGTTAAGCAGATGCAGACACTTTTCATATCTTGAAAAATATTTCTGAGACATTATTTACAATTTTTGAGTCTCCCTTGAGGGTCATTGCTTGATATCTTCCTTTGCTTAGGAAGAGGGATGTGTGGAGAATGGGTTCATATTTTAACAGTCATTATTGGAATCTGATGATAGCAACCTAGACTTGGTCCCATAACATGGGAGAAGATATATTTGTGACAAGTTGAAAGGAGGGAAACAGCTCTGTCTACACTCTGGAAAATAATAGGAGGAGGTTGGAAATCCACTGGGCTTTTAGAACCAATGTGAGTCCAGAGGTAAGACCTTGATGCAAATGCTTTTGTCTTATGGGCACACAAATTAATTTGGTCTCTTGTGATTTCAGTAGAATAGAGGTTAGGATCCATGATGAAAGTGCAAGGGAATGCTTTCAGAAACTTGCTCTTAGGGGGACTGCAGTGAATGGATTTACTGCAGACAGTTTGTAGATTTTTATTTTATCATCGGGAGCCATCATGACGGTACCACACACTAAGGGGATACATGATGTTTAACATGATGTAATTATGAAAATGTTGTTACATGATGTAATTATGAAAAAGATTTGGAAATGCTGGACCAGTCTTCAACATTTTCTTTCTGGAAGAACAAAGTTGTTTTGAAAACAAAATTATTATTACATGAAAAATGAGTTCTTAACTCTTTAGTCAGCTTACTCATTACTAGCAACATATTTCCTGTTCCTGGGGATGACTGTGACTTTAAAATAAAAAAAAAAAAGTCCTTTTAAAAATAACAAACTCTGTTCTAAAGCTTTCCTTGATTATTAATTTGTAATCCTGAGGTTGAGAAAGCCTTTTCCAGTACAAGATCAGACTCTGAAAGGACTTGCAAGTTTGAGAAGTGTTGCTTTTTGCAAGCAGTGAGCCTTTGGCCACTGGGAATGAGATCTAGGTTGCTGCAGAGTCTGGCTCTCAGTTCACCCTGTTTGGGTGGTATTGGCTCCCGCTTACGATATCTCACGTAGCTAAGGTATAGATGTTAATTCAATTACATGAGCATCTTGGGAGCCCATTAGAGACTTTTTCTCCCTTGCTGTCAGAATGAGAAATTTTTGTTGCTGGAAATGTAGCATTTTTCAGGTTGCATACATGCAGGCAGTTAAATCATAGCAAAGACTATATAGTAAATGTGCATCCATGTAATACTGAATATTGCAAGGATAAGTAGAAAAGACTTTAACCATGTTGCAAACCAAACAAACCAGAGGAGTAAAGGTTTTGCTTTTGCTTGTATCAGTTAAGTGAGGCACAGACAGAATATGTGGTATCTTGGGGTATTTAAAAAAAAAAGACATTCCTTCAGAAGTGAACTTATTGAATTCTTAACAGTAAAGATTCTAACAAAAGCTAATGGTAGCACGATCATGAGCACTCAAGAAAGAAAGATTTGAACTCCTGAATGGGGGGACAGGAATGTGCACTGCTGATCTAAACTTCTCTAAAGTTTTGGAAATCTATCCTTTGGCAGAGTTGTCAACAGCTTAAAGCACGGTCTAAAATTTCTTTGTTTCAAGCCAGGAGATGATAGTGTTTCTGCTCACGTGTTGTCTGTCTTCTCTGTTTTGAGGATTTCTATTTAGGGATTGCATGTTCTTTTGATTAGGGACCTACTTTATTGGGCAGCAGGGAAATATGTTTTGGGATTCATACATGATCCAGCGGTGACTAGGTCAAAACCAAAAAGAATTATAAATGATACTTCACAAAATTAAATATGTATTGTGGTATACAGATGAAGGAAGTGACACATGATATACCCAGAAAAGGTTATAAAGCCTTTGACAGCCCCAACACCAGCTGAAATGGGGAAATAAAGATGGATGGTGTTTCTTTTAACTCCAATTTTTGTTGAACCATATGCAGGTTTCAGTTAAATCGTAAGCGCTTGGGCACAATCAAATAAAATTGTTTGGCTTATGTTTGAGCCATCATGGGGAAAAAACAATGTTGAAGAGAATTAGACATGAGCCTCAGCTGATGCTTTCAGTGGAGCACACACATTCACTGCAGTTTTGGTCCCAAAGTTTCTAAAATTGATATCTGAACACCCAGAGGTAGATCAAAAGAATTTTACTCTGCTCAGAAATACTTGAAGTATGTTCTGCTTCAGCCTGTGAACAAACATCCCAGCAGCCGGGACACTTGCACAGCTCTGGCGTGTATCTGGTTTAACTGAACTAATGTGCATATTAATGTTCATTCTTCTACTTCATTGCCTTGCAATTTTAAGGTTCCCTCTGTCTTAGAAAGTGTCCTTTGGGCCCAAGTCAGTGATTCTCAGATTATTTTCTCACTAGGCCTTAGAAAAAATAAAATCTATCCTTTACTAGTCTTCTCTATCTATTCTATCACCTTTGGACATTTGGACACTTATATACTCAATTTTCTGTGTAATCAGCCAGTCTCACTTTCTCAGTTCTTGATTTTTCTTTAACTAAACAGACATTTTCTCTCTACCTGCTGCATCATGAGCAGACTTGCTGAATTACCCATGCTGTTTCAGTTACAAATTTTGCTAAAAGCTGTGATAATTCAGTTATGCTCCAATCCCAACATGCATGGTTTTATATATAGAAGCACACCAGTTCTTTACCATAATCCATTTTTTAGGGGCTTCTACCCATATCTATTGTAGCATAATCTGAACACCTGCCTGGTGCTCTTGTGTATGAGAAGTGCAGTAATTTAGGGGTGGCCCTAAAGAGAATAGAAATCAATAAACAAGGCCTGGGTAAGGATGTGCAAAGTACTTGTAAAGGAACTTTCAGTTGTAAAAGGAAATTATGTGCTTCAGAACAAGTGAAGGAGTTAGAAATGTGCAAATATGTTGGGAATGTGACTAGGATAATATGGATATTATTTGAATAAAAATCTGCTGTTTTGAATAATAATTCCCTTTATGGAAGACAGCAAGTAGGTGCAACTGTCCTGCTGGTGTCCTTGCACTGAAGTTCTTTCAGGGACCAAGAAAATTATTTCTCTGCATGATAAAATTAGAGCAGTGTTCACAGAACATGGCATATGACCTTACAAAAAAGAAAATCAATGCAGAACAAATCCTGATTAGATTATTTTTGCTAGCATTGCAAATTTTAAACTGAAATGGATGTATAAAGTGAAGAGCAGTATGCAGACTATGGGCTTGTAGTACTGCTCTGAGAGGATGAAGAACAAAGAATTTTGAATTTGTTTTGTTTTTTGAAGTCATATTTTTACCACACTTTTAAATGGAATATGTTTATTTTGTTGTTTGGGGGAGAGTTTTGGCACATTGAATGTCTAGAAGAAAAGTTTTTAGATCCACGTTTTAGAAGTTCCTGGGCTATTAGCTCCCTCTTTTCTGTTTACTTACATAGGTGTTCTGCCTTGGAAGCAGAAGGCAAAATGACTTGTTACTGAATACTTAGTTTTCTTGTTTTCCTGTGTCCTCAACAAAAAGTGAATTATTTATTTGAAAGCGTTCTTTCGGTTTTCAAGAATGTGGCTTGCTCCAAAAATGATATGTGATACACATATTCAAAATTTAGAAGTTCTCAGAAAATTTGTCTTGGATATCTCAGACCTATTTAGTGTTCCTACACACATTATATTTTTAACTAATTAAGTCCCTGTATTACCATGTATTTGCCTCTGGGAATTGCTCAGGATCACTTGAATTCTAAGTAACTTCTGCTGGGATCCAAAGCTAGACAGGGCATGTTTTGCCAGATCCATGAGCTGTTCTTGGGGGCACATCCCTACCAAACAGCTGTCACGCAGACTACATAAGGTGTGCTAAGTGAACCAGAGAGAGACTGGGTAGAAATTACGTTGTAGTTGTAATGGCATTTACAGAAAAGTGAGGGAGTATTGGAGCTGATCAGTTAGCTAGCCACTGTTTATAACCAGTATCGTTTCCAACACAATGATGTATAATTTCATGTTTGATAAATGTGCAGCATTTCAAAATTCAGAAAATAGTTACAATTAGTATAGCAATTATAGTCTGGAACATTTAACTCTTGTAAGCATTTTTACATACTTATGCAGATGCATAAGAGTGAAAAAGTAGGAAGGTAAAATAAAGGTATTTCATGGAAGCAATGAAGTTTCACAAAATGTTCCTTTCAGCTTTTTGGGATGCTAGCAGTGAGTGATAGAGCTTTACTTCTTCCTCCAGAAATGAACAAGGAGATGTGTAAAACCACCCATTCCCTAACTGTAATTGATATTTTTTAACCACATACTGTAGAAAAAGACTTATCGTTACAGGAGTGCTAATCGTTGTCAATCAGTAATACTAATCAGTAATGACTTTCCATAAATCTCACCAAGAGCAATCGCACTGCTCTAGCTTGGGACCTGTTATAAAAAATTGCCTGGGCTATCTAATCTCTGTGCTAGACAGAGCTGAAAATGCTGGCTCAAATTAGTTTGTGATAGAAGTAGATATCTCCATTTTGACGTGCCTGAGCTCAAAAAGATCTCCTTTAGCAGAAAATTGGGTAAAAGCTTAGTATGTCTTAATCCCAAATTTGAGATTCCATTTAAAAGTTTAAGGACAATTTCTATATTTGTATTTAATTTTATCTAAAGCTGTAGGAGCTCTGTCACCAAGGAACTGAACTTTACCTTCTCCCTCCCAATTCTTTTTCGAAGGAACATCTCAAACTTCACCCCCACCTCCTCCCCAAAAAGTCCAGGCTGGGCCCTTTCGATCTCTCTGTTGTGTTGTTTTTGTGTTGGCTGAGGACCCTGAATGGAAAGGAGCCCATCGAGTCATCTGTTGTAGGTATGAGTTGGTGCCACTCTGTGATACTTGTGGTTGTATATGCTCATATGCTTTATCCATACTATTTTTAAGTGATTGAAGTGATGAAGCTTCCATGTTTTCCCTTGGAAAACACTTTTATACAGTTTTTCTTGATACTGCGCTTGAATTTTTCTTTAACCCATCTTCATGCCATTGCTGTGGTACATGGCCATCATTTCCTTGACAATTTCTTTCTTTTCTCTTTATACACTTCAAATCTTTCTGAACATCTTTATTATTCTCACCATTTGTTGCCTTTTTCAATCCTGTGTATATTTCATAAGTTCTCCTAAAGCTCCAAAGTAATATTTGTGTTTTATTGTTTGAAAACTTCCAAGCCAGCTGATACCTTTCTAGGACTGGGATGTTGAGAACAATATGTAGAAAGGAAATCTACCTGTCAGTGCCTCTGATATGAAATAGCAACCCTGTGTATACACCTCAAAATTGAAAACTTGTGTGACATTCTGTGACTTGCTTCTTTCTTCGGTGCTTTTAAAGCATCTCTCTTTAAACACTGATTTTGATTTTGTGTTAATCATATTTTTGTTGATTTCTGTTTTGTAATTCCTTCTTTATCACCCTCTTACTTACATCATGGCTGTCTCTGAATATCCATTTGTATTTTTAGCATGAGATTTTTAAAAGGGCGAGTGCTGAAAATCTGGGTAACAAGATTTCTCTTCCCAGTTGGGCCTTCCCAGTAACTTGAAACAAGCTACATATCGTTTGGGAGAGAGTGGGATAAGGGAAGAAAATAGGCTAGAGAGCATATTTTCTCAGAAGGCTGCATTTTTGTAACATTAGTTCTAATAGCTATGCTTTCTAGCACTTCCAGAGACTAACAATTTTATAGACTATTAATATTTACCTGTCATGAAGAGGTTCTTCTTTCACCTGCCTGTTAATTTAAAATCCATCCCAATTGGCTTTTTTGCTGTTGTTGTACAGAGTGCTTTGGCACCATCAGCACTCTCGCAGACTCTCCAGCAGTGTCACAGAGCTTAGTAATTCCAAACTGAAATTTGATTTAATAAAATAAAAATCAAATGATAAAACTTCAAATGCACTCACTAGAGTTGCATCGCAGAGAGCATACCATTGTATACTACCCTCATTCAAAAGTCTAACAGTAATTAGCATTTCCATATTTATAGTGATTGAAACACATCCTGAATCTCAAATAAAATAAAATATTTAAATTTGGCCTTTTATTTATGCTTTCTAAGCAATATGTTGTAAGTTGACTTCAGATTAAATTGTAAAAAACCAACTTTTAATCTAGCTTTGAGCACACTTGTTCCCCAAGTTTGAGCTACCTGTGTAATTTTCTTTTCTCCAGATAAATGTGGTATTAAACCCTTTATTCTTCTCTCCTTGAGACCTACTGATTTTTACTGAGCCTTGGGAAAATAAAAATGGAGTCTATTAAACTCCTAAATTTACGCTATCATAAATTTTCACTGTTAGTTTCTTTCCTATATTCAGTAAGTAACCTCTTTCACGTTTTGACTTCCTAACCTTTTGTTCTATGAGTTTTCGAAGCAAATTCTGAAGCATCCTTGGTGTTAACTTTCAGAGACCCACCTGTCTTTACAAAGTGCCTTTAAACATTTATCATTAGTTTCCTGTAATTCTGATTTATGCCCCAAATCTTATTTTTGCTGTCTTGTAACTAGAGATGGCTGAAAATTTTTAACTGAGTTGATGTAGGATTTTTTTTCTCATTTTGTTCCTGTTGGAAAATATTAATTGAAACTTACCAGATATATTTCATGGAAACTAGAAAGGTAGAGAAGCCACTTTCCCAGTACATGCATACACACAGCTCAATTAGCTGTGATTTGCATCTGGATCAGCCTTGCACCCAACACTAGATTATTTAAAAGGAGTGTATTTAATACTATAGAAGTGTCAGTCCATTTCTGCCTGATTGTTTTGAAAATTTAAGTACTCTTAAAGTTTTTCTTATATGAAATTTGTTGCTATCAAATATTTGAGCTTTAATAATGTATCTTGGCTTTCATTGTTAATCCTTCTAGCATTTTAAGACATAAAACAGAGTTTGGGGGGAGACAAGTACAAATTAACTTAAATAATCTTGAAGCCCATTACAGATAAATTGTAGCTTTCAAAAGCTCCTATTTACTGAAAGAGCAATGTTATATGTGTTTCTTTGTCAGTCGTGAGTACATGAAAATCATTGAGGCATACCCTAGAAAATAATTTCTCTGGGGAAAAAAAAAAATAAATCCAATTGTTAGAAATTGTATTTACACATCAAGTAAGGATTGCATAATTGCAATTGGTTGCATTGTTGGCCTGTGGTTAAGACATGCAGTAGAACTGTTCTGTAGGTCTTTTAGACATCTACATGCCTGATCACTTATTCTCTTGTTGACCTGTGATTTCAACACTTCTGCCTGTTAAGATGCCCACAGTTAAGCAGCAAGGTGATTTGCATCAGCACAGACTTCTGGTAAGACCAATATGTCATCAGTGTAATATCTAACCTCATTTGGGAGATTTACTTGAAATAAGCTGTTTTACACCTGCTAGATATGGTTGTTCCACCCCACTAATTAAAACAGTTAATATGGGAGAAGAAAATAAGGCATTATTCTTTGTCTTCTCCTCCTTAAATTTTCTACCAAAACAGGGTTCTAATAATGTTGCCTATGTAGCATGGCACATCCATTACTTTATCTTGTCTAAATCAATGCTATTTTTAACAGGCTTAAATGTCAGTGGCTTATAGTCTCAGAAAATGTTTCCCTATAAACGAGTGTAATGGACATTTTCTCTTTGCTGACATTATGATGGCAAAATTGATTTATGTCACACCAAGAAAGAAACCCTAAACATAAGCAATTAAAAATGAATTTCAGGGTCCTGCTCTGTGAGTGGTGTTAAAACTATAAATGAACAATTGCAAAAGGGAAACCTAATCTAATATACCTAGTGGATTAGTGCCTCAGGCCTACAGCGAATTTTCAGAGCAATACAATCATGAGTTTTATGACTCTACACTTCATAACAAGATTAGAAATAGTCTATTTGTTACTGTCCAGAAATTGAGAAAGGCTGGCAAGATCAGTGTGCAGTTACCCTTGTATATTTAAGAACTCAATGTACAGAAAATATTGCATTTTTGACAGAAGAATACAGAAGACCCTAATTTGATTTATACATAGTTTGTTTATTGAGAAGCTGCAGTTACAGGGAAAGTATCATTGTTAATACATGTAGTGATATAGTAGTAGTGTTGCTGTAGGCTTTGTTTTCTATACCTGTAATAGGGGGAACTTCTGTGGAGAAAGACAAGTTTTTGTTAGTTAAGTTTGGAGACAAGCTTTGGGGTTCAGAACCTTTCCATCTGATTTACCCAGAAGCAACCAAATAACATGAACTAAAAGTAGATAGTGCATTTTAAATTAATTATGCTTAACAGACCACCTGAAAGAAAAAAGTTCCTGGCCTCTATGGTTCTAGGTTGGCAAATGGGAGTAGAGCAAAAAGGAGATCTGGGGCATGATACAGTCATTTGAATAAATATGCACATGTGAAGTTATCAAGGGCTGGCAATCGTGGGAAAATGGAACAGTCTATTTGGTTTGATCGTATGTTATGTTGAGAATAAGATGTGAAAATGGCTGATGGTTAACCACGATATAATCTAACAATACCTTTTAAAGCTGTACAATATTTTCTCTTTATAGGCTTTTTCTTCCTGACAGGTGAAAAGGAATTATCTAAATTTATTTTCTTTGTCTCCTAGCAACTTCCTTATCTGTACCATGAACTTGCTTTTGAATTCTGCTAAATCTCTTACACTCTGAAATCTTTTACCTCTGGTGAAATCTATTTTGCTGACTGTTTAGGGAAATGGCTTTAGCTACTGTCCTCTCATAACCCCTGATTTCAAATGCTATCCATTCTTCTGCTTCCAGAGTGCAGTGACAATCCTAGCTAACAGTGAGGAGCTAATAACACTTTTGGAATAGATAGTGTCTATGCAGTTTTGGTAATTATAATTCAATTAGTCTTTCCTGTCGGTTGTTTCTTTCTCTGTTCAGTGTAACAAGACTTTCCTTTTGCATGTGGGTGCATGGTTAAACAGGCTCGTCTCTTCAGATGCTCTAAAACTTTATCTAACAATTGGTTCAGTCCTCAAATTTTAGCTGTTTAAGTTGAAATTCTCTGTAATTCCTGAGCCGGTACATATGTGAAGCTTCAGCTGAGATTTTTAAGCCTGCTTGCTCTTGCATGCTTTTCAGACAATGTAAGAGGGAACTTCCGATATGGAAAAGAGAGGATAATTTCATGCACACGCATAAAAGAAGGTAACAATATTGAGTTGTTTTGTTTTTGTAAACCATTTTGCAAACTCATAATGATTTCTTGAGCACAATGAGTAAACAGAGCTTGGTGAAAAAACAGGCATAGGTTTTCCTACAAAATATTTTCATATAAATACCTAAGAAACTAGTGACTAGTCTGCACAATACTCTGTATGCAGATGCTTTTACTTACAAGCTTGAAGCTGATAATTAAATATGAGGTAAATATGATCTATCTCAAGAGTTACTGGATTGTCCTTTTATCTTCATGTGTCCATGTGGTTACTGCTGCTCGATCAGAATATATTTGTGTTTGCAAGAAATATATTCCTCTCCCTCATTCTGAGAAAGCATGAGGGAGCAACTGTATCTGGAAAAAGTAAGGAGCTGAGGATACGGAGAGATTGGCACGTGCTATAAAATGGAGCATCCTCAAGTCTGCAAATGTTATGACTAGGAAGTAAAGGAAAAGGATTAGGTTTAGACTTGAAAATAATCATAGATGATACGACACTTCCTACGCCGTAGTGCTCAAACAAACATTTTTCTTGATAGCTGTGAAACACCATCTCCATGGAAAAATAGAATATTTAACTCAGTGGGATATATGCCTTAATAAAACTAAAACATAAATGTCTTATTACGCACTTTACCAGGTACATAATTTTCACTCCAGTTCTGAACCCACAAGATTACTAGATAAATCAGTTTGTTAAAGCATCTTGACTACTGTGCTAGTGCACCGATATAAAATTGTCTGTTCTTAATAGCTAATATGAATAGTGAAGTGTTCAAATCGCATGTATGCGGGTTAGGCTAATGTGAATGTTCTTTTAAGGGTTCATACATAATTGATTTTTATTTAAGAATAAACATCATTTAAAATAAAAACAATCGAGAGTTCCAGTTCTGAAATAGTTTACTGCAAAGACAACCCCAAATGTCCTGCCTGCGCATTTAATCTCACTTCTCTTAAGAGCTGTAGGCCGTAGCAGGAAAGGAAATTTTACCAAAAAAAATCGGAAAGAAATTAGCCAGGCTTATATGAAGCTCCACAGAAAGATATTACCATAGTGATCAATAAAAGCAGGCAGAGGTTGTTCAGATTGAAAATGCATTTTGGGGCATTTTTTCTGGCAAAGTTTTTGTTAAAATGAGTTAGGGAGAGAGGAGGGTAGCTGGTGTTTAGGACTCTTTCCCTGATGTCCTGTTTTGATTCAGGAAGAACAGGAAGCTGAAATAACTCTCCCACATCTCAAATGCGTACTTAAAACATCCGTGTCTGCTGCTTGATGCCTTCAGTTGCTTTCACTGTGTCCTTTCAACAGAAATGGCTCCCTGTACGTATCAAGAAAGGTTTTTCCTATTTTTTAAGATTTTCTTGAGATGGGCATATTCTTGTGAAGATGCTTGATTTTCAGTGGAGCAGGACTTCATTTGTCAGTTGTTAGTCCAGACCAATTGTGCATACATGGCCGGATAACAGGGTAGCCTCCAAATCTGAAGCCATGCATTTTGCAATTTCCCTTTTACTGTGGATGTTCAGGGAAACCCAGAGAAGTGCTGCAGGGGAGGGAAATTGATGGTTGGCTTCAAGCACTGCTGAACTTCTCAGTGTTTGTACATCAGTCAGTAGGGATTCGTCCCTCTGTGTACATCAAGT
Source organism: Anseranas semipalmata (assembly GCA_013399115.1). Taxonomy (NCBI): domain Eukaryota; kingdom Metazoa; phylum Chordata; class Aves; order Anseriformes; family Anseranatidae; genus Anseranas; species Anseranas semipalmata. The sequence continues at coordinate 441,805 of VXAA01001529.1, read as the reverse complement.
TTATAAGCTTAAAATGCTTGGATAGTTCTTTCACCCAGGAACTAATGAAGGATGGGAGTGGTAGAAGGCATTTGTTACTGTTGTTGCATTTACTTAGATTGTGATTTCATTTCTGGGGACATCCACAAAAATGTCAAGTAAACAGAACTAAGCCACTACCGATTGCCCATTATGTTTTAACCAGAATAACTATTCTTCTTAAATTATTCATTTTTAGTACATTACATTTACTCCATTTAATACATTAAAAATGTGTTGGCCCTACTAAGGGGGGGTGGATCTTCTGGAAAAAGAGACCAGAAACATAGCTGCTAGAGTAAAGGCGTGTAGCACTAATTGAGCAAAATAATGGACGTAAAATTTTGTTTCAATAACGCCAGTCCAAATTAACACTCCCATCCTCATTATCAAGTAGAGCAGAGTTGTGCTCAAAACAGGCAAAGGTGACTGCTGCTTAACATGACATGCTTCCAAATAGTATAACCTGGTTTCTTCTATGCACCACCCTCTGCTGCTGCCCCCGTGGATGCCATCCACAGCAGGGAGGCTGATGTCAGGCTCGAGCGCACCCTCCACCATGGGGAAGCTGGCCCATCTCCCATTCTTCCCTTACGTTCAGGAGAGGAGCAGGCAGACATGAAGGGGAAATTGCTTGTTGCTTGAGTGATTAAGGAAAATGGGAATTTCTGGGTTCAGAAATGGAGTTTTGGCTGGGGCTGGGTGGTCCTGTGCTCCATGTGTGGAAGAGAAGTAGGAGGACAATAACATGGAGAGAGCAGAGAAATTGTAATGTGAGTGAAATGGGTAAGTTTGAATAAAATTTAGTAGGTGTCTTTGGAGTAATCCAAATGTTGCTGTGGCCTTGGTTTGTTCATTTGAAAAAACTGTTTGTGATATTAGATGCAATACAAGTTTAGCCATTGATAGGCAGAGATGGATTATGACCCTGATACAATACAAATCTTGCAAACATCAATGGAAACACATAAATTTCTAAAACTGTGTATTGCAACACTTTACTGGATCAGAGCTTGGTAAATTGTTACTTCCAGTATTATGCAAGATCCATGTCAGTTTGCTAATGAGCAGATTTAATTTATCTCTTGCATTCCAAGTCTTTTTCTTCTCGCCAAGAGATGATGTGTCCCACAGGCACGTTCCCTTGGCGCTGTCAGTGCACAGCCTGGTGGGACTGTCTGAAGCATCTTTCTGAGCTCACATGAACAAAAAACTGTGTTTAAAAAAAAAAGTGTTAGGAAAATAGCTGTATGGTCAAAAAAAATATTAAGTAGCATTTGGACAGGAATTTAAAAACCTTTATTGGTTCCATCGGTGAACAGTAATGGGGAAAGGACAAACTTTTTAATATATTTCTAGCAAGATGGTTCTAAGCCCTTAGTTTTTTTTTTTTCTATAGAAAATATCTAATGGTTTTATCCATTTGTTTCTTTTGTCAGTTCAAGGAATAAATAGTTGATATGGAATGAATGTTGAAATCTAGGAGGAAATTAACTTGTATGAATGTATCCTAGTGCCATAGTTTTGTTTTCTCTTTTTTTGGTTTAAATTATTTTTTGAAGACATTGAAACTGTATTCAAAATAGCTTAGATAGAAGTATCTTCACCTAAATATCTACATACAGAAGTTGATTTGATTGTAAAATCTTTCAATATAAAAACGTTTATTTTCTTTTTGGAGTTTAAGTGTATTTCTGTGGTACATCAGAGCCAGGCCCAGATTTTTAAGGCAGTTGGGTGGGAAGCTGGGCAAATAAGTGATTAGAGAACATCCTGGTTTAGGTCTCTAATGCACATGTCACACAGAATCATTTAGGTTGGAAAAGACCTTCAAGCTCATCCAGTCCAACCTATAACCTAACACTACCAAGTCCTCCATTAAACCATATCACTAAGTTCTACATCTACACGTCCTTTGAATTACCTCCAGGGGTGGTGACTCAACCACTTCCCTGGGCAGCATGTTCCAATGCCTCACAACCCTTTCAGTGAAGAGTTTTTTCCTAATATCCAACCTAAACCTCCCCTGGTGCAACTGTAGCCCATTCCCCCTCGTCCTATCACCTGGCGTGTGGGAGAAGAGACCAAGCCCCCCCTCGCTACAGCCTCCTTTAAGGTACCTGTGGAGAGCAATAAGGGCGCCCCTGAGCCTCCTCTTCTCCAGGCTAAACAACCCCAGCTCCCTCAGATGCTCCTCATAAGATGTTCTCTAGACCCCTCACCAGCTTTGGTGCCCCTACTCGAGGTGTGGCCTTGCTAGAATCACAGAATCATTTCTGGCATCAAAAGATTAAAGGATGCTACATTTGGCTTTTAAGTTTGCACAGTCCTTTTATTTAAATACATGTCAGTGTCCTATTGCTAATAATAAACCCTACTAAATTCTGCAATTTAACTTCACATGCAACACACTTATCTGTTCTTTACAGGTTGGGAAAAGCTGCTCTCACTCACACCTCCCCAAAATCTGGTTTCAACCCACTTTATGCTCTATCCCTGTATGAATTACTTATATTTTTGTCAAAATGGATGTTTACAGCTTGTTACTGAGCTATTAATATTCTGCATCTAAGAATAAAGCAGAAACAAATGTGGTGATATAACTAATTAGTAAAATCTGAAATAACTGAAAAAGCAGTAATTTTTTGTTATGGAGAATGAATTGCACAAGCTACAGAATGCTTCAGCAGTTTCAGGTTGATTTTTGTGTTAAGCAGACACTTAATAAAAAGGGGGAACTACATTTATTTATTTTAGCTGCAAACAGTAAAAATGAAAATGCACAGTGCATATATGTAACAGTGACCGAGTTATAATAATGCACTCAGGCTGTAAATGCATAACAATGTTTTAAATCTATACAAACTATGTATTTGGCTGGTGGATTGGATGATTTTCAACCTTTCCCCTCTGCTTTCTCAGGAGTAAACACAATTTTGTAAACACGTTAATTTACCAGTGATGATCCAAATACGTGAATGGTGTCAATACGTATGTGAATCATGCAGGAAAGCTCACCTATAGGAGTTCAGCATTGCCCACACTTAGTTCTATGACTCAGTTTAAAATCTGCCTGAAAATAAAGAATACCCATCCAGTCCACCACTCTGATGAAAATTAAAATGTGAAAGGATTTGGACTGAATTATTTAACAAGTGAATAGATGGTAAATGAACCATGTAATTTACTTTGGTTCAAATGCATTACCTTAAAAAACAAATACACACCTCATCAGCTGCATATATAGTGTTGTTCCAGTAGTGGTAGGTAATGCTAGATTCAGAGGGAGGTGATGTGGGAAAGGAAATAGGGCAGGAATGTAATGATCTAAGACAGAAGCCAGATCTGACATTACTTCAGATTCTTGATTAATGGTTTCCTTGGTATTTTATTGTATTGCCGTGTCAGTGCTTTCCTAATCAGAAAATCAAAGTACAAAATGATGAACATAGATGATGTCTTGAGTACTGCTATTGGTAACCTTGAAAGTATGATTTAGAATATTACACCCAAATCTAAGAATGTGTAGCCTATCAAAATATGTAATTGGATGCAAAAAAAAAAAAAAAAAAATACAGG
>VXAA01001529.1:400057-436061 GCA_013399115.1 Anseranas semipalmata | reverse complement strand
AAAAAAAAAAAAAAAAAGTCTTCTCTGATTCATTCTGCTCTTTAAAGGTAATCAGCTGCAAAAGGCTTTCTGTAACAATGATAAATGCAGCACCATGCAGGTAAAAACACCAGAAGTAATCTACCCAGGATTAAGGAACTGCGATTGGAGGGTAGGCTGTAGCAGAGGAGACAACTCATTCATCTACCATTCCTAAGAACAAAATTGTTTTGTGCCATGAGACTCAAAGTCCTCAAAGAGTGTGTAACAGCAAATTGATAAAAAGATGGAAGAAATCCACAATTATGACGCACCCAGCTTCCAAGGTGCAGATTATAACCAAACCTGTGAATATTTAAAGAACCACCTTTCTTATGCTTGCTTTTCCTCCTTGATCTGTGTTTTCACAATATTGATATAAGGACCTGACTTCCTTAGGAGACATGCATTTTACAAATCTGACAAATCTACTCCAGGAAAGAGCTCATCCGTGTTTGGTTGTATCAAAAAGAGCGGCACAAATTCATGTTAAGAAATGCCTTATCTAAGTGGAGCATATACACTTAAACTATTTTCAGAAGAACATTAGTAGTTGTGAACTCTCTTATTCTCAGTCCTGTTGGTTCTGAAGAACAAACAGTTTCTTCTCTTCATGTACTTACTCTTCTGCAGTCTTTCAGACTCTCTACTTTTTCTTTGCGTATAAAAATTAATATGAAACTTTGGGGAGAGCTTAGGATTTCATGATTTCACTAAGTATCTTGGCAACTTCCCTCTGTACAACTGATCAATGTAAATAATGCTTTATGTTCAGGAAAGTTCATGGGAAAAGCTTGAGTCAAAGTGTAGCAAGACTTGTACTGAAAGGGGAAAAATATTGTGGGCTGGAGTTTGAGGACTGACAGATATTTACGACATTTTTCATAGCATCTGGCCATTTTTGTTTGTTTGTTTTGCCTAAGAGGAGGCAAGAGAATTATCATAAGAGATCAAACCTCAAGCTCATTTAATTTTTTTCATTAAATTTAGAAAGATTTGCCTGGAACTGGTAAAGCATTTCATGTGGTATACTTATCTTCTTTGTACACCTCCAATAAAATCTAGTTAAATATTTAGCAAGTCTTCAGATAGTGAAGTATGAGTATCTATTCTCTAACAGAGTATCATGCAAACTGAATTGCAAGATTAGCATTACATGTATATTATTAAGATAACTGAGTGGCCAATCTCCACTGAGTATTAATAAATAGGTATTGCAGTAACAGAAAATTAAAACTGGTATCAGAAGGCTAATATTATATTTTTATAGCACTTTATTTTCTTAAAGCGTTTTGCTGTGCTGTGAGTTGTTTCATTTCTTCTGGAAGAAAAATATACTATTAGTTTTCTCATAGGTAGGTTGCTGTGTCCTCTGTAAGTGTATTCTTCACTAAAGGACAGTTTCTCTGAAAAATAGGGCAGGGAAGGTTTCTTTATTGGTGTGAAAGAACACTTAATAACAGAAAGGTTGTTGTCTGGTAAGCCTAACCTCTGACCTGAAGATGAAAGATCAAGCTAAAGAAATGGATAATGTGGCATTAACACCACAAAAGGTAATGGCCTGTACAGATATATATATATATATATATTAATAGTTTTCTGAAAACGTAGGCATTCACAAAACATGATGGTATTACATTAGTTGCCAATAATTGCAAATCTGTCAGCATGCATCGGTTGGCATGCTTTGCCCTTTTGGGGTTATGGTACAAAAAGTCAGTGCTGATGAGACATATTTATGCCAGGAACTACAAGAAATTAATTTTCAGCATTGATCAGTGGAATCCATCCAAGCTTATTTCAATAATGAAAAAGAAACCACAAACACTGCAGCATTAAAGCTTGCAGTTTACTTTCTGACAAAGCTACCTGCAACAATCCAAGATTGTTGAAAAATTCTGGGTAAAATTGTGTTAATAGGTTTTAAAAGCTAAAACACAGTTAGTAACTTTGATAAGACAAGTGGTTCAGGGAAGAAACTGTTCAATAAACAAAGTTGTACATGACCATAGCATTTTAGTGCTCTATTTCTTTTCTGCAATAATGAACTGGATGATAGAAAATGTACCACAGGAATCAGAGATTAGATTTGCCTCTTCTGAATGGCAGTTCTTCGGGTACATTGATAAACAGCACACCAGTGCGTGAGATCTATCACAGTCCTGGGAACTGGCAGTGCTGAATCGTACCAAGTCTTTGCAAGTAGGTGCAGTACCAGCTATCGCTTTTTTGGAATTCAGAGGAGACTTTTGGGAGGTTTACAAGGGGTTAGGTGTTGGTAGAACTTCTTTTTAGAAGCTGAATAGAACACGAATATAACCTTTCTTGTCTCTCTCTGCTTTTCTGTCAGTGGATATTACGCCGTTGTCTATCAGTAGTACCGATGTGTGCAAGCAAGATACGTTTTGGTATCCTTGGTATGATTTCAGGAACGTTATTTCACTGTGAGATTTACCAATCAACTGTTGAGTTTGTTGGTTATTGCATACCTTTTTAAAAACTAAAATATCTTACAATTTGCTAGGGAGAAATAAGAGCTCCCATCACATCAGTGTTATCGGTAGAGGTAAAGCAGTTGCTAGCTGTGGCACCTTAAAGCTTGTCCATTTTTAATCAGATTCCCCAGAGCATTGAAAATACTCTGAATCCAGACTAATGAGGAGCAAAAGTGAATATGTCATCTGAGCATGCAGGTGAGGAGGAATAAAGTTTCCCATGACCCCAATAGCACTACGTTGTCACTTCCAAAGAAGGAAGAATACGTTTGGCTCCTAAGTAGAATTGATGCATAAAAACTTAAATGGCATTTAAAGAAATAAAAACAAAACCACAACCTGTGCATCTCTTGTTTCAAATTCAGTGACTAAATACAAAATGCTTCTTTATGAACAAACAGGCATCCAGAAAACTGAAGATTTGATGGGTATTTTATTTTCAGATCCTTTTTTATGATTATGTATCTTACAATTATACTGCTGACTGTTTGTATCTGTCAGCAAGATAGCAAAACCAGCACAGGTGTCAGCAGTCTGTGCCATCTGCCATATTAGATTGTGCACAGTGCTATTTAGAACAATGCTATCATCTTAATATTCCAGATACCTTAATGAGTTTCTCACTCTAATTAAATGTGCAACTTGCAGAGATCATTGGATGCCAGATTGCAGTGGCTGGGAAAAAAAAAAAGCTCTCATTGTTCGGAAGCAGCTTTATGGTGGTAGAGGCATATTTCAGTTTTTAGTATTTGGGATCACAAGCAAGGTAATACTTGATTTCAGATTTAGCATATTAATAAGCACTTAAAACTACAGACAGATGACTAAATTCAAATAAATACAGTAATGCGTTACAGATTGTGATAACGGATCAGGAAGAACCTGATGGCTGAAAGTGACAGTGCTGCAAAAGGAATGACATTGATGCTGTTATGGTGTGATCTCAACTCTTGCACTTCTGAGGAGCGGCTGAGGATGAGGATTCAAAAGTGTGAGGGGGTAGGGAAAATGATACCTAGCATCCGTACGCTGGTGCACAGAAACAGCTGCTCTCAAACAAAGAACAACAGGTAAACAGAAAAACACATGCCTTAAAACTAGTTAAAAAGCCTTCACTTTACTCCATTGCCTACAAGGTTTAATGTGCTTTTTCAAATTATTTCTGTGGCATTAACCAAAAATTTGCATCATTTTGTTGATGTTAGGTGTTGCATGTTTCACTTACTCTACTCAAATCCAGGTGGGCAAACTTCAGGGAAAAAATGAAGAAGGAAAGATAGAGAAAACAAGATGAATCATTTTGTGAGATTTTAAACCAGTTTCTCTTGGCTAGCTTTGTGCTCCACCTTGTTTTCCTTCTGCATTGCTCTTCTCTGCAGCAAATCAAATCATAGATCTCTCGCTACTGCAAAGATGGAGGCAATGAGGAATGTTCTCAGAAGCAGTTTAAAGTTGAAGCCTCTGTTGTTAACTCCAGAAATACTGACTCCAGGTTTTTCATTTGTTGAGATAGCATAATTTAGTTACCTGAGCGTGTTAAATTGCAGGTGTAATATTTTTATTGCAATGATAAACTTTACAAAAATATACCATGGGGAGGAGTGCCGAGGAAAGTTTCTTTGGCTTTTTTTTTTTTTTCCCCCTCCTCTGTCTGAATAATCAAATAACAGATCTGAGGTTCTATTATTACCTGGATTAAACTCTTAGGCCTGCCTCTGCAGGGAATGGATCTTTAGGCATGTACAAGGTGAGGTAGTGGAATCTAAGCTTTAAGTGCTTGAATGACACTGCTGAGCAAAATATTTTTTTTCATGAGTGGAATTAATCATGGCCAATAATTTGTTCTTGCTATGTCGGAGGCTTTGATTAGACATCTTCCGTTCATCATATTTCTGGCACAGTGCGTTGGGTCACTTATTTGATGAGGAAACTTCAATATGCATTTTTTCCCCCAAATCAATTGAAACACAAGTTTCTTCAAGCTAGTCTTTTATATGTAATTGTTTTGAGCAGGATACAAGAAATATATATTTTAAAACGATTAATATGGTCAGAAGATGAATGAATTTCTCAACAGGAAACAAGACAAAAATGTTTTGTCCAGTGGGAAGCTTTGGGTGCAGAACTGCGGAGTGGACACTGTGCAGTGTTCATATAGGTCTTTAAGTTTGCTCTATACAACAGGAGAAAAATGTTAATTGCGTGAAAGGGTCCCTGATTCATTTTATAATTAGAGTTTCTCTCTTATTTCTGGCTGAGTGTTTTTCCGTGATAGCCTGCAGCTTGTATGTTCTTAGGATGTGGCACATTAGTGGCTAGAGTAGTCAGAAAACCTTTCTGGCCTTTTTGGAGCTCTCGCCCTCCATTTTGTTTCAGCAGTCATATGAAAGTAAGGGAAGATGGATGGGAAATAAAGATAAAAGTTGTCTTTTGTCAGTATGACCTACAATGAAGTCCAATGTCACGTTACTAACTGTGGTGAATCAGAGGAAATCTGACCAGATTTTACCCGCTGGGTCACAAACATTTCCATAAGAAATGTAATTCCTGGCTGTAGGATTCAATGTGTTTGAAGGCAATTAACAGAGACAAATGTTGACATAGTGGATTTCATCTTAGGAAGACTTTTGTCCTCAATACTGTTGGATTTGATCTAGCAATTCGTTTTGGTGTCTGATTTGCAGTTTACTTAACTGTTCAACTAGGTAGGCTAAATTATTGAAACAATAATTATAACAATTTCGAACAACAGGAATTTTAGTTGAATATTAGTCTAAATTCTTGAGTTAGATTTTCAAGGCAAGCTTGGGAGAACGGTAACATGGCTGGCATTTTCCACTCGGGCTTTTGCCTTTTGCTCTTCTGTATCTAAGTCCGAGTTTGACTGAGAATTTTTTACTGTTAGATAAAGGAGCCATCTCCTTTGTTTCTTCTCAGAAATGTCACTCATCTTTTTTGCTGGTTCTTTTCCAAATGCATATGACATTTCCACTGTACTTAAGGAGCATGCTAATGACACAGTATTAATGTGCACCTCCTTTTACTTGCTGGCAATGGCTTGGCTAATAGCTTGCTATGGACAGAAATGAGCTCTTGAGAAAGATCAATTAGTTTGTGATCACTCCACAGTGAATCTAACTTTCATTTGCAAGAAGGTAGTTGAAGAAAAATCCTCTGTAAGGCTTTTTTTTTTTTTTTTTTTTTTTTTTTTTTTTTTTTTTTTTTAGAATGAAGAGCATTGTGTTATCTTTGTGCCTGCATCATCATAAGAACTTGGATAAATCACTTGACCTCTATGAATCAGTTTACCCATCTAGAAAATGCACACAGTAATGATTATAGCTTGCTAACCTGCCTCCCATCAGAAACCTAGTGAGTTAGTATTAGCAAAGATGGTTGCCAGCCAAAATGAAAGACAAAACAGGTACGAAGCATTAGTGTCACTTGCAGATCCTTGGTGAGAGAGGGGCTGCAAAGGAAAGGTATTTTCCTCCAAGTGCTGAACACCTGGCAGCAACTTTATCTGAATGATTACTGGTTCTCTCTTGTAAAAACACAGTTCTCCTCTTCATGCTAGCTGTTGAGTCAGAAAATTGAACAAAATGTTTTCCCGCAATCTGCAGAACACATTTAAGTTCATTTGTAAAGGCTCTTACTGTTCTTGTCAAGTGACAAGTCCGTCATCTGCTGGTCATTACTTGATGCCTTGATCCATGTGTGGATCTGAAATAGAGCACGTAATGCTCTGTTCTCAGTGCAGCAGGATGGGGAACCTCTTCAGGTAGGAAGATGAGCAGCACTATTCTTCTCACTGATTTTCTTTCAATGAACAGGTCATAGTTTTGAATTTAACAGCTCTACAGAAATAGAAAAAGGAAGTGAATTATTCCTGAAGCAGCTGGAGTCAATATAACAGCATAACAGATAACCTCATTACACAGGGTAACATTGACCTTTACAACATTTCTTGAGTTCATGGAAATAAAGCATGATTTGCTTTGACTGACAAAAATGTATGTATTAAACAGTAGCTGTTGTTCTGAGGTGTTACGCAGAATGGCTATCCTTGTAACTCCCTGGTAGGTTTCAAAGCTGAACTGTCAAAACTGTTGCTGGGGAGGCAGGATCAAACCTCATAGCTCTTTAGATACAAGTTTCATTTAGAAACTTCCTAGTATCTTGAATTTTCCTTGTGAGGAAAATGCAAACAGCAAAAATGCCCTTTATGGGGACAATTTTTTTTCCTAAAAGCAGGTGGTGGATACCAAGAGCCAAGCTTTCTTTTGAGCTAGAATATGTATATATAACAGATAACAAGCTGGTGACAGAGAAACGTAAGTCAAACTGGTGGGAATTGCATTTGGGATTGTAGTTGAGCTTTTAGCTGATAAGTTTTGTTTGTTTTTAATTGTAATTATATTACTATTATTAAAAAAAATCTGAGTACACATTGTGGGAAAAGTACAGTAAAATGTTCTAACCTGGAAAAAAGCCTTAAGTAGTGTAACTGCTGTTTCTTGTACATGCAGAGAAAGAAAACATACTCTTTATGCATTTAATAAATGACAGTTAATAGTACAACCTGCAGAATGTACAGAACAAAGGGTAGAACGAGTATTATGTATCCATCATTCATTGTCCATTACAATGTTAAATCACATTGTAGTGCTTGCAAATGCTTTATATGTATGAAAAGCATTGTCTTTTGATTGCAAGTAGGATGGAGTCTTTTCTTTTACTCAGGGGGAGACAAGGTTGAAATTGCAAAGTAAAATGAATTACCTGTAACCTACCAGGCAAAGAAAAAAAAATTCAGAGAACTGTAGAGAGGTCAGTAGGTTTTTCAGAGTGAAACAGTGGGACAGGAAAAAAAAAATGACACTCAACTGAAAACTTTCCAAAGACATTTGGAGAATCAAAGAATAACTGCATCACTGTCAAGTTCATTGTTGCAATTGTTTCAGTGTTGCAGAGCTGGAAAGGACTGGTAAGCCAGCATGAAAATAGACCAGCCTGAGTCTCATGCAAGTTTGCATTGCCACAGGGTGTGGTGGCTCAGTTGTTTAAAAACATTAACCTTTTACAGCAGAAAATAATGCAGCTCAATTATTCATACTTGCTAAGCTACACTTACAGGGGATGGGACAGGTTTTAAGCACAACTTTTACCCCACACCACACTGTGAGTCCAGGCAAACCTTTTTCTACACCAAAACATGCTGATGAGGTTTGACATATGCTTGGGATGTTCTCATTTGTACCTGCATCCTGGCAGCCTCCAAAACCTGTCATTGCCACTGAGCTTTTCTGTGAGAATGCAGTCTCTTGTAGGGGGACTTTCTCAAGCTCTCCTGCTAAGATTGATCCACTGCACACATTTCTAAATTATTAACTGGCAGGACTGGAGCCTAGAGAATTTTATTTCGGAAAACTTCACACAGTTGGAGCATATGACAAACAAAATGTGTTGTGAAAAATTCCTCTGCATACTGAAGTAAGGAACCCCTGTTAATGAATTATTCTCTGTGCAGGAAGTGCAGTTTTAAGAACTGTAACTTTGCTGGCTACCTGCACTGCATGAAGAGCAGGACCAGAAGAATTTCTGTTATGTATCTGTGCGTGTATGGGCAAAGATAGGTGGGTCTTTGTGTGCTTGTATTTGTTTTGCCAGGAAATGAAACTGGATGTTTTTAATGGACTCTGGGAGATGGGAGAGATTAACCTTCAACTGGGACCAAAATGTAGCCACAGAACTCATGCAACTCTAAGCTTTTAATCTCTACTACTGATTTTGCAGCTATGCATTTTCCTTTTCTTGAACCAGATGGCTTCATGAAACTGGTTCCCATGTAGTTTGCAGGACTCTTGAAAATAGTTCAATTTACTACTGCAGTCAGCAGTCTGCAGCCTAACCTAAGATTACTGAGCTCTCATAAGTTAACCGATCATATCACCATTATTTTTTTAGAGTTAATACTCTTGAACTCTGCAAACCTAGCTTTTCTTTAACTTCCCTAGCATTTTTCTACTTTAACGTTTTCTGCTGAATACAGGAAAAGTGTTCCTACTAGTTAGGGTGCAAGATGTGTTGTTTGAACCTTGATAAACTATGAAGATACGAGTATGCCGTAAATGCATCACAGGATTTGCAACACTGATAGATGGTTCTTGATGCACAGCTTACATTAGAAGGATATTCAGTGAAAAAAATTCATTGAAATGCATTTTGAAAATTAACTTTACACTTTCTGTTACCCAGAAATTAAATCATCAATCATTTTCCTACTTGTTCCCTTTCTAAATTTTCTGAATTCCTCTAATTTCCTTGAGGTTATTTTGCTTTTTTTTCTTCTCTTGTTAGGATTTTCTTTTTTCCATTTTTTCATCTAAACTTTTTTTTCAAACCTGCTTATAAAAAACAGTATTGATTATATTAGTCTTTCAAAATCTTCCACATCATAAGTTAATTTAACAGGAGGGAATCTATTCTTAAACTGCAATTTGCACTGGGTAACACCCGAATGTTTAAAAAGGGTCTTAAGTTATGACCTTAGTTTGTCTTTTACTGCAATCAAAACAGTGAACTCTGTCACCAGTAGACAAATGTGAAAAAATGTGTTGTGTCAATGAGCTGATGTCTCCTTGCTGAATCAACTTAATAAAGAAGAGATGGTTAGGATAGAAAGGAAAGTTACAACATGAATTGTCAAAGAATCTACACAGAGCAGAATCTAGAGAAAACTACTGCTGGCTCTCTAATTCAATCTCTGTTGTGTTTTAAGCTTTCCTGGCATGGTTTACTGTAGAAATTTCCCAGTGTGCCACAGTTCCTTTACATGAAGACTATCCCTGGATTCACCGCACAGCTGACTTCACCTGCTCTCCTGCTTTAGGCCTCAAGAAACAAGGCATTTTTTTGCATGGTTTCTGTGTGCTTGCACTTCCATTGCAGCTGTAGGAAGGCTGGAGAACAGCTGTCCAGGGATGGTACTAACATATAACTTTGTTTACTCGATAACCCAATTAGAACAAATTGTCACCACCTTTCTATAACAAACATCATCTACAGTGGTCTTGTGCTGTGAATGTAAAATGGCTTATAATACTAATAGGCTGCTGAAGCTCATTTAAACCTCCTCTAAAACTCTGCTGAAGTAACAACTGAAGTCCTCTGCAAAGCCACCGTGTCGCCTCTGGTGTGTCCCTCCTTGGGCTGGTCCGGCTGGTTGGTAATGTGGTCAGTGCTAGCTGGCCAAGCTGAAGGACTTCTTGCTACATATCTGCTATTGCCGGCTGCTAGAGCATGTGTTACAGAAGTATAGGACAGGGATTTCTTTTACTGCTAAACTTAACTTACTGTAAATAGTGGCATCTGCCAGAAATATTTGGGTAAACTAATGCTATTTTTCCCTTCGTGGTATGGCAAAACTAAATATAAACAATTAGGTTTCTGCATAGTTCCTACAAAGTCATTAGAGTCAGCCCAGGGCTACTTCTAAAGCGCATTTCTTTTATATGTAAATTGCAATAAATGTCTCCTCTCCCAGCTTGACACTTGTCCTGGCATTTCAATGATAGCATTTCAAAATCAATAAAAATTTTTTCAAAGTGATAGCATTTCAAATCAATTTAGTTCTCACTGATTTTCCAACATAGGATTAAGGATTAAGGGAAAAAAGTTTTATATGACGGCCATTGACTTAAACAATAAGGAAAACCAACCAACCTGTCTGCATCTTCTCTACTGTATATCGGAATGTCAGAGAAAACCAGGATATTTATGTATCCTTAAAAGAAAACCCACAAAAGGGATAGATAATAAATATCAGCATTTTCTCTGCTACAGTTCAATCATAAGTTAGGCCCAGTGCCAACATCTTATTTTTGTTTGCTCCACATAAATCCTTCTATAGGTGTGTAAGAGGGAGCCTATTTTACAACCTACAGCTGTTTCTCAACCCATTTATTGATTTCCAGAGTTAAAGAAGATGAAAAATAACATTTCAGAAACAGAATATTTATATCTAAGGTGGCTTTAATAATTAAGAGAACGTTTTCTGTGTTGATTTATACTGAAGTTTCTTGATTAATTCTTATGGAAAAGAGTATTAAGCTGTCATTTTAGCTTGATAAATATAATTCTGATGTTTTATATCTGAAGTCCCCGCAAAACTAGTAACTTACAGAAGCTCGCAAGCAAAAAAAAAAAACAATTGGCTCTCTTAGCCAGTGTCTTATTCCAATTATTTCCTGACACACTTTTTGTGTTCTTTTATAGTTGCCACATGAAATAGAAAGCTATTGCTCTTTTATTACTTAACTGTTACATTCTACAGTTGTGCAGCCACATACCATATTCATATTTCAGATATACTTTATGTAGTTAATCAATGGTGATATTTATTGCCGTCTTAAATATTGAAAAGAGGTGGAAAAAGCCAAAGACCCTTTTTCAATACAACAAAGTACCTTCTTGAAACTGGTTGACCTGTATCTGTTATTAAATACATTTTGAGGGACATCACTTGGGACTTCAGTAAGCTCTTAATTATCAAGAAATTAGAGTAGATATTTAACTACTCTGAAAAACTAGATTCATCATAAATCTAGTCCTCTGTAACAGAATGTTCAACCTACTGTATTTCAATTAAAAAGCGGGGAGATTTACTTCAGCGAGAAACAAAATAAACCATAATGTTTTTGACTTAGTGCCTACCACATTCAAGCCACAGAACTCATTTCACAGCCTAGGGAAGAGGGGAGAGGAAGCAGCAATTTTGTACTATTGTCTGTTGTTGGGAAAATAGGACATTATCATTCCTGCTGCACGTGAAACAGCATAGGAAATTTCAGACCAACTATAAATATTTGCTCTTTGTTGCAAATTTACTAAGTTAATTACAACAAAGCAAACACGGAGGAAAAGCTTTGATATAATCAGCATTGTGTAACTTTTGTTGTGGTGTCCCATAATAAAAGTAGTCAAGTGGTACCCACCATACTAAAAGAGAAAAACTAGCCAAATCATCTCTCTAACTTTGGGCTGGTTGTGTAAATTACGAATGCATAAATAAGGCATCACTAACAGGAAAAGAACATACGATGTTAATTACAAGAACAGCAATATGTTATGTATATACGTGAAAGAGTTTTATACCCTTATTTTAATACAGTTGCAAATAGGAATTTTGATATCCTCAAAATGTTTGGAAGTTCTTCAAAGATTTTAACCTAACTTAATTTGATTAAAATTCTGGTTGTAATACACAAGTTTAGTTTTCAATGAATGAGAATGTTTGTATTGTCTTAATTGAAATGATTTTGGAATGTTAGCTTTTAGCTAAATTTTACACTTCAGTTCTTTTATTTTGTGTACCACTTTGCATGGGAGGGGGCCAGGATAGGGTGGAGGGGATTCTTCAGGTGGAAATAACATTTACGCCATTGTGTGAAAGGCTAGTAATTTTAAGTGGGAAAAGACTTGCAAGAAAATATTCATTGCGAAGGTATTCAGTATTGCAGCCTATCAAAATGTCTCTGAAGTCCACTGGATCTTTGACATTTTAGGGGTGGGGTATGGGAAGTTTGTGCAGTATTCCTGTTATTGCCAGATGTTGAAAATGAGCCTTCATAAGCCATTGCATCCAAATGTGAACTGGAGCAGCCTTGAGGCTTCTTACAAGGAACCATAAGATGCCAAGAGGGCTGGGAATAGAAGCGTTAATGTCTGGTTAACTTCATTAGACTGTATACAAGAAACAAGCTTATTCCTTGTTGTTTTAAACAATTCATTCCTTTCTATAGGTAATGTGTTTTGTATTTTATAACAACAACAAAAAGATAAGCTTTTCATTTTGTGCAATTTCCACAAGAGCAATGGAAATTCTTCCTGAGACTGGATTGAGCATTGGATTGGGAAAAATGAATTAGTGCTGTATTTTACAAGGTCAGTGTGAGCACAGATTTTAATACACAGCAATGCCACAGTGCATAATGCTTAGTTTTACCTTAGCCTTTGCTGTTCTATATTCTATTTTATAAACTTAAAAACAAAAAAAAAAAACAAAAGCCACCGTAGCTGCCTTGTTTTAAAAACCAAGACCTTACTTTTGACAGTTAATCAATAAGAAACAACCGAAAAGTAATAACACACGACTTGAGAAATATTGTTTTTATTCTTAGCCTGGAGCTAGGGCTTGCCAATATGCTAAGATCAATCAATCTTCCCCCTCCGTCTGAGCTTGCATCCAAATCACCAAGTCGGTAAAACACAGAATCATTTAGATTGGAAAAGACCCTTAAGATCATCAAGTGTAACCACCACAAATGTGTACCATATGCAGAACATTGTGCTGTTTGCAGGTGGTGTACGAGGGCAGGGTGGAAGACAATGTTTTCTGGATCTGCTAAGAATGCAGAAGGGCAAAAGGAGAGAAAATCTGGCCTATAGATCGGAAATATTAGTGGAGCAATCCTTTTTATGATAAGGAAATTGTAAGTGCTCTGTATGCACTCCAGGTGGTTCAGCTCAGTACTAAATCTTCTCATGCAGAGGCAGAATGATGAACAAACGAGCAAACACCCTAAATCCTGCTCAGAGTGATTCTGCTACATGGAAAAAAAATTATCAATTCAATATTATGAAGAAGAATCTTTGATATAGGGTGATTCACTTTTCACATGGTGTAAGGGAACAGAAACATGGTTTTGTGGGGGTCATTTTTTTGCTTTGTTAAAGGGCAGGGAGAAGAGGCAACAAAACTTCTAAACTGATGTTTGGAAATGATAAACTTAGCATGAAAATAAGTTGCACAGGCAGCATGCTGCAAGCAGCTTTCCCTGGGTAACAACTGGTTTTCGTGGCCTTGCCTTTTAATAGCTATTCCTTTGCTTTCTATGCATAGTCTCACTCCTGCTACTAATCTCAGTTGCTAAAATTAATTAGGGTATAAGCACACCTAGAAAGCCTGTAAAACTTCATTTATGTCTGCAACATAAAGCAGAACATTTGGCAATGTTAATTGAAATGATAAAAAGGTTTGCAAGACATCAAGAACCCTTCAAGTCAGTCCTCCCTACCTTGGTTTAATGACACAGTAAATGCTTTCTTTTCTGGATATGATTATAGTTTTAAACAACATAAAGTGAGCAAATTCCATTATCTTATGTCAAGGAACCCTCCAGAGAAGATAAAAGTGCAGTTAATAAATAAGATTACTTTCCAATGGCAATTGCTCCATAATAGAAAATTCACTTTCTAACCTTCTTCTCTAGGATGCTAATCAGTTAATCAGTTCAGTCCCATCTTAGTTCCTGGCAGCAGTTTTTCTCCCACTGGGACAAAATAAATGCAGGGTTTCTGTTGAGGCAAGGAAAGAAAGGACGCAAACAGTAAAACTGCCTTATTTCATTTGGAAGTGATTGCTTTGGGCAATTATGCACCTGCAGCACTGATCCTGTTAACAAGCAGCAAAAATAGCCTACAGTAAGTCTATTAAGCCTACTTTTTGTCTTCCTTTAAAGGAAGCTGAAATACTATATGTGCATATATGAGGGCAGGAAATAATTTCCATGCTCGTGGGCACGATTCCAACACACCTCTGTCTTTGGTTAAGCACGAATCTGTTACATGTTCCAGTGTCACACACCATCAATCACTCCTATAAATCATTATACCCTTAGGACTTGACAAAATTCAGAGGTCTTTTCTTTCATACTAAATCTTATATTTCATTGATAATCTCGTAGTTAATACTAAACAAAATACCGATGTGGTATTTTTCTGTTTCTCTATTATGCGCAGCCTATATTTTTCCTCCCCAAAACATACGCTTTACAGTAAGCAGGATGCACTCCCCTCAGAATGAATATTCAATGTATAAAGCTTTATCTTCCATGGCATAAGAATATCCTGTTAGCACTAATTTTCTGATATTTATGTTGATACCTACTTAAGTAATTTAGACTTTCTAATTGTTGTGAAATTCAAGCACTTTGGCTCATTTAAGTGTGCATGGAAAGTACTTTTTTCCCCCTCATGATCTGTAAAAATATATATGTTTGCCCTGTATTTATCTTATTTTCTTCTTAGCTGTGTAATACTCTGCTGGTTACTCTGAAAGCAGACTTGATCCGACATTCAGGCATATCTGTAGCTGGAATTAGTACTTCCCGACTTTTTCTTTTACCCATTTTGCCTAAGATTAAACGTATTTAGGAAATGAGATTATTTATGTTGTAGCAAAAAGAGTTATTTGGAAAAAAACACCATACTTCAGAAAACTGTCTGTGAGAGAAGATGACTAAGAGAACAGCAGTTAGTGAAATCTCATTATTAGGAACAGAATTAGGTTACTTCCACTTTATATTGCTACAGTGATTGATCTAAGTAGAAAAGACACACACACACCAGTTTATTCAGAAAATGTTTTCATGATCTGACTACAGGGAGGATAGACTATGGAAGGTGCGTTCTCTGGATATTAGAGGCTAATGTCTTGCCAGTATTTTAAAAAGACAGGATGAAATGGGTAATGACAGGATAGCTGGCTTAATGGTAATCCAAGTGAATATAAAATTGATCATGGAATAAAACATTACTTGAATTAGTTACTAAAGAATTAAAAGGCAACATGACTGATAATGAGTAATTTCATATTGTAGAACATAAAGGTTGTCAAGGGAGCTTTGATGGTTCGGACATCACCAACATAGCTGGTAACTGCAGCACAGTATGTTTAGATGTCTGTTAAGTCTTTGACTTAGTATTACCATAAATTCTTTTAAAATAGAAGTAAACCAAATTACATACTGAATAGATTAAACACAAGATTAAAAGAAAATCGTGTCATTAATTACAAAGGCAATTCTCTAGCCAGTGGGGGGATTTTAGGCAGTTCTGAAAAGATCTGTCCAGGATTTCCCACTGTAATTCACTGTATTTATGACTGGCTTGGAAGACCACCTGGCTGGGTGACAGCCCTCTTTCTGTTGCTGCTGATGATTCCTTTCTTTTCAAAGACTGAGATTTAAGTATGTCTATTTAGAATGCACTAATACATTAAAAGATTGATCTCTAAAACTGTATTCACAAAATATTCAGAGTAATTACTGTGCCTTTATGCTAACAGTTGTTTTAGAGCACAAATCAGACTGCAGATTTTAATAATTTGGCTTAACTTACACAGAAAACACCCTATGTTGACATTTTGGATCTCCTGGGGCTTCTATGAACTTTGTTCCTTTGCTTTTGTGTCTGATTTTACAAGTTGAACTTGTGGCAGATGCAGTCTTTCCTGTACCTGATGACAGGTGTCACTTACTATAGTTAGAATATAGATCTCTACCCTGTCGAATCACTTTTTTTTGTGCCTTGTCAGAGCACATTAAACCTCTGTCTGGGACTGTATGTGCAAATCAGGGAGTTAGAGGAGAGAAAAGAGCTAGTCTTGCTGCGTGCAGAAAACTTGATCAGGGCATGCACAATGCTCAGTGGCTGACAGAAGAGAGTGCCCTGCTCCCCTGGGGGGATGGTTTTAGTGATTTTTGGAGCCAACTGGATTGCAAATAGTGATGTTCCAAGCTAAAGTCAGGGGTCTCTTCCTTTTTGGGGACCAACCTTTGGTGATTGCTTGGCTGGGAGTGGGGGGTACAGGAACAATATCATGGCATGAGGCAGATGTCAACTGCTGGGCCCCAGCATACCAATAAATCTTTTTGCCCAACTTAACAACAAAAAATTGTCCAACAATGTTCATAGTAAGTGTTAAGTATCCCCTTGCTCAGCATGAACTCAGGCTACAACCTATGCATTGATTACTGTCATGTATTACTGAACTGTGTTAGACAAATGGTGACAGGCATTGATGAGATGATTGTTATGTTTCTATTTTATTTTCATCAGATTAATAGCTAGTGCTCAAGTTTATAAACCATCATGTGTTGCAGAATCATGCACAAGCACACAAACTATTCTTCTGTGTTTCCCTCGCATACACGCCTCTTCTTTCTCCAAAACTACTTAGCTGGCATTAAACAAGCTTTAGTGTGTGAAATAAAAGTTTACCTGCTGGCAAGAATGCAAAGGATTTTGCAATTAAAAAAAAAAAAGTCAACTGCTAGCAGTTTTTTTAGAGTTGCTTGTCATACAGTAGAGAATACAATCTATTCTTTTTCCTATAAAGCATTCACTGTCATTTTGTTAAGATTAATAAAAAATTCACCCTAATCCAGATAGAGAAACTCCAAATTCAGTGAAATACTGCACACAACCTTGCTGTACTTCTTAAAGCTGGAAAGGCTTCCGCAAATGCAGGGATCTCCAAGCTGGCTAGAGAGGTTTTCTCGAGCAGCATCCAAGGCATTAAGAGAGGTCTGAGTCTGCAGAGGAAATTGTTGTGTAATGCAGTTATCAGCCGATCCCTGGCCACCTCTGTATGCATGTTCCCGATCAGCTGACCCTTTCCACCAATACTGCAAAGCTTGCTTCAAACTAAAGACTGTTTTTCATTGCGAAGTCTTGACAGCAGCAGGATGTGTGTCTGCATTTCACACGGGTCCTGGTCCTCTGTGCTGCAGTGGTGGAAAAGGTAAATGCTAACCTACAATATCATTTTTAGCTTCACGAGCTGCTTTTACAGGCAGCTTGTGCAAATTCTGTACACATTCTTGCTGTGATAATCTCGTTTGCCATCCCAGCATGTCTAATACTTCAGATCCCTCTGACTAAGTCATTTCTCCTGCAAGAAGCTGAGTCTGCCTAGGAGTGGAGTTGTGGAGTGCCAGGAGATTTCTTTACTGTGATGTTTGTTTAATTCATGTGTAAATGTCCCCAAAACAATGTGCTGTTTCCAGCCAGGCATTCAGCACTAAGTTTGAAAAGACTTTTAAGGACTACTGTTAACTGCATGCATTACGGAAGCCAAAATGGCATCTCAGCAACTACTTGCTGTTCTCCTGTCTCTAAGTTATGTATGTGAAAACATCTGGACACATCTGTAGCACATTCAAGGGCAGTGACTTCTGCTGATGAAGCAGAAGATGCACCTATAAAATCATTCACAATGATGTTGCTTCTGTAGAACTGACGAGTACAGAAATTGGTAAAAACCTCTGAGTAAGAAAGCACCTCTTTGTAGTCAACAACAGTGTCATTATATTTAGTCTTTTTTTTTTTTTTTTTTGTCTTTCGGATGAGAACCCACTGTATTGATTTGTTTGAAACAAATGCTTTCAATTAAGTCAAAGCATTTTTCCTTCACGTCCCACTTTCACTGAAGTTAGACTGATTGGTATGACACACTATTACTTTTATTAGCAGATCATAAAACATTAACTCTCTCAAAGAAAAAGCTATGTCTCCTTTACACAGGCACTTCGGAAGTGCCCTATAAACAGAATGGAGCCAGGAGTCTTGGTCACCATTAAAATTGCTCTGCCTGAAGAACAAGAAAAAAATGTTCCTAAGTAAGGTGGGCAATTAACTATCCCCATCTGAGGAATTCTTATCAAGATCTATGCTCATGTGAAGCTGTAGCCATGTAAGGAATATCTGAAGTATGCTTTTGATTCCTGCCTATATCAGTTTCTGTGCACTAATTCCCAGATCAGTTAGGCGTTCAGGCATAGAGAATAAAATGTAACTACTGTTGTATGTGAGATCCAACCAATTACACAAAAATGTGAACAAAAGCTGCACAAGAACACAGAAGTGTTCAAGCATCCATTATAAACAGTTCCAATTTCCTTTTTAAATGTCAAGTACAAAATATATATTTTAGATGCAAATAACACTGGAGTGTTGTTGCTAATATACTCCTGAAATTACATTTTCTTAGTATGACCTTTCTTGCTAACAATAACTTACATTTTAATTAAATCTGTGGCCATTTTCATTTCATGCCAAATATCCTCATGCCATACATTACTGAACTTTCATGTCAAGAAAGTTTAAAGGTCGTAAGCTTAAATACTTACTTGAGTTAAACTTTTTAAATAATATATAAAAAATACACTTGTGCGCTATCCCTACTGGTTTGTAGAAACAATAGTTTTTTGAGGTTTAAAAAACCTCTTTCACTAAACTTTACATGTCAGAATGGCAGTGAAGTATGCATTTGGCAAGGCTTTAAGTTCAGCAAAGTAACCCTTTTGTCTTTACCTTTTTTTTTTTTTTTTTTTTTTTTGGCACTTAATGGTCTAGTGCTGCTTCACTATCACTGGGGGGAAGGCTACTCTGTCTCAGTAATGAAGAAGCATATTCTGACTTGCTTTACCAGGAAAAATGCTTGTGATGGCTCTGCATTTAAAACTGGGGGGGCAGATTGCGTTCTAGTGTAAGAGTTTACAAACTGGGGAGATGCTGATTGGTACTTTTGAGGTTATACACCCTTATTCAGCTGGAAATAGTACACTAGCTGTCAGGAAATTCAGTCATCTTTGTGTGTAGATACTACTTTTACTGTTGAATGGTCTTGCTGAGATTTACTGTTGATGCTCTCGCATCCAGGGTGTCACTTTGAGCGTGTTCCCTGAAGGAAGGAGATACAGAAGGGATGTAATGAGAACCTGCCCCAGCTCCCTTTCCCCAGGCGCACACACGCTCTTCGCTTGCACGCTGCCACAGATGTGCTATCAGTTACTGCTGTGTCTTTAACAAATAAGCTTCTCTGAGCTCGAGGAAACCCTGACATCAAAGCTTGCTTGGTTTTCTCTGTAGGTTTGTGTCTTGCTCTTATTTATATTGTTTTATTATGCATTCTCAATTCTTGCTCTAGCCCTGAGCTTAGCAGTGGAATGTTTATAATTCAGGTACCCATGGAGCATAAGAAACAAAGATGTATTTTAGAATTAGGTCTTGGCAGCTCAGCCTCCCTGCTGGAACATGCAGTGTTTCTTAAAGGATGTCTAATCCTTCAGGTTAGCTCCTGAGGATCAGACAGGCAGCTTGGACCTTGCCTTTGGTGTTGAAATAGTCCCAGACTCTGAAGCAGACCACAGCTAAAAACTCTGGTTTAAGCTTTCCGCTAGTTGACTTCTGGGTTTGAGAGAGAGGCGAGCTGTAAATTCTGTGTAGGTGTTCACACAATCTTGGGAAGAAAATATATTTAGTTCTGGCTCCGAAGAGCCACAAAATTATACAGGTCTAGACTCTTGCTGGGTTGGTTATAGTGCACTGGGGAAGCTATTTGGAAAGGACTTTTTGACACTGACCTCTGAGATCAGCAGAGACTGCAGGGGAGAAAGAATGAATTCCTGGAGGCAGAGGATCTTTGCCATAATTACTTCATTGTTTATTGGCCTTTTAATAGCACATTGACAGTGATGGTTGACTTGATCTAGTTGCTGTTTCCTAGTATAGTAGAATGGGAAATCAAGAAAGTAGTAGAAATAATCTATCATGTCTTAAAAGAATAACTGTCATCTTCAAAGTTTAAAACAGCCATGAGGCTTGGATGGAGGTTTTTTTTCTTAAGGTTTCAAGCAAGTTTATGATATGGGTGAGTTCGATTCCTTCTTACAGTGTCTTGGGTATTAGGAGTGTAATTTTATAAATACCTTATATCACTGACTTCAATGATAGATGGCCTGAGGGCAAGTAACTTTACAATATGATTTCCTGCTGTGTCTTCAAGACGCTGCATTCAAAAAGCTGCATTTACAAGTTTTGTCCTCAAGATGTTGAGGAAGTGCTTTTTGTGAGGGAAATGTCTTACTGAAACATTAGTACCAGAAGGTGCTGTAGTTTCCTGTGACAATAGAAACATTTTTGAGGAATCACCAGGATTCATTTGAGGAATTCATTCCTTTAAATATTTTCTTAAAAGCAAAGCAAAATAAAAAAAAACCACAAGTTTATTTTTTGTCAGACATCAGATGTGTGTTTGTTCCTGACAGTTTGGGTTTTATATAGCATATATATTTACATATAAATATATATGTATTTACATATATTATATAACAATGACAAAAGATAGACAAAAGTAAACAGAGAAAAACCAGAGATATGAGCACAGCTATTCTTTGACTTATCATAAGGGAATCATCAGCCAGGGGAAGAAGATAAGCAATGAAGTGTGTACCACAAGGCTAAGGATAACTAGAAGCAATTTTTGATCAGACTGAGCACTTGCTTCACATTAGTGCATCTCTAAATAAAATAAGCAACCCCATGGCACTGTGTTTATAAAAAGAAAAATATGGAGAGGGAGGAAAAAAAGAAAAAGAAAACCAAGAGCATTATCCTGCAGTTGCATCCAGTCGTGTGAACAGAAGCTTAACAGTTTAATTAAGTTAGTTTGTGGGCTGTGTTTTGATTCTCATATGCTTCCAAGGAGCACTCCCATAACTTGCTATTGCTTGGCCAACTGGAAAATATTCAAGAGAAGTTTGGCCTCTGACCCAGGATTCTGATGCATCTTTTCAAACTTCAGCTGTGGCACACAGGGACCCGCACCTGCAGAAGGTGAAATTTAAGACGGAAATTCCTTTAGTTACTGAAAGTTGGCAGTGAGCATAGAGCTGTCAGGAAAGTTAAACTTTCCTCAGAGTCAGCGAGCTTAGGACACTGGTAAGTGACAAAGCACTGGCTGGGGCTGTTCCCATGTTCCCAGATGAGGCACCTATCTCATAAGATTTTTTGGATGAGAAACAAAGAGGCAGGAAAAGGAGTGACTTAGATTCTCCTCTGTTAAAAGGTCATCTCTAGAGTAAATCTCTGCAAGTGGAGCATTCTATGTAAGCACTCATTCTAAAGAATAATGCCAGTTTGTTAATGTGAAATGCCTCCACTGATCTAAAACCTCTGAGTGGCCTGCAGCCAGAAC
This sequence comes from Anseranas semipalmata, assembly GCA_013399115.1. Taxonomy (NCBI): domain Eukaryota; kingdom Metazoa; phylum Chordata; class Aves; order Anseriformes; family Anseranatidae; genus Anseranas; species Anseranas semipalmata. Next base: position 414,725 of record VXAA01001529.1, on the reverse strand, counting down.
CCTATAAAACATTCACTTATGTAAGTGAAAATTTGCCTTGCGCTAAATGACTGTACTAATTAGATCTTGAAAGGTGCATTTAACCTTTTCACCTTACTAGAAAAGAGTGAGGATCTGAATCTCCATTATGGGATGCCAGATTCATGCTCTTGTAAATGCCAATACTTCCATTTAGATACACTGATAAAGGAGAATAGAAAAACCAGGGAGAAAAGGTGGTGCAGGGAGGGAGAGGTTTCCAAAAATGTTTCCTTGATGCTAGCATTTCATATTAGGAGAATTTCTTAGTCTAGACACTCCGTGCTGAATTTCACCATCTTGTTTGCTGTGTGTCCTCTTCCTATGATGCTCAAGGAAAAAATGAATAATAGTTATGAATGTAGCAAGATTGTACCATTGGCATCTCATGATGTGACACAAAAAAGTCACCTTGTATGTCCTCTGATTGCTAAACAGGAGAGAGATTGTGGAGGTCAAACTACATATACGTGGTTAGAAATTAAGTAGCTTTGACAGGAGCAAGGAAGAAAATAATGTAATTGCCTATCCATGATATTCTACTATTGTATTCACAACTGTTTGTGTGGTGCCGTGGGACTGTGCTGGGTCTCTTTCCCTTCTTGGCTAGAGAGGAGGTAGGCTGACCAAAGCAGTTGCTCTGGGCAATGCTGGTAGTCTTTCTGAAAGAGCAAGAAAGATGCAACTCTAAGAACTGCCAGTGCCAGGTGGTTTGAAAAGGTAGCTAACCAACTTCACAAACTCTCAGATGCTGAAGCAACTAAGTAGGATTCTTACAATTAATTGTAGGCTTTATGTTTTATTAATTTTGGCTAATATTGCAAATGTGAAGCTTGCTGTTTATTCTTTATGGGTAGAAATGATTCTGTATAACCTAAAAGACTAGGCACTCCGTTTTCTTCAGATTAAAATGCTCTTTGCAAGGACGAAGTGGAAAATCTTCAGAGAATTTAGAATATAAACAGGACTCTCTATGGAATTGATGAGTCTGAAAGACATAGTTTTAAGTGCATTTCCCACAAAGACAACTTTCATGTTAAGGCTTGGTCAGGCTACAAGAAACCATTTTCCTGTGTTTTCTCAAACCCATAAATACTTCAAATATATAAAACACATTCACTTGCCAAACCATTCATAATCCATTGTAATCGAAACATCCAGAATGGAACTGAAAAGATCAGTTTAATTACCAGCTACCACCCATGCCTCAGAGATCAGTCATGGGGTCAAAACTTCAGGTCCTACGGTTTCCAAATGTATGAGTTAATGTTCTCATAGCACTTCCAGCCTTCTTGCTGGAGAACAAGAGCTAAACTTAGATAAAGTCTGGGACTTCCACAATGTTGATTCTTGGTACATCTGGACTGCCAGTACTCCCCAGGCTTGCAAAGTTTAGAAAGCCCAAGAAGTCTGTAGGGTGCTGGAGCTCAGGTTGTAGCTGACGGATTTCGGGAATGCTGGCATCATTAACTGCCCTGGAACAACACAGCCAGGCAGAGAAAACACTCCGGACTGGGAGCACTCTGCCTGACACAGCTGTCCTTGAATTCTTGGCCATTTTATAGCCAACTGCCCTCGATCTTCCAGGCAGAGAGTTACTGTTTGGAAAGTGTGTTTCTCAAAGCAATTATGAAAAAGCTGTCATGGCTGCAGAAGGATTTCAGAACTGTAGAAGAATCCCACGTCACAGGAAATGGCAGGGTGTGCAGACTTATAAAACATAGGTGAAGCAAAGTGGAGAAAAGATTTTCTGTGAGAAAACACAATAGAGAACTCAGCTGCTGTTTGATAAAGCAGGGGTTAATGCTCTTCCCCTGGATGTAGAAACAAAAAAATCATGCACTGCTTTGTCCTCTCTATTTTTTTTTTGTCTGTTTCATAAATGAAGTGATTAAAATGCCAGTAAAGTCCAGTGGGCCATCTAATCTTGTAACATTACTCCAACAGGAGTTAAAGCCCAGTGTTTCTTAGCAAGGTGAAGTTCACAATGTATGCAAAAAAACATTGGCAGCATGTGGGAAATGTGTCCTATCTCTGATGGCAATCATTCTTTTAGCGTGGTAACCTTTTTCGGGCAAGAATATCTGCAAGTCTGTTGAAGCATAGGGTACATTTATGGATCTACATAAATACATAATAATAATAATAGTCAGTGCCCTTAGCCATGAGATTTGATAGACCTTATAATTTAATCTTAAGAAGTGTGGTGTGTCTGCAGATAGTACTTTTTTCTTATTCACAATCCTACTACTTGCCACAAAATATCATGCTACAGTAGTTTTAGTATCCTTCAGATGTAGAAACAAGGCAAGAGTCACCTTTCCATGCAAATAAATACTTTAGCTGTAATGAAATGAAGTATAAAAAGAAGTAAGGACAACTGCAGTTTTATGCCATTACAAAAAGCCTAGCCTGTCCACAGCTCCAGGCATGTTTAATCTTTTGGAGAATGGAAAGAGTTTGGTCTGCTAGGAAAAGTTAAATCTGTCTGATTCTTTCTTTCAGTGCATTATTTCTGATGTTCCCAGGTGTCTTTTAGACTCATCTTCTGGTGACTGACACCAGCATTTTGCTTAGGATTTTTTCTTTGCATCATGCCACCTCCTTCTGTTTCTTGTACAAACGCCAGACAAAGATACACTCACAAAGAGGATGATAGTGGGAGACCTTGCTTTTACTGGGTGAATGGAAGAGTCAGAGTATTCCCAAATTGGTTGGAGCAGAACATTTTTGTTTATGTGGAAACATTTAAACATATGTTTGCTAAATTTGCAGTTGTTTCTTGTATAAGCCAGTTTTTCTTCCCATAATGAAATCAATGCTTGAAATTAAGGTTTTCCAAGAATGTGGAAATTAGATTTCAAAAATCTTGTAAAATTACTCAGTGATGTTATTAAAGGGGATTTTACCAGCTACATTTCGGAAGTTTCTGCTCATTTTGGCATTTCAGTGCTAATGTCTTCCATTTTGCTGAGTACAGAAGTTCAGTGCCTGTGCATGTCTACACTTGAACAAACATTTCTGCATGTTAAATGGGTGATAGGTAACTCACTGTTCTGTAAATGCATCCACACAGCCTCTTATTTATGCAGAAAATAGAAGACAGCTAGGCAGCTTGGATTTTTATACGGAAACGATAAGGGAAAGGAGTCCTTTCTTTTCTATCAAGTTAGTAATTGTGCTGTATTTCTCCCTATCTTTATTTTTATATGTAAAATAATCTAAATCACCTCATAGGGATTGATATTTCTTGCCTCATTTTAGCAAGACACTTCAGCATTTTCTTAACTTTAAATGCAGAAATAATTTCATTGGCTTCAATAGCACTGCTGTAGTGTTTCAAGTTATGTGCATGCTGAAGTTCCTCACTAAATCAGAGCCAGAAATACTAACAAGATGGGTGTGATGTCATTTGAGGAGATATATCTAAGACTGACAACTGTGTTTTAATTCTCCCTATTTTCTCTAACATATTTCTCTGTGAAATTCATGTTACAAGTCAGACACATTCTGCTAAGGAGTTTTAGCCTAACAGTTATTTACCGGCAAAACAACAAAGATTATAAAATATATTTAGATTAGAAGGTTGCAGCCCAAAGTCTCTCTATTAAACAAAAATGTATTTTGTATGTCATTGATACAGTATTTAGGAAAATATGTGAAGCTGAAGCCCAAAAGACAAAAAGATCCTAAGGATATCTTTACAGCAAGCTTAAGAAAACATATTCAAAACTGAATATCCTTTGCCTTTCAGTGTGACAATGATAGCGTCTGAGTTTTCAATTTTCTGACTTGCAGAGGCAATTCAGCAAAAATATTATCTTGTATTTCAGTCATCTGTTCATGGATATAAAGAGTCAAAAGAGTTCTTCCTCAATCTTGCTTTTGTGAGCTCTCCTCCTCTAAGCTCATTAATAGTTTATGTTAATGTATTTTAAAAAGTGAGTTTCTTCTTTGATCTAAAGCTTATTTATGACTATATTTAGAAAATACATTTCCTTACTAAGTTGCTTTCCCAACTAACACACAGGAAGAACAAGATGCTGTAAAGATGAACCACGGGGTCAGACATAGTAAAGGCAGCTAGTATTGAACGCTTTGGATTAGATCAGCCATCATCTCAGTTTAGCGATGGCATCTTCCATGTCTCTCTGGTTTCAGAGAACATTGTTACATAAAATTTTATATTGCTTCTGAAATGGGTCTTTAGAGTCAAAAGCCTTCTGATTACTCAAAAGCTGAGGCTGACGGACAAAAGGAAAAAAAAATCACAGCATTGCAATTCATTCTTGAAACCTGCTGGCTTCATATCTCCTTAGCTGGGTGGTGAAAATGGAACGATTACTATGCAGAATGGAAATGGGTGACAAATACCAGCTGACACAGGCGCAAACTGAGTCTTCTGACCCATGTAAACTTCCAATTTGATAGCACAATGCCGTAGGAGATCTCGTTAGTGTGCACTTGCATGGAACAGAAAGGTGAGTCATTTGAATAACAATATTGTATTAAGCAAGCCAGTCTAGTCACAGCCAAGTAATATTGGGTGTCCGAGAAACAGCATGCAGAAAGATGCAATTCTGAGAAGATATTACATTAAGGCAGAGCACTGCCTTTGGATTGGCTCTCATTACCTGGAAAGAGGTCGGTAGCACTTGTACAATCTTGCGTCGGAAATACAACTACTCAGCTTTCTTACTCATCTAAGACTGGTTTTATGAAAATTATGACCCCCTCCCCCCCCCAATCCCATATTTGTGATGCTGATTTTCAGTTGTTTCAGATAATGTTTGTAATATAGCCTATTTTAATGGTCTTGGTTCCCTGCTTCAGTGACCCCGAGTTTCTCACATTTGGAGAGTTAGTTATAAGCAATCACATTAATGTTATCTTCAAGAAAGCTGAATAGCAAAGGAGAGAACTAAAACACTGGTAGGAAGGATGGTTCTGCATTTTCTGTTCTACTGTGGAAATTGGAAAGGCTTTCATTTCTCTTGATGCCAGTGCCTGTCTTTAGGGGATTTAAATTCATTTTTCCTGTCATTAAAAGAGAACATTGGGATCTTCTGTCCGTATCAGAGTAACCATCTCCAGACCAATCAGTGTGCTTCCTCAAGAAATGACCTAGGTTTCAAGTCCAAAGTCAGTGATGAGACATGGTTTGGGTCTTCTACATTTTAGGTGAGTAATCCTAGATTATTGGCTAGATGGTGGTGTGTTTTGAGAGAATGCTGTCTCTCAATAAATACATTCAAATCAGTCCTAGAAGTGATACAGGCTGGGGTGTGCTGAATGTCTCATTAGGAAAGAAGTATGTGGCAGGAAGCAAAGATCATGGCATTGTAAAGGTTGAGATGGTATATGTAGAGAAATAACTTTTAGGTACTCAGAGAATGTGAGGTACTGGTGTTTAAAAATAAGAGGATCCATCATGACTCTCCTCTTCCTAAGTCTGAAGATAAGACTGAACCTAGGAACTTTTATTTTCCATCTTTTTGTATATCTGCAATGCTAGTAATTCAATTAGGAGAACAAAGATGTGCCGAAGACGTTTTTGCTATAGTAATTAAAACTGTTCCTGTTACAATTAGGAATAAGAAATGTTTACAAATGTCCTAGGGGTAAAAGGACCCCTAAGTAATTATTATAATTGTACAAGAACTTCTTATAATTGCTGGACTTCCCAGAAATGATTTTCAGAGGAAATCTCTGTAGCCAATTGCATTAGTACCTCCTCAGATCAATATTATATTAGTCCCAGTGCACGGATACCCACAGGGCAAAGCAGCACACTATTAGCATTTCATTAACAATATACCACATCACAATACTATTACTCAAATGATTGATGACCCAGGCAGGACATATCTTCAAATGTTTATGAAGAACTAGTAATCTCCTCTTCTTTTTCTTTTCTTTCTTCACTGCTTTTCTTTCAAAAAAAAAAAAAAAAAAGCGCCATGATTTTCAGATTTTCATGTGTTAAACTCTTCCAATGGAATGGGTGCATCAGGTCAGCAACAGTGCTTTAAGATCTGAGGATTTAAGTTTTAGGCTTCTGTCTTTCCAAGACATATGGGAAACACAAGTAGGATGAGGATTTTTGAGCTGTTTTGCAGAGGAAATAATTTATTTAAACCCAAATCTGAATTTAAAAGAAATACGCTCTTTGAAAAATTAATTGAAATTTAGTTGTTTGCAAAGTTATCCAGAAGAACATTGTCATTCAGATCATCCAGCTACTTTGGTTATCTTATGAGCTTGCCCAAACAGATGTGTTCAGGTCCAAAAGTGTGTATTCATAAAAATCCCTGTGTTATCAGCATACCTTTGGGGTTTTGGCTAGTGAATATTTAAAATGAATTGGCCACAAAGATTAAGGGTATATTTTTGGGACAGAGACACCCAAGAGGTTAAGATGAAATGTAATGCTGTTGCCTTCACAAAATTTTCTCAATTTTACCTCAGCAGATAATAAAGCTTTATAATTTGTGGACTGTTTCCATTTAATGTATGTATTACTGAAACAGCCTCCAGCTGATAGAAAGGAAGCTGACAAAGAATTTATTAGATGGATATAAACTGTTTTAATTGCTTTACTGTACAAAACATTTGAGGATAATCGTATTATTGCTATCATTCTTCTATTTGATCAATGGCCACAGTTAAAGTTTTAAAATTAATTCTAACTATTTTTTAGAATATAGCTTTATTTTCTTGGAAAAAAAAGTCTACTGTCACTGTAGTTATAAGTATTACAAATGCGTCAGAATAGAACTGAGTTCCATATAATAGGAGTCACCATTGCTGTGAGGGGTGAGTGAATAAGATCTCAGGCAGCAAATGGAAAAATAACCTATTACAAACTATTCAGTAAAAAAAATTAATCTATTTAATATATTGTATTGCCTATGTCATACTAATAGCCACCATTAAGAGAATTAGTTTTTGAGCCTTATCTTAGACTATAGCAGTTTCCTATTACTTTTTATTAAGAGCTGGACGAAGAATGCATGGATAGGCTCAGATTTGGTGTGAAGTTAAGGAAAACAGTAATAGATGCTATTTGATAGACTGACGTTTCCAACAGCAAATGATCAAATGATATTGCATTTGATTCTATAAAGTTGGAGGCCTGATCCTGTGACATCTGCACCAGAGTCTCTGTTATAGACCAGGGTGCTTGTTCTGACTTGAGAGTGAAAGAATATCTAGTACATGATGTTACCAAAACACATCTGAAGATTTAAAAGTAAACTGAGATATGTGAAAATCCTAACTCTATGGTTAAAAATAAATATATATATGTCTCAGTGAATATTCAGTTAACTAAAAATGTTGTATCACCTGAAAAGATTATTGCCTCAGCATTTAAAATTGCCTTCTTTACAGCCAGTTAAACCTATTCCAAATTTTTATCACTTTGACTAATCCTTCTTAGGCATAATTTGCAAGTCCTGAACTGGCAGTGCACAGCCCTGCAAGGGCAGTTGAGGGGGTGGGCAGCAAGGCTGGATGGCTGAAGCATGGTTCCTCACTCACACAGCTCTGCTGCTTCTAGGAAACTGGACTATATATGTTAATACACTGAACAAGCCCACTGGGAAACTTTCACCATAACTGGGAACATTTGGGTTTGGGAGAATTTTGCATTCAGTGAACAGACTAGATGTGCCATGAGCATCGATGCACTAAAAAGTGGTGAAATATTTTCAGGATTAGGGCTTCTGGAAGTAAACTTGTGCTAGATTTTCCATGGGCCTTTTGTTTTCAAATAAGTATTGTATTTTGGTATATCTGGGCTCCTGATCTTTACCCAACATCTTCTAGGGCAATCCTTGCTTCAATAGAACAGGTAAAATAGTCATGAAGGAAAAAGCCCTTTAATATTAGCTGTCTTGCTTGTTCTGAATCATTCTTTGAGTATGTGTGGCATCACGATGGAGAGATATGAAAAGTTAATGATACCGCTAAGGCTAAAACTACAGGCTTATCTCTCTGTTCTGATCTGTGAAAAAGAATAGGTGAATATATCATTCTGCACTTTTGTCTTCTGTCATCCGTTGATATTTGTTGAAATGTATCAGATTCATCAGTGGTCAACACAGGCATCAGCTCCTTTCTTCTGTGCTGCCACAAAAAGGGATATGCATCAGAAACCAGCAATTAAGGAAACGGAAGGGTTAAAGAAACTTAAAGATGGTAATGAAGGTGTCAGGAAAATTAATTTGGTATTTTAAGAGTTTGTCTGCTAAGATCTCCAGGAAATGTTCAACATGTTATCTTAGCAATTTACACTTTTTTGGAAAGTGATTTATCCTTATCCATTTACAGCAGAGTTCCCACTGTTCACTTTATAGTTTTGTTTTTCGTTGTTTTGGTGAGATATGACATTAATTTGCCTTCACATCTTTTATTCATTTTAAGTGTGCAAAAATTCTCTAAAACGTATTACCATATGAAGTCTGGAAAATACAACATACAATTTTATTAAAGGATGAAGGTATAAATACTTATATTAAGAAACAGAAATCTGTCTTTGAAGAAGAAATGGCAATATTTGTATATCTTAAAGTCACACTTTTTAAAATTACGGTGAAAGTATCTGTGAACCATAATATCCACTCTAATTGTAAACTGGTGTGTTTTCTCTTCATCCTGGAGTGATACTTGGCATCTGCCTTCACAAGCTCTCAGGAAGGTTGCTTTGCAGTGTGCACTCATCCTTCCTCCTGACAGCTTGCAAAATGAAGATTTGACCCTCTGCAAATCGCAAGACTTGTGAGTATGGATGTAAAGGTTGTAAAAGTGTCCATAGTAAAAAGTGAATTTGCACAAGGAGGATGAATGGATGTATAAAATACAAAATACCACTCTGTGTTAAAAGTACATCATTTCATCTTTTAACTTGAAAAGGTTTGTTATCAAATATACAACTCCTTTACAATATTTGATATAAATGTAGATCCTGTTTAAATCTTAAACTGAACCTGATTCATTTGTTAAGCTATACTGTGTTTTAATACATAATTCCATATGCTGTATAAACTGAACATTATCTTATATTTTCCAAAACTGATAGCCAGAATTTTGTAGCAGAAGGTCATATTTTGGCCTTCTATATAAGCATAATACACCCATAGAATGTGTTACTGAAAGACATCCAGTCTGTTTCTATAATTATCCATGCGATGTTAAGCTTGGAGCTGCAGCAAGACAGGAATAGAGGATGTTTGTTTTTTTTATACTTTTTTTTTTTTCACTAATCTTGAATGTTAATATTTGATAATTTTCTTTTACACTTTCCCAAGCCAATAGTAAACAATTGAGCATAGCCTTTTAAAGTATTATTCTGCCATTCTATTTTCATTAACTTCAAAAGAAGGATAGAATTTCAGTGGTGCACAAATGTTTGCTTCTTAGGGGAAAACAGTTTAGGTGTCAAGGTTTGTGGCAGGTGTAAATTGAATGATTCCATATGGTCTTAAAAATGACTCAACCACAGCATCAAACCCCTTGTTAAAAGGATCAAAGAAATGCAGAACAACCTAATTTACCATCCATCACTTTAGGAACCTTTACATTTTCACTAAGACTGATGATGGCAGATCTGTCATATCCATGTTACTTTCACTGAAAATCTATTAGGACTCGTAGAAATCATCCTAGAGTCTCTCTGTGAGTATTCAGCCCTCTAAAATGCAACAGACTTTCTCCATAAACCAAATACCATAAATATTTTTCCATAGTATCCCATATTGTGTTGGTTGTCTCAAGTACCTACAAGGGCTAGAGTAGTGCTTGAGACTTCCACGCCAAATGCATGACCAAAAATATCCTTTTCAACTTCACCCACATCAATTTCACCTTCAGCTAGAGCTGAATAATAAGACTGCTGGCAATTTTGGATTGCTCCACAATATGCTTTTTTCTGTTCCCCAACAGAAGAGAGAGAACAGCTTCTAAATAATGGCATCACTAAACCTGCCATGTGATTCGTAGGTGGCAGCCTTAGTAGATGAAATGAAACAGAGCCCACCTCAGTGATTTTTACTACTAATTTACTACCCAATATCCTTTGATTAATTTATCAGGAATACCTGGGCACCCTCATCACTCTTCAAATGCTGTGAGGAATGTGGTACAAATCCACAGATTATATGTGGAAAACAGCATGGGTGAAGCTGTCAACCTGAACAGAAACAACAATCCTCCAAATACTGCAGCAAGTCTCTGATACACCGCGAATGTCTTGGTTGCTGCTGAACCAAATCTAAGAGCACTGGCTCATACTATGTCGAAATTGCAGACAATGGTACTTCTCAGAAATATAGCTTTGAACAACACATCTGAAGTACAAACTTTTACAGTGCAAAATAAAAGCTCACCAAAGTTTCTCCCTTGTTATTAGATGCCACGTTGTACTAGTATGGATATGGAAAATCTCCAGGTAGTTACAACCTATATGTCAAGACCAAGACATTTTCCTGGAATTGGCCTTCCCCGCTCCTCAGAAAAACTCAGCCAGAATAAAATCATTGTGACTTTTGTTACCTGTTTAATATTTTCAGTAGGCCATGCCTTAATTCTGTTACCTTCTGGGATCCAGTACAATGGTTATTGAAATGATACAATTTTATAACATCATGAAGCAATAGTTTTAGACTAGAAATTCCCAGCTTTCAGTTAAAGTTTGTTGTGACTCATATTCATTCGTTGCTGATTCCGTAGATCACACAGTCAGATTCTTATAGGCTACATCATTCAGGATGTTATGAGGATTTTCAGGGCTTTAAAGAGGAATACACAGAAAATTACAGCTTTCATTTACTTTAAGGGAATATTAAAGCAGTTTGTAAAAAGAAATTACGATGATCCATTCTCTGTTTGTCTTTTTAACCTGAGCCAGAATTTGGTGTTGTCATATATTGATACAGTGATTAAAACAGTGTAATTATGCTTTACAATGCCACTTAGTCCACCTTTTAAAATAGTCAAAAATCACTGTTACTAGCTGTAATCCTAAATAAATAAATAAATAAATAAAATTGAAACCTGCTGTTTAACTGATAGGTATGAAAAAATTTTGAACACAATTGTGTACCAATGACCTAAGCTGTAGAAGTACAAAGTACAAATTAAAATCTGTATGTTTGTAATTTATTTTTTAAATTGCTTAATCAATGGAATGATTATCTTGGTCCTTAAAATGTTTTTAAAAATGCTATGATTAGTTAGATCATGTCATAACAGCTCTTAGGCCTTGCAACAGCTCACGTGCACTGGTATGAGGTCTCTTTGTCCAGAACTGGCTGGAAAAGAATTAGAATCCAGATACTGAAACCATTTAGTTACAAGTATTTTGTTTACTTTCTTTGATGGAGTGGCCAAATTAATAAACTAACGGGACTAAAACAGCACCGACAATGGTAAGACGAATTAAATTAAATCAAGTTTTTCCAGTGAAAACTTAAATGTTGGGATAAAAGTAGGCCATACCCAAACAGTGAAAATCTGTTTCAATCTATGTTTTGGATTTGCTGCAAATATCCAGCCAAATATCTAGCCAAGTGAACGTGGCAGTTCACCATGTGGCAGCTGGGGGTAAAGTGGTCACGCGGAGACACCTGTCATTGTACCTTCATGTGGCCAGCCTGAAGGGCTCATCTCCTCTGTGAGTTTGGTCTGTATCCAGGAATTAAGGGTTAGGTGTTAATGAGGGATCTGAGTTTGGAAATACATAATTTTCAGGTACCTGCTACAGAGTCATCGATGGAAGAGTCCTTCAGAAACCATGCTGAGCAGAGTAGGACAGTGCTGTAAGGGAGTCCCCTGGGAACCTTCACATACTGTATTTTGGAAGCCTTTAAAAGGTGAGGAATGAACACTGGGAAGATTTAACCAGGACTCAGAACCAAGGTCTAAGTACTTTTACTGTTGGCAAATACAGTCATAGCAGTCACAGTCTTTTTATTTTTCCTCTGGTCTCTGAATCTTGTGTTCTTGCTGCTCAGGGTCTGCAAAGTGGCTCCTTTGGACTGGTGATGACAGCAGGGCCTTGTGCATTCAGGCATCTTTAGGGATGGCAGAGAACTGGGATTTCTCCAACTAGGTACTTGCATGTTTCTACCTGAATGCCTCTTTATATATATATACATATATATATATGAAAGCATGCCTTATGGAGTCAACTGGTTCTGATTAACATGCCTTCATTCAGAGCCAGGATGGATTTCAGGTGCTTTTTTTTCCTTTTCTATTGTCAGAATTCGTGGAGTTTACCAGACAGAGAGCTCATTTTGCATTGATTTTTCTTAGCCATTCTTCTTGTTGACTAGAGTGAACCTGGATGTTAACTCCAGAGTTTGAATTTCAGAGGGGCAGAATCATCCTGGGGGAGGAAATTGTGACGCTGGGGCTCACAGCTCTTGCATGGCCACTGTTTGCTTATCCTCTGGCATTGGCAATTTTCTGAACTAAACTAACCTAGTAATTATTAATTCAGAATCAAAGTCATTAACGCTGTGTGATTGTATGATATCCTGCCTTGAATTTAACAGATTGTATTTGAACTCATAAACAACATTTGTTCTTGAACTTTGATGTTTTCAAAACAATTTAGTCAACATCAGCGGAGTTCTAGTTTCCCTCTAAAAAGGAAATGTAAGATCTTGTAATGTGTAGAGAAACACACTAATGCACCACAAGCGTGTGCAGGCTGATGCAATTGCTTTCCTAAGGAAGGAGTGTCATTCAGTCACTTTTAGCTCATCTTTTGTTTTATTCCTATAGCTTTGCTTAATTTTCCTCCAAAGTAGAAATAAATGTCACATTGATGAGGACATTGCCAAGTACTATTAGAAAATGATTTGTTTTTTTAACGTAAAATAATTTTAAAAAGAAAGTGTCTCAAGCATCATTAGATTTCATGAGAAAGTAGTCAAGAAATGGCTAGGGCCATGCAGATAACCTAAGTTTCCTTAGTAAGTTTTAAGATGGGTAACAAATTAGATTTTTCCTATTCAATATTCAGCCTGTCAAACAATATATATGCAGGAGTCAGTGACAGCAGCATAAATGCTAATTGATAGGGTGCTGGGAATGATTTTGTATCAAGTGCTAATCAGACTGTTTTTCCACTTATCAGCATTAGTGCTCAATAACTGACAACTTTTAGATCATCTTGAATGTGTTGAAAATCTGCTGTGCTTTCCAAGGGACTTTGGCAGCTGTGGTCTGCACCAAATCCAGAAAACTCAAGCAGTAGGTTTCGTTCTAGCCTGTATTGGATTAAAAAAAATCATTTACTATAATGAGAAATGGGCAGAATACATGTATGGAATATTACACCTTGTTTTTAAAACCTTATGAAGTTTAAATTTGTTTGGATAATCGAGAAAAGTCATTTCATGGCTTGATAAGTCCAGTTCTGAACATTTTGGGAGTATATTTTGACTGTGCTATTCACAAGTCCAAATAGAGATACATATATGCACATATTTTGGGGAGGGCTAAAAGAACAAAGAATATCAAATACTGAAGCTGTGCTATGTCCCATGTAATGCATTCAGATAGTGAACAGTGGAAATGAATACCAAATCTCTCTAAGCCAAAGAAGAGCAAATATTCTTACATCTAATGAACTTCTTGGAAAGATGGAGCGAAAAGCAATTCCAGAGGTTAAAGAAGGGACTCTGAGTTGAGTTTTTTTTCTTTGTCACCCATGACAGATTTTCTGATCAATACTACACTTTGTGTGTGCTTGTTTCTTTTGCATTAGTAATTATTATTATACTGTAGCCAGATCAGTGGAATTTATTTGTGTTCAGAAAACTACAAATGTCTCATACGTGATAGACCTACACAGAAAGCCTAGAGCAACCTAAATTTGTTCCTGCAATACTGAATCACTAGGAATGTGTCTGTAATTCAACACATTTGCTGCCACAGGACTTCAAGGTTTCTTTCTTCTGAGATATAAAAATGAAATCCGTGGCATTCCTGATCAACAAGACTTTCATATCACATTGATTAAAGTGCATCTGTTCATTCTGATACTGATGTATTTGCCATCCTACACTCTGGATCATTTTTAAATCGAAAGAAGCAGGAAAATTTCCTTGGAGTAGAAATGGCAGTGACCCACTCCTGATGTGACACCATCAGGCATCACATACTATGACCTTAGTTGGGGACTGGAGAGGGCAACCCCCAGATGGACACCATGAGTAACTGTAAGCACAAGGCACAATGGGTTGGGACTGGGGTGTGCAGGTCTGTCCCACCGGCCTGCTGGCACGGGGCACACACGTGCCAGTGCTGGGCTACACCACTGTGGGATTAGCTGTGAACATTTTGCAGGTGTCCAGAATTGAGGTTTGCATGTAGTATTATCGATGTCGATCCTGAATGTAGGTTAATTGGAAGTCATTACTAAGTCAATGAACCACTTCAATCCTGATTTGGTTTAAACTACATGAACCAGGCTGTTTTCACACATAACAGACATCAAGAGTGCAATGCCATTGCTACTAAGGACTGTGATAACTAGATAATAGTTAAGTGAAATAGTTAAGTTTTAGCTTTTGCAAAAATTTACAATTCAGAATGTTAGCGTGGTGTCTGTCAAAAGTATTTTTCTGGAAGATGC
>VXAA01001529.1:338188-390487 GCA_013399115.1 Anseranas semipalmata | reverse complement strand
AAAAAGAGGAAATTCAGTGCCATAAAGCTTGAATGCAGAGATATGGTTGTTAAACCTAGGAAAGAGAATTAAAGTAAACACTCTAATTCAGCTGTTTTTTCTTTGATATACTGATATTCTTTCATTGCTTTTGTGGCACTAGGGAGGGAAAGCTTCCTGCACCTGTCCTCCAAGGAACTGCTGGCTTTGCCTGGAGAAAACGTCACATCTGCTAAATTATACAGCTCTTTTATTCTTCAGCCCAGGTTGCTGGTGAAGACTTTATATGTACTGCCTTATCTTTAATACTTCCAGCTGTTCTTTTTTCCCTGTGAAAGGAAATCCCTGTGTAGAGGCACAGCAATCCTGAAGGTATGCCCAGATTTACTTCTGGTATTCAAACATAGTGGTGTAGGGTGGAAAGGTCTCCTGCCAGTCTCAGCTCTGTGATGCACTGCTGTGATGCACTTCCTCTCCCCCTCAGCACAGGTATGTCTAACATGGTGCTGGCAGTGAACTCCAAGTAGGCTTCATCTGCTGCAAAAGAGGAGAACAAGGGTGGAAAACTACACAACTGTTTCCTAGTTTGCTTAAGTTACAGAAAAGATCAACAGTGCTACCATAAGTTGTTGGAACAGCCCATATATTTTGCTAAGAAGTTGCTTGGGAAATTTCATCTGGAAACAATCCCCAAACTATTTTGAAGTCTGTCTGTCTCATAACCTTCCAGGCACCTTTTCTCAGTTTAGGACATTCTGAGAGAAATTCAAGACTAGGAAACCTAGCAGACCTTGTTGTCTTCTGGGTACTTGGCTACCTCTTGGTTCACCATCTTTAAAGCAAGAGGTTTAACTTCTGTGTTAGCACGCTATATTGCTTCAAGTTAGGTAGTGTAACAGCTGTCATATGCTGCCTTGAGCATATGACTGCTAAGATCCATGACAAAACATGGAGCTTGCAGCTAGATGTCTACCCATTACTGGAACACCTCATAAACCTTAGAAAAATGTTAAGTATTAAGCAGAATAAATGTATAATGGTATGTTGAATCAGATGTTGAAATGAGACTTCACCTAGTCAGTCTCATCTCTGAAGTTCTCTAGAAATATAAAGGAGCTACTTGGGACCTGTGGTATGTGCTGTAGGAAGGATGCCTTGTTGGGTAGGTGGTTTTACCAATACACAATGAGGGAGGGTCTGCTGAGAGTTTGTCTTGGGAGCCAGAGCTCCTGGGATGGGGCCACAAGGGTGATCCAAGAGCAGCCAAAACTCCCCATGAACTTAAGTGGCTGCAGGAAGAGTTTATGTTCAGAAAACCTCAAAAATGGCAAAAATTAGAGGTAGGAGTTTTCGGCCCAGTTGTTGATTAAAAAACGTTACACAAATTAAATTTGGACAAAGGCTATGGAACAGTTTTAATACATCAGAAAAAAAAATACTTGGCCTGTGACTTTTTTTTTTGTGTAACTCCATGAAGCATTAAGAGAGCATCTTCTCTTAAAAATAGGCAAATCATTTCATCTTCAATTCATACAATGGATCTCTAGCAGTACCATTGAAATAAGCTGAAAGTTATTCAAGTGTGGGAAATGATGCAGATGCTAAAAACTCAGGAGTTTTCTATTCTGCATTCTATAATGTATTCACATCTACTGCGTAGATTGTCTGCTGATAGAAATCACTTATTAATGGAAATAATTTAGCTATGCTAGATCAATAACAGTGTCTGTATGTCAGCCACTCAGCTGCAGCTTTTTAGCAACCCTGGGCGCTCTTTTCTGTAAATAAATAAGAAAGTCTCCTATGGAGCAGGAGACTCTTGTATATCCCAGGGCATGGTGTAGGATGTGGAACTGATTTACTGACTCATCTTGTCCTCCTATTCAGGGAAGGTCTTTTAAGTCCTGTTTAGGTCTTTTTAAGCCCAACCCATAACAACTTGCATCCCTCAGACCAGGTCTGCCTGTTCCTCTCTAAAAGCAGATCAGCTAAGACAAAATATACTTCTGCGTTTAGCATGCAGGACATAGAGTGCGTGGCGCTGGAAGTCAAATGTTAATACAGAACATGATTAAGCCCTTTCTGCTTGAAAGGAGAACTGAAAAGGTGGCTGTCTTTTTAGCCACACTTAAAAGGAGCCCTGCTCTTTGAGAAACATCAACTGTGACTTTTGATATTATGAAAGTAACCATATGAAAGACCTGTATTTTTGCAAAAAATAGATACTTTTGAATTGTTAATTTTAAATTTTTTAAATGACATATTTGATGAAGCACCAGAAGGCTGGGAACAGTGATGTCTCTTTATAACTTTTCATCTTGCTGGTGCTTCGTCAGCCTGGAATATATAGAGATTTACATATATTTTCCCAAGAGCTTGCTATTTCTCTGACAAGTGTTGAAATAGTAGTTGACATCTTTAATAAGAAAATGAAGCCAAGGAACAGAATATGAATAAATTAAGACAGCCGTTAATTTGATTCTAGTTTGTTTTAAAACAAACAAAAACAATAAAAACAAAAAAAAAGCAACCAACAACACATCAACAAAGAGAACTACTCATGAAATGTTCAAAAAACTTCTTTGATTATAGAATTAATCCCTGTCTGGAATCAGGTATTACAGTTCATTCATGATCAGCCAGCACCAGTTCAGAGATCCACTGCACTTGTTTATGAAAGAGTTTCTGGGTACACTTGTTTTCTCCTTTGCAGAGAATGGCTAGTGGTTTTTTACTTGACTCTCAAGTGTTTTTGACTTGTTTTTTTTTTTTTGAGTTGATATATTTATTTGCTTGAAAATTAAGTGGGTAACTCTAATAGTTGCTTATTGATTGTTCATATGCATTGGCTCATATGCAACACTTATATTCTTTGTTCATATGTTCATGTCTTCTGCCTTTTTAGATCATTGTGGATTTATTCAAAATCTTTTCCATTCTTGAACTACCTGAAAAAAAATGGGGTCACCTACACATTTTTTCAGTTCACTGCACTATTTCTATCAAGTAGTTAAAAGAAATAATGGGAACAGCATCTATTCAGGTGTTTTAACATTGAAATTTTCAGTTGTTTAACTTCGTCAGTGTTAAATGGACTTAACATCTGTGTAGGGTGCATCAGTTTGACATAGGCCATCTTTACCAAGAAATGATGGTTTAAAGTGAGAAAAGGATCACCTGTAATGATTTATCTACTTGAGAAATGAGAAAATATATTGGCAATTTTTAAATGTTTCTGCTTTTTTTTTTGAGCAGGGATGTGAAATGTTTGGAAAATCAATTCATATTAGGCATGTTTTGTAGCTTACTATAAAATTCATCTGCATCTGATCAAATTATATATGTCTCAAAATCACATGACATTGAAGTGCTTAGTACAGACCATACTCTAGCTCACGTTAGTCATTATACCTCAAATAGGGATAATGATGCAACCTTTCCTCACAGTTGTAATAAAACAGCTAAGTATTTGGAGAAGGTGGATGTGACAGTGATGATTATTGCAGATTAATCCTATGAGGAAAACAATAATTTTGTACTTGGAACAGGATTCAGATGCTGTGCCGCAAGGAAGGATCACATTCTGAAGGAATACAAAGAGACAATGTTCATGCTCAACAAAGTGTTGAGTAGTTGCTTGATGGATGGTTACAGCAAGGAGAATGGGAGTGACAGGAAAGGAGTGAGAAGGAAATCTGTGTCACGCACAGAAAAAGGCCAGAATCAGTTATGGTGAAAATAGTCCCTGAACCATATATCTCTGAAATGGGGAGGAGACAATAGAGAAAACCAGAGGTAGGTTGTCACTCTGATGCAATAAAATGCCTCATTCAGCACGTATTCTAAAAACCTTGGGATTTCAAAAAATTAGAAATTACATCTTCCTGAGTCTAAAAGTGTCTAATCTGTGGGAACTTTGTTTAAATTCATGTTATCAATAATTTCTCACACCTGTAGAACTTCCCTGATTAGTTTTGAGTTTGTTACGGGTTATTTATAATAGCTAAATAACTGATCAAATACTGTAAGACCCAGCCTATCTTTCTCAAAGGGGTCTGGGTGAAGAGAAGAAAAGAAAAAAGAGTGAACAACCAGGAGTGTTGAGTAAGATGGAGAGGTTTGTTTTTTTCTCAGTACATTAGAAATGTACATAATCTTGGCAAGTAATATTGGTCTGTGACAGGTTAGAAAGATGGGATTAATAATACAAAACAACAAGAAATATCAAGAAGTGTTGGTTAGTATCCAAGGAAAAGCCAATTGCTGCATTTGTATGCATACAAATTTGTACATTTATGTTACCTGATGAATAGACATATTTTAAGCACTAGATACTGAAAAGAGGTATTTTAGAACCTGAAGATTGGACATAGCAGAAGTTCAAAAAGACTTGGCTCAGAAGCTTTTGGGACTGGCAACTTGATTTTTCATGGATACCTGGAACAGCGGAGTATTTAGGGGACTTGGAGGAAAGCAATGATGTACAGTCATAGGCCAGATTCAGGCTTCATAGCTGATGTGGCCTTTTGAAAGGAGATTGGACAAGCCTTTCATAGTGCTTGTATAAACAGGTCACCCGTTTTTTCACCAAACTCTAAATTTGTGGAAATGTTAAAGATATTATGCTCCTTGTGGATATTTTATGGGAAGTTCTAGTCCTTGAGAATTCAGATAAAGGCTTGGAAGTGACAGGACTGGTTTTGAGAATAAGAAATAAATCAGGGTTCCCTGAGCATGACTTCTGGAGATCCAACTGCTAATTCTGGGTATTTGGGACTGCTGAAAAATTGGAAGCATCAGTTAGGGATTTTATCCCCTTCCCTGGTAGGAGGGGGATCCTCCTCTCCTAATCCTGCTGTATTTAGGTGTAAAGGAAGCTGCCTTTATGCCATTGGATTCTAAAATTTTGCATATGGTAACAGCAAAGCAGGGAATGCTGCTGAGACATGACTGTGTGAAACAGCTAATGCCCAAATGATGACCTCAATGACATGCTGAAGACTCAGCATGAATCAGTTAAATTTCTAGTATCCAGTAGTTCAGATGGAATGCAGAGTTTCACAGAAGTTTCTATTGAGATTTTGAAACCAATCTAGGTTTTGAACCTTTAGTGAATTACTGTAGCTTATTACATTTATTTTTTTAAATGATGTAAGCTAAGTAAATGTGTAACAGAGTTTCTAAGTGACAAATTGAGCCATAACTTGGTACAATTCCAAAAAGTCAGAGGGGCAGAGTGTATATCACTGAGTGACTTTATTTAATTACAGTTTTTAATTCTATTGAAGATTACTTTACATTTTTAAATGATGATGTCCTTGCTCTGATCTGACCCTTTTATTCTTAAATTATTGCAGAGCAGTAATTTTTAGTAATAATGCAAAGAATAGTTAACATTTTTTCTTTTTTATCATCAAAATTTGTTGAGCCATGTCTGTATCCAGGTAATGGAAATTTTCCATGTCAGTTTGGATGAATACAGTGTGCTTTATTTTGATCTCTACATGGATTGAATACCCACGTATTTATTGTTTGTCAAAGAGCAAAAGATAGTGAAATTTTGTAAAAAGAAAAGATAGTGAAAGCTTTTCTGTGGCACCAATTAATTTTGATTTACCTGTAAAATTATGAGTTGAGTAAGATATTCTGTATGGATCAAAGTAGTGTGGTGATAGCATTGTTTTATCGGAATTTTCACGTGAAGTCATTGTCTTTTCTGCCCTCTAAGAAAAGCATATATGCTATTTCTGCTCCAAGAACTTGTGTCCCTAATTAGTTACACCTGTGACTAAACCAGCTGCAAGACATGATCTAGTTATGACTGAGGGGCTGCCCCATCCAACTGGTATAGCTGACTTTTATTCTAAATCTGCCTTCTCTCTTCAGGTTACTGTTCCTTGTGCAAAAGGCAACTAAAAAGAAAAAAAGAAAAGAAAAGAAATTCAGGGATTCCTGACACTTTCAATGCATGTTTAACTTTAAATTGAACTTAAAGTGAACTTGTGAACTTGTGAACCATTTTACTGGTGAAGGACATCCTACTTCAGAAGAACAACTTCCCTGCAGAAATAACCCTCTGACAACATTCTCAAGTGCTTATCTCATGGAGAGAGTTTCCCTTTGCAAGTGTCAGGTTCATTAAAGAAAATAGAACTAATCCCAAGAAAATCTGTAATTTCCCCCAAAATTCTCTTGTATCTTTTATCACCATTCTGTTGGATGTAAGTGATCTTAACTTACTGTTACCTAATACTTAACTGCTCTTTATTTTACTGAACACAAATGATAACATTTGCATGATTCTGAGAATATGAATTTTGCTCAGAATATCAAAGCTTGCTTTTTCTTGCTTTTTCTTCCTTTTCTCTGTATCCTGTGGTGAAAATTCCTAGCAAAACTGGGATATATATTCAGTGTGTGATAGGAATGAATGTCACATGATTTAACAAAAAGCACTTCCTTGAGCTAAAAATAGCTAAATTAACCAAACTGTGTAAGTGAGGATCTGCTAGGCTGGTTTATATTAGATACAGCTTGGCGCTTGTCTACTAAAAAGACCATAAAGTAAAACCAAACAGTAACCATAAAGCAAGACCCATTAAGCAAAAGGAAATGAAATCTGGCAGATTGAGGCTAAAATTTTTTAATGTTTGCAAAACATTGACAATTTATAAAACATTATTTCAGATGGTACAGTGCAACTGGCACTGTTAGAAGCCTTAATATATTTTCTGTCCAAGGAGTTTCAAACATTTGAGTCCTATATTAACACATTTATCTCTCCATATAACACCTTATTCCAGAATGTCTACCTGGTGAGATGGTTGTGAAATTTATTTTTTGGTATCTTTTTATTAAGTGTTGCATGATAGTGGATTCTCTTGGGAAAGTTAAAATTTAATTGCTAATACTATTTGCCTGAATTATTCATTTGCTGTGTTACTGCAATGATTTGAGGGCAAAGGTGATAATGCTTAGCTATATTTCTAGGAGTCCTTAAAAATATTTGGATTAGAAATCATATGCTGAGAAGCTACTTATTATTCTTAACAGTTCAGGACTTAAGTGTTTTAATCAAATGGTAAATGATGTATTTCTCAGACTACTTTCAGTCCTGGTTTTTGAATCACAATTTGTAAGCACTAGAGCACAAGCCTTTTCATTAGGCAAAACAAATTTTTGTAGCATTTTGTCTTTCTCATTCCACACAGTAGGAAATAAAAAACAGACATTGATGTTAGCGGCAAGCCATACTATGCTGTCTAAATAAATACACAGAATTAGCACATCAGTAAACTAAAGTGATTATAATTAATCTCATACACCTGCAAAATGTCTTATCCAAATCACTCTTAATTGATTGCCATTGATATTTTTCTGAATTGCTAATAGAAATACAGCTTTTAGTGAGGAAAACAGTCTGGTTTATATTTTCATTAGACTTCCTGTGTCTGTATTGTACTGCACCTGCCTACTCCCAAAATGCTTGTTATAGCTGTCATATACTTTTATGAGGATGGGAGCAATGTTCTGGCAAGCTAACTTGACTCATATTGTGTTCAGATATAAAACGTGAAGACCCACTTGTGATTGCAAAGGTAGTAAGTCTAATTTGATTAGTGCTCCAGTGACATGGCATATTATGAATGTCATTTGTCATTTCTCATAAGCACTCATGAAAGAATCATTTTCAGAGAAGGCGTAATTGAAGCCTGTGTCCACATTCAGCACCTTTCATGCTCAGGGAAATATTACTATGTCATGATCATTGATGGCCTTAAAACAGAAAGAAACAGGAAAAGCAACAATCAGGAAATCCTCCCTTTCAAAATGAGTATAAGATCTATGATCTTCCCTTGATTTCAGTGGGAGTATGATTTTCTCCTTAAAATTGTGTAGCTGAGTCTCAGCTATTAAAAAAACCCACAATTTAAAAAGTTAAAACACTGTTATTAAACAACTAGGACTTATTTTCTAAAAATGCTCTATCTTTCCATGAGTTGCTAAGCAACTGGGTTTGAAGAAAAAGGCCAGATCCTCAGCTTATGTGAACTGGAGGGAGATACACATTTTTCAAAGGGTTGAGGTTATGCACGAGGTTAGGGTCTTTTTCGGGCACATTTGGTTGCGTACACAAAAGTAAGCAGTTAAATAATTCTACAGAGGTGGCAAAAATTACATCTTCTGATAGTGTCAGTACAATAAGAAAAGTATCTTCTCGTGGTAAATTACAAAGGTTTGAAATTTTTCATTCTCAAGCATCCTGCTGGAATATGTGATTGAAACTATTTGTTTTCCTCTTTTTAGTTTTTGCGAGTATTGTTATATAAACATTGCTGAAAGGATTTATTAAAACACTGTGAAAACTGGGGGAAAAAGCAGAGGAGAAAAAAGGCCTCTCTTTTTAGAATATTCTCTCCATTGTCAAAACACATGATTCAAGTTAGTGGTAAGATAGTGCTGGTGTGACCCCAGAGTGAGAGAGCGATCGATATTTGTGTTTTGTTATTTATGCAATTAATTTCATGGCATAATCATGGTATTTCCTATTGTTGTAGCTGGGAAGACAGAACACTAATATAAAAACAAATCAGGAATATATTTCATCTTAAGTCATGGAACCAACCTACAGAACAGAGTTGCACTTTGCCAAGCAGCATAAGGGAATTGTCTTCCAAAATCCCTTACGTACAAATATACTTTTTGACACCAAACTGTCTTTGATTTCACTAGTAAATGCATTGGAATTTCTGCCACTGGACATTTATGACAATAGGAGATTTTCAGGGAAATCTGGTTCTGATTCACGGTATCTTAAAATAATTTAAACAGTTACAACTATGTATCATGTATATTTCTTCATTTATGGTAACAATTGACACTCATGCTTAGATCTCCATATTTTAGAATCAGTTAAAAATGAAATTTGTACAGCGAGGTTATTGTGTTCTTTTTTTTCTGAAATTTTTTCCTATCCAAAAGTTATTAACATGTTGCTCTGTTAAGAGGTCAAATAAGAATGAATAACTTTTTTTTTTTTCTAGAAAAGTTCTGCCAGCTTTTACATAAATAACTTGCCTTACAGATAACCCACTGGAAATGCCAAAAATAAGTACTCTGAACTTTATGAAGGATTGTGACAAAAGAGGGAATGAGAAAAATCTCTAGTCTTTTTCAGTCTAATAAATACTGTTTGGTGAATTCATTCTACAAGCATTATATATAATACGCAGTGGTGCTGAATTAGAGTTGCTTTGACAGATAACTTGCAGGCTGCACAAATGGAAAAATAAAGATGTGCTAGCTGGTACTTGGGAAAAACTGTGATAGCTGTGGTATCTCTAGCATCTGGGTGTTCCCTCTGTGAGGGCTTTCCTTTGTGGGTTCTGTCCTGCTTGCAAGAAGCGTACCTAAAAGTTAAGGGAACAAGCAGAGTCGGGTGAAGAAAAAGCAAAAAGTAATATCAATATAATGCTGATGTTCAGTTCATCTTCCAATGGATACTGGCAGTGAAACGACCTTTACTCTTCAAAAAGTGAGGTCTATTTTGTTTATTTTTTAGTAGATTATACTAGCTATTATCAGGAGACTATTTTACTTTTTGAAGCTATGTGCCTTGCATTTTAATTATCACCTACTATCTAGTGCTTTGAATGTTTTTTAAGCTTATTCAATCAATTAAAGCAGCAACTGTGTTAATAAATTCTAGTCACTGATTGATATTAAATGACATATGTAGCAAACAGTCCATCTGTCTGTTATAACGTTCCATGCCTTCTTTCATGTTACCATTATAAATTCTGTAATAAATAGTCTTATCGTTTTGAGTGACATGTGGGATCTTTATTGGGCAAGACATTTCAAGTACATCTGTCTTTTGACTGGTTTATATATGACAGTTCTAACAACAGCTATTACATTCCAAAAGGTTGCATTTGAAGTATTCTCTATATTCCTACCACCCCTTTGATTTATTTTTTTCAGTTTGCATATTGCTGACATTTCTCTCTCTCTCTCTCTCTAATACAGGCTTTTCCTTTTACTGTATGATGGTTATTTTATCCCTATTATGCTGAATCAGGCCATCATCTACCATAATATCTATCTCTCCAAATCTTAATCATAATCTCTTTTGTGTAATCCTGCTGCTATTTTCCATTTGCCTTTGTCACTTTTGCCACTTCATCTTGGTGGGCATAGCTTCCTCATTACTCTTGAACTTTCTGGCTTCTGTCACATGCAATGCTCCTGAGACTCAAATATGTCATGCTGCTGCTAATGTTCTGCTCATACGCTTTCCTCAGAGCTTCACTTTGCTTTGTTTTCATATCTGTTGGTTTGGTATATTTGTGCTATGAGATTTTCTTTCTTTTGGGCTTCCCTAGGGGAACAGAAAGATGAATACTACCAACTCGAAAGAATATTTGATGTGTCTAATCCATGTGGCATTTCTGAGAGCCGCAAGATGCTCTAGTTGCTAACTGTTATCTCAAGTTGCTGTAAAATTCCCATGCACTTGTTGTTGAATCTGGTGGCTAGCAGTCATTTGGGGGTTACTTTTTCTTCTCCATTTAGATCATATTGAGTAAGACATTCTTTATCAAGACAAAAACTCCTGTTCCCTTGGTTACTCTTCTTGCCATCAGTCTCTCCCACTTAGCTCTTCTTCAGTATTGTTAGTACGCTGTTTTTTGGGTGGCTGCAGCAATTGACTATGTCTTATCTCTAATTCACTCTTTCTGGAAGGTGGAAACTAGGAAGAAATCATACTGCCAAGATGAGAATGAAACATAAAATGATTTAAAATGACAGTAATTCTCTCTTACATTGTATACATGAAAACCATGCTTCTGAGGATCTGCTGGATTAATTTCCTCTATCTGCATGAGCAGAGGCCCTGGTGTCTACACAGAAAAGTAAGAGAAATGCCTCCAGCTCTGGTTCTTCTAACCAGAGTGCTCTGCTTTGTCAATCCTTCCATAGCTTTTGCTATATATAAAGCTGTGTCATCCTAAGTTAGGAGATAGCTTATCCAGGTAAGGAGGTATCTTTTGCAATCCTATGAATGCTACAGAAAATTACAATAGCACCTGAAGATCTTTCTGAAGAAATAGTGCCTATTATTTTATTTTATTTTATTTTATTTTACAAGTTTCTGTTAATAGCTTGCCTTACACAATAAGTAGATTTTGCACTAAAGAGGCAAACTAATGGTTAAAAAATCACTTTTCGTCATCAATGAATCAAAGTTTAACTAAAATTAATTCTATTTTGGATATTGGGGAGTAAAAATAAAGTCCTTACAAATTTCCCTTTTATATGTCAGCACATTTAGTCCAAAAGCACAGAATGGTAACTTTTAGTGACTAAATTGTAGTGTGATGTATTATGTTCTGAGGTTTTGGTTCACTTCTTTAAATATTAATATTTCATTATTACAACATTTTATTTTCAAGCCTTCTGGAGAATGCAGCATAATACATTTTTAATTTTTCAGACAGACACTTCCAGTATGCATTGGGGTTTTAATAGTGCATGTGTTTTCTTCTGGTGGATTGGATGGCTGAAGGGGCCAAACAGCAGTTGAATGCTTTCCACCGGAGCACCCGATTCAAGTGCTCCACTGAAAGCCATTGTTCCCGGCCGGCTTTGTAGCATCCTCTAGAAACAGATCTGGGCCTTTCATTCAGTACCTGATGGGGAAGTGTCTGGGCAAGTCCATACCATGTCACTGAGACCAAATGATCTGCTTTTATTGCAACTGAAATCAGGGACAGGTGAACTACTAGTAGTGTCCTGCTCTGGAGCACTTTTCACAGTGTTAAGCATTTATGACTGAGATCTTGGGGTTAGCCAGTCTCTTAAAAACAAACACTATTTCTTCTGGTCTTTCCACAATTATGTCATACAGTATTGCCATATGTAATTAAATGGATATAAAGAGACCAAAGGAATTCTGAAAGCATTAAAAAAATCAAAAAAATTAAAAAATCCCAACTGTGTGTGTATACACACGTATACATTTGTTACCATTGGAAGAAAAAGAAATGGCACTTATATTAGGCAAAACACGAAAGATGGAATGAAAACAAAGCCAAAATGTTCCGTTATTCAAAATTCTCAGTTTATTTCTGTGTTCTCAAAACTTCCAGCTGTGATTTTCTTAAAATTAAATACAGAATTATATTTAAACACAAAACTATATGTGTAAATTTTAATGCATATGCAAAGAGAAAATAATGAGGTTGGTTGACATAGGATAATTAAGGATACCACAATGTTTCTTTTGCTAGTATCTAGTGGTGCTCAAAAGTGATTTATTTCTTTGGCTACTAAATTCAAAACTTAAAGCATTTTTATTAAGCGTGATTCAGAGAGTGTTTTTTGTTGTTGCTTTCCCTTTCACCAAAGGAAAATGTCTTAAAAGTTTTTTCTGTTTTTCTTTTTTTTTTTTTTTTTAATTGATGTTATTTTCTGTTTGACTGAAGGAAAATACACTACAATTATTTTATCATTTAGAATTTTCTTATTTTTGGTCCAACTGGACTGTTCCTGTCCGTCTTAAATTAAGAACTTCAGATCACTGAGCTATGTTCAGTGGACATTTAAGTACTG
Source organism: Anseranas semipalmata (assembly GCA_013399115.1). Classification (NCBI taxonomy): domain Eukaryota; kingdom Metazoa; phylum Chordata; class Aves; order Anseriformes; family Anseranatidae; genus Anseranas; species Anseranas semipalmata. Next base: position 377,893 of record VXAA01001529.1, on the reverse strand, counting down.
AAAAAAAAGTAAAAGATCTCCAATACGATGCCTTAGCATGCCTACCAATCTGATGAGAGGAGCACTTCACTGGCAGGTGGAAGGCTGTAGGTAAAGATTCTCACAGACTGGAACTTGCAATATAGGTTTCTCATGTTCAGCATGAAGTGCTTTTACCAGAGAGCAGTCGGGTATGAGGAGGTGACAGCATTCCAGTTCCCTTTCATTTGAAAATTGTTCCAAACCAAAAATATTGATGAATTTGGCTAGAATTAGCGGATAGTCTTATGATGACAGATAACATATTATCTAGACAAATTGTTTTTCATAGTAATTAAAACAATTAGTCATCTTCTGGAAATACTGAGTGCAAGTAGAATTTATCTATTTTGCATGTAAAACACAACCAAAATATTCTATGTGGTGTGAACCAGACTGAAAGTACAAACCTAGCTACAAAGGCTGCTGCAATATTTACAAATATCAGGAAAAGAGAAACACCAGGTAAAATATGAGAAGAAGAGAAAGTAGAACAGATTGTCTTCTCACTTATCAGGGAATATCGCTTAGTGGGTGGAAGATGTAAATAAGAAGCACAATGAAGTTGTAGAGCAGCCAGTTTAATCTAAACCTAGAAAAAGCTTGGATGAATAAATTGTAAATAAATATCAGGAAAAACCCGGGGGTGGAGGTGTGTGGGCTGTTATGACCGTATGAATATTTGGCAAGTTAACAATGCAGATGGAGCTCTTTTAGGTATCATACTCTGGAATTTCAAACCAATAAAGCGAACATCAGACAAGATTAGGACTGAAAAAATCTGTGGTAAATTATGAAGTCAACATGATTCTTCCTTCCTAAAACTTCCAGGTGAAAAAAAAAAAGGACCTGATAGCAGACCACAGCCAGAAACTGTTCTGGTTTTGGATACAAGTAAGATGGAAAATTACAGAAAAGTCCACCTGAGTGTGTCCCCTGTTGACTAACTCCAAAAAGTGCATCACTTTTTCATGAGGAACTCTCACCCACCCTTCATATCCATGAAAATCTGTACTTTAAACATTAATTTTGGTGTCGCTGGTGAGAGCACTTTCAGGCCAATAAATCCTTACTGAGTCCAACTTGGGATAACCAATCTTTATGATGAGGTGTGAGTGAGGGAAATAGCTACTTAGAATACCACTGTCAACCAAAGAGAAAAAAAAAAACAAAAATAAAGACTTCAGCTCTCATCTGTCATACCCAAGCATGCAGGACTCACTCTGGACACAGATGCATATTTAATAGCTTTGGAAGAGGTATTATCGCAGGTGCAGAGCAGGCAGGAATGCGTAATTGCTTGTTACTGCAAAGCCTTGGCAACCCAGGATGCAATATGCAATTGCTTGTGTCTACCACTGACAGTATTGTCTTTATGCAGGCAACAGCAGGATCCAAAATAATCTCACTCATTTCCCATTAATTTTTAAAGTCCAATTGCAATTAATTTACTCATTGGGAAAGCTAAAAATCATTTTCTGTGTGCAACTTCTTGCTAATATTTTGGCTTTGGAGGCAACAAGGAAAAATGGTGGCATCTACATTGCTCAGTAATGAGACCAACTGAAGGGAAACTTCTGTCTGGTCTGTTCATTATTCCTGGCTGCTCTTCACCTGTAAATGTGCCTGCCTCTGCACTTTAATTGCCTTATGTTAACTGGTTATGTAATTCAAGGGCAAGAAGAAGGGAAGAGTGACAGAACTGCGAGGATACAAACCTTGTTGTCACCTGAGCAAGGAAATGTGTTATTTACAGATTGAACTAAAATCCTCTGCTGCTGCTCAGAGGCATTCAAAAAGATTCAAAAGGTAGCTGGTCAACCTTTTAGGGTAAGTTTATCTGTATATATTGAAAGTATGTATTGCTTGGCTTTAATTCATTTTTTCCTGGTAAATTGAAACAACAAAAGTCATAATCACACTCCTTAATTTAGCTTAACTTCATCTCTCTGCAGGATAGGACCTTCAGATTGCCTCAAGCTTCTACTAAGAGCCGCTCTGCGAAGGCGTGAGAGATCTGATGATCTAAAAAAGCAACAAAACCAGAGAAATTTTTGATTCTTAGAAATAGTTAGATATCAGAAAGAACACTTTTTAGGCAATTCTTTGAAAAATCCACTTCTAAATCAGTAACAAATTAGGCTAAACTTTCTATGACTGTGCTTACACAAGTAGCTAAAGGAAAAAAGCCAGAGAACATCAAATGCAATTTGCAACAAATTCGGGGTACCGCTTGTTCTGCCATCCACTACAATCAATAAAAACCTTTCACTGACATTAATGGTTTGGGATTGAGGCCTGCAAAGTGAACAGCTTTATCCTGATGATGGAATTGTGAACTATTTCACCAAGATTGGCAGGTATTTTGAGTCAAAATAGAACAAAACAGCCAAACAACCGCCTTGCGAAAGGGTAGAACAGTAGAAATCCATTTGAAAAACTGTAAATATCATTTTTTTATTGGTATTTGATTATGGAGTATTAATTTTAAAATATGTGTTTCTCAGGTCTAAAAGCTCTGTGTTAAGTATGTTTTGCCATGAATAACATATGACTTGCTGTAGGTGGATTAGATTCAATTCATTAATGAATTCAGTGGCATAAACCCGTTTATTAGCCTTACAAAATTCTTATGATGCTGGATCAAAAAATTCACTTTTTCAAAAAAAAAAAAAAAAAAGTGTAAGCTTTTGAGCTGTACCCTGACTTAAGTATTTGGTTAAAACTCATAACACTCTCATTAAAAAAATAATATTTTTTAAAAAAGATAATGCCTTGTTTACTTATGACTTCTAAAGAAGGATATAGACATGTTTGTGAAATGCTGTTTTCTCCTATTTACAATTTGCATTTTTACTGCCATGTCCTGGCTTATACTTGATGATACTTGATGTTTACTAGCAAAATTGCCACATCAATTAACTCACTGCTAAGGAAAGATTTCTTTGGCAGTGTTATTCATGGGAAAATACGTGATGAGATTTGAGAATTGTTATTTTTCTAAGTTTATGTAATTAGTGCAGGAGGAGAACTGCTTCTAAGGCAAGAAAGGAGAAATGTATACATGTTGTGTTTTTTTTTTTTTCATTTTTAAGCTTTAAAAAGAAGGTTAACAGTCTCTGAGGAAAAAAAAAGGAAAAAAAATCAGTAAACATCTAACAGTTTTTAGAAATATGCATTTAATAGTGCTTTAGTACTTACTTTGAAAGAATTATTTTATGTGGCGTTTTGCGACTGTCTTCACAGACAGGAATGGCACAATTATTTTCAACATAACATGTATAAAGAGAAGGAAGAAAACTGATGTTTGATTTATTTTTTTTCTTCCTTTAGGACAAAGAGATTTCTGAGTCAGACATTGATATCTGATTATGGAATCTTCATTAAATTTAGGAATCCACAGAAAACAAATTTAAAAACAAATAATTGTGGCTGACAGGATTAAATATATGGGAACTCTGGCCAGTTACTGAAATCATGTCAGGAAGCTGCACAGCGTTTTTCCCAGTTCATCAATGCCAGTCAGAACAGCAAAGTGCGTGCTGAATTGGTGCCTGAAGAGCACAGCTACAACTGGTGCCGGCTGCCAGAGCTTCAGACATTTCTGGGGAAGTTCAAGGACTCGGAGCATCTCATGAATAAAGAAACATTCCTATAACTTCTATTAAATGCATTTTTTTTTCACCACTAAGCACTGTTTTATGTAAGTCTCATGAAAAATTTCAGTCATGGCTTATCTGCAAGTCTCATCATTTTCATTCATTCCAGGTTCACAGGAGGTAATCATTCAAGAAAGAAGCTATCAATAATATTTATGAAAAATTGAGCCTAATGGTTGTCAGATGCCATTTTATAACACTAGCAGATATAAATGAAAGTGCATGCTGTGCAGGCTTCTTGAAGAAGGTACTTAGTCTGATCTCAAATGCTTTATCTGATTGTATAACTCCTGAAATAAATCAAATCCAGCTTAGTGTATCGCTTGCTAGTTGCTTTGCTTATTCTTACTTTTTCTCTAAGTGCAGCTTTTTTTTTTTTTGAGTTCAACAGAAGAATGGTTGTCTTTCTGGTAATACATTAACAAAAACAGTAACAAAACTCCGGGGGAACTTTATATTCAGATGCCTAATTGTTCATGTGTGTAAAAAAACAAAAGTCAGAGTCAGTACAGCTACTATATACAAAAACTTAAGTACATTTTAAATTCATTTAGTTAATACACAGTCTGTTTCAGTAGAAGGATTCAGGGCACAATTGTCTTTTCTTGTCCATTTTAATTGTCAGTGATTTAAACTTATTTTGTCACTATCTCTAAGCTTAGTTACTCCTTACAGAGAGATGGGAGCATGATGATACAATAACTTCTTATACTTTTTTTCTGTGTTTAAAATGTAGACAATACAGTTTGAAAGGAAAGTTTTACTTAAGTTTTCTTTTCTGTTCATTTCACAAGAGTAAAGGGAAAAGCAGTAGGCACTGAAATAAAACGTGCCTCATTTAATGGGTTGTTAAAGTATAGCAACCTAACACTGTGATTGGTTGATTATAATGGACTATGTATATTTTTTAAAAGATGTTTTAGTTTCTGTGTACTTAATTCAGAATAATTTAGGACCCCCTTTACAGAAGCCATGTATTAGTGATTATTAAAAATCAGGACCAAAAAATTCATCTTAAAATCAGTGTTAGGAATTGTTAGTCAAAATCCTTAGGTACCTTAGAAAATGTTTTCAAGTATTAAAAAAAAAAAAAAAAAAGTTATTATACAAAACCTTAGTAAAGACTGGAAAACATGCAGAACTTTGGAGAGTAATTTTCATTATTGACTTTTCACTGCATATGAAGAATATATGTACTGATCAATTTTTAGCAGTTAGCATTTGTAAATGTTCACTGAATATTTTGGATAGTTTTTATCATGTCTTTTAAACAGTTGTAGCATTAGCTTTTTGTTTTAAGTGGAAGTTAATTAATATGATTGATGTTTGTAAATTCATGGATTGATCCTTGCTAATATTCAGGAAAACTCGAGACTTTTATATGCTTTTAATGAACTACTTAATGTATGCCCTAATATTTTCCCTTGGAAAAAGATAATGATAACATCACGTGTAACACAGAACTGAAAGCAGAACAATATAAGAATTTCATATCATCTTTTTAACTAAATTTAAAGTAGAGCTACTAGGATAACGTTTGGGTAGTGAGAATAAGAGGCTGGGGGTGCTCTGCAGTTTTCTATACTAGGCAGTTTGTCTTTCCAAGTTGGATATTTTTGCTTTGATAGAGAAACTTGTCTTTGGCTGTCCCAGGGCAAGCTGAAAGAAATCCACCTATGTGTGTTCTGCCAATATGAGCAACATATGTTTATGGATGATGCTGTAGATGCATTTACATCACTGTTAGAGAAGGGAATAAAAAATGGAAAGGAGTAAATTGCAGAAGTCATCATGGTTCTCTCTTGTATTGACTGCATTGATAAAGGTTTAGGTATGTATGTATTTTTACTCACAAATGTCTGCACCCAGTTTCTTGATGCATTGCATTTCATTAACTATCCAAATTGCACAATATAAGTGACTAAAATGTTAAAATAAAATAAAAAAACTCTAAAAATTATAATATTTTCTATAAATTTTCCTGATATTTTAGAAGTCTATGCTATAACCTGTTCTCAGTGATATGTCTTTGGTACATTGAATGATGAGTATTTTCATCACTACCAATCTTTTTTTCTCCAATTATCTTGTGGAGGTTTGATGTTACTGTAAGTATCAAAACAACATCATATTGTATACTTCTACATTTGCAGAATATAGAATATTGACAAAATAAATGAGTAAAAGATGAATAAACATTTTAATTTTCGTGTAATTAGGTAAGAGCTGAAATGCCTAGTTTTCCTTTGCAGTTCAATACCTGTTCACAAATCCAGAATATTGTTGTTATGGCTCTTGCTCAAAGTTTTACATTGCTGTTTCCTACTTATGTTTATATTAATTATTCCTGGTCAGTGTTGAAAGTATTCATTGTCTTTTTACCTTCATGTGTCTGAAGCCTTCCTAGGATATTCTTTTTCCTTTTGGGGTTAATATCTAGAAGAAACTGCAAAAGGATTTGCATGAAAGAGATGGCATTTGGCAGAAAAATAGCAATTAAATAGCAATATTAAAGATTCAAATGAAATAGCTTTCTTACACAAACCTTTCTTGCTTTTTAGAATTTGTTGCCAAAATACCACTGAACCCAGGATTTTGCAGCTTGTGTCTGCCTTGTGGAACCAGGGGGGACTTCCCAGGCATGGTCCAACTCCATGCTGGAACAAGATCAAGTCTAACAAGTTACATTCTCTTGAGAGCAGATTGAACACTCATTTTGGAAAGAACTTGGTCTAAAGTTAAGGTAAGAATTACTGAATTGGGGTTTCCTGTTAGCTCATGAGTAACTTAGAGATAAAAAAGGTCCCTATAAGCTATTCCAAATATAGTAATATTTAGTGTGCAAAATGAAACATTCAGAAAGACTATTCAAGTCATATTCTTGTAAATCAATAAATGGGACTGTTTGTATGTTTATTGGACTTTGACTTTCTTCAGTCATCATGGCACTACTCAGTCTAAGGATCATTTACTGTGATAATTGCAATACTTTCATGCAGAAAAGCCACACATCAAAAAATCTGAATACCTTTTAAATGTGCCAGTGCTTTAAAATAAATCTTTATGCAATGTGGATCCAAATAATCCAAATTCAGAGGCAAGAAGGGATGATAAAGGTAGAAGAGATTAAGGGCAGAGTATTTAGATAGAAATGAGGAGAGAAAAGTCAAAAAGAAAGTAGCAGTTCTGGAGGAAAACTCACTGACAAGGCACAAACATTGCTGAAGCAGCGTTTGGGGTCTTTTAGAGCTGATCTTCTGTGTTATAACACAACATTTCTAAGATGTTTAGACAAGGAGCCTTGTAATCTTGATTTCTAATAAAACAGTTATGATCTATGATATCATTATGTGAAATTTCCTCCTGTGTGGAACATAGCTTGTGTGTTAGGGTGCTACTACATGCATTATATTTATTCAGGAATATTTTATCCATGCATAAAGAAGCATGTGTTACAGATATGATCTGGAAACTTCTCTGGCAATGGAGGTGCCAACCACAAAAAATGCAGTTAGCTTTTCTAATTATAAAAAGTTTGTTAAGCATTAACCTCTATATAAAATTCTATATTACAGAACTGGCATGTGATAACACCTCAATAATAGTTCAGACTGTCATGACTCTAATTAGGTCTGTTCCTATACTTGTCATATCGAAATTCATCAAAAGTGTATGAATACTAGTCAGACCATTTAATAGACCATTTATAGTGAATTTGTATTAAGGAAGATGAGAGCACTTAATTTTTATGTGGTATTTTTAAGTCCTTTCTTTGTAGGCAATCATAGAGCAATTCATTTAATATCCAAAGTCCCTGAAAGATGACAGAAATATGAAGACTGTAAGCAGATGGTTTTCTGAAGGTCTGATAATGGGCAACAAGTTTTTTTTGTTTGTTTTAATCAAATTTCAATTTTGGAAGATTTGCAGAATGCAGAAAGTGCTGCTGCTTTTTTTTTTTTTTTTTCTTCCCCTCCTGAAAAATAGAGTTTCATTTTTGTTATCTATTTACACCACAAATTGTACTGGCATTCCCAAAGGCAGCTGGACGAAGAGTAGGCATCTCGTAAAATTTATAAATGTGATTTTTGTCTTATTAAAAAGAATACAGTCCTGAAGCAGATGAAAAAGTCAGTGTACATTTGACTGTATCACACACGTTAAAGAACTACAAATCTATTTTTGAGAGACTCAATATACTTAGAAATATCACTTTTTTTTTTTTTACTCTTTTCTTAATTTCGTGTCTCTTTTTTCTTAAACACATTTTTGTGACAAAGTTCACATATTCGTTTATATGATAGTAAGAGGTTATTGTAAAAAATTGTAAAAAATGCAGTAAAGTCTTTTGGGGAAAAAAAAGCCCATGCTATTTGTGGGGCAAAAAAAGTTAATTGACTAATGAAAGTAATCATAATTAAATAAGAGGATGTAAGCTCTCAGATATTATCTGAGATACTAATATTGTCATTATGTAATCCTGTTAGGCTTGCAGCATGGAAGAAGCTGAAAATGGACATGAGAGAGAACGAGAGGAAATGCAATATGGTACTTTCGATACTAATCAGTCAAGAGAGAATTATTGCAAACCTAGACCTTTACTGGGAGGAAACTACACAGGAGGTAGTAGTGACTGAAATGACATAGAGATGACAGTGTATGTAAAAATGAGGTAAGCACTAATAATGCAGTACAAGAGGAAAAAATGGAAGCACACCATATTATGGGTCAACAGATCCCCCAGTCCTCATCTATGTGGCACCATTGACATCTGAAATTGCCTTGTCAACAGGTAGCAGTGATAAACAGAAAGATAAAACCGGATGTTCAGAAGTAATTCAGAAGTGGAAAAAAAAAAAAACAAGAAAGTGATTGAAATTGTTATAACAATGTTTTGGTAGTAGTATTAAAATTCTTTCAGTAATATTAAAATTATTTCCATTACCCATTTTGGAAAAAAAATTGAACAAATTCTATTTTAGAATTTCAAAATATATTGAGTAACAATTAGGTTCTTCTGGTTTTGATTTTTTTAACCAGGAATATTTCTGTTTAGAAATTATTTTTATTTAAGTAAATATTCTATTCTTATCAAAAAGAATATTTCTAACACAAAATGAATCTTTAAATATATATGCATGTATAAGAATGGCCCCTCAACGAAGTGATTGACTCAGATTCCATCTGTCCAGGGAGAACTCTCGGCAAAAAAATAAAATGAGAGCCTTACAAGAGGTATAATTACTCGTTAAAAGAAAACAAACAAAAAACAAAAAAACACCCGTACCTTAGTTGCTACCAGGACTGTCTCCCTGTTTGGACAGATCCTAGAGCAGTCTATTAGACAGAAATAATGGGAACAGAGGCTTTGTTTCTGGGGGTTTTGAGGAAAGGCCAGCAAGAAAGGCAAGCTGCATGCTCTGCACATGCAGGGGCAAAGTGAGACAGGGCAGTGGGTTTCCTCCTTTCCTGTACCCTGTTTTTTTCAGAGACCCCTATGTAAGATGCCTGTGGAGCAGCACTGTTAACCTTCTCTGCATAAAACAGCATAAATCTGCTAGGGTGAAGTTAAAAATTAAGTGTTGCAAGCCCATGGACTCCTGGTTTTGCTGCCTTTAAAGCAGGTTATGGTATTGCAATCTGGTAGCAGCTACCAAGCAACGTGAGGTGTACGTGCTTTGGAAAGACACTGTTTATTTTAAAAATACCTTGAATGAAATTTAGAGGGAAACCTGTTGTGACTTTTTTTCCTCCCCTTTCCAAACAGTGGAACCATCACAGTTAACACCCATGGACCTTCTCTTCCATCTAGCTGTGGCAGAGGATGGTGAGGAGCATGGAGTCACCTTCCCTCCCCCAGGAAGAAGGACCAGAACATAAACTGCCAGCTGCCAGGTACTCGAGTAGAGTCTAAGGACATGTTTGAATTCAGTTTAGAATACAGGTATTGCTGTGCTTAAGAATTTACATAGCTGATTAATTTTCAATAGTTTTTTTTTATTATTTTTTTTCCTGGTTTATCTGCTGTGACATGAAGGTGTTGTAGTTTGAGACTGCTTGGTTCACTACAGTGAGTATTCAGATGTGAAAGACATATAGAAAAGCATGTTAAAACACAAGCAAAATATTTAGGAAAGAAAACAAAGGAGATTTTTTTTTTTCTTTTAAGGTTTATTTTTGGTAAGGTATTTCTTTCATGTAGTGTCACAAAAAAAAATTGGTCACTGAAAGAAACCGGCACTTGCAAGCCTATTATTTACTTATCAAGGCTCTGTGCTCAGATTTCACATGATGCTTTGAAAATCCACCCCCTGCTGCCATGTTTGAGATTATGAAGTGAACTGAAGAGGAAGAAATGGATTTATTGTCAGTGATTGCTCAGAAACTAGGTGTTTCAGCAAATTCAGAGTTGCCCAGAGATGTTTGAAATCATTCTGTCCATCTTCTGCAGGGAAGGGCTGTGACCTAGACCTTAAGTGAAAAGCTCTTCAAAAGGCAACGGCATCAAGCATGCAGTGGGGACAAATATTGTGATGCAGCTGAATGTCATTGGGAAGCAAGGTACTGTATATCAGCCCTACATAATGAATGCAAATTGTGTTTTTAGGATCCAAATGGGAAAGCATAAAAGGCTACGAAAGCTTTAATTTATGATTTGTTCGTTTAAAGCTTCAGACCATTAAGTACCCATTAAATCACTATTTTATATGCTGCTAAGTGCATCTCTATCGTCAGAATAAAAAGATTGTTTTAATTCACCCTATATCAGATAAAACATTTTAATTGAGGGCATTTGTGATAACAGATTGACTGGAATTGGAAAGTAAATTAATGCTGAGTTCTGACAGCAGGACATCTTTGTGAATTCACTTTTAGTGTCTTGTATGTGCATGAACAGTTACATTATATATGTGTTTATTTGTGTTTAGATTTCAATTACAAAGATTCTACCCCAAATAAAATTTGATTTTCATTGCTCTGGTAGGGTTCCCTAGATTCATGTCTTTCCTACCAACTCTTACTGTGGAGCTCAGATTATCTCTTCTTAAACATTTTGTAATGTTCTCTGATTGCCCTGCTAAGGGCCTCCATTATTTAGGATGTGTTCTGATAACGGGGAGTAGAAGCAAGTAGATGAGAAGACATTCTGCAGATTGCTCATTTTCCTCCTCAAGGATATTTCAGTGTTTGCTTTTATTGAGGAGAAGGTGGAGTTTTAACACTTGCCTGCAGAACATGGAGATTTCAAAAAACATTCATTAGGAGATGTTGGCGTATTTTGTTTTGGCATTTTTGATTGAAATAAAGCATTGCATTCCTGGAACTGAAATGGTTCATTTTCTTTTGTTCATGAGCTGATCAACATGCGGCCACCTTTGTATTGCCATTGTTGCCGGGCCTCCAATTTCCTCTGTGGTGCTGAGAAATACTCCTCCCAGGATGAAGTGACTGAAATACATATACCTAGATAATGACCTACATGACTAAGTCATCTGCTGTAACTTGAAGCTCTTGCTTACTTGTGCTAAAAACGTCCAAATTCCCAGAAGGCAATATTCTAAGAAAATGCAGTTGACTTTCATTGATTTTTAAGCAAAACGTGTTGTCCTGTTTAATACAATAAATTGTCTGAAGAAAAAAAATGACATTTGGAAAATATTTCCAAACATAATTTTTAAGTGAAATTATTTCCTTATAGTTCTGAAATTGTGTTCTGTGTCAATATATGCATCAGGAAAGGTCACCCTTTGTCTCTCAAGACTGCTGGATTGCTTCTGTAATGGCTATTTCTCATTTATGGGAATGTTCTCAACTGTGGGAAGAAGAAACTGCAAAGCAACTGAAAGGCTAAAACGAAGCTCTTTTAGTAATCTGTGGCCTGGAAAGACAAGTAAAGGGCAATCCTGCAGTTTCTTGCTCAGACATGCTAGCCAATTAAGCAATTATATTATCTTGGGCTTTTCTGAGTAGCTTTTTCTGCCAGCCCATCTGGTCTTCTCCTTAACTTCTATGAGATTTCTATTTGCAGCTCTTCTGTCTTCCCCTGAGTTGCTTCTCCATCACTGTTTTCTACCTTCTGGCTCTGTCTTTCCCCTAGCTTCTTCTCCACTATTGATCACATAACAGCAACTCATTACTAAGAATCGCTAGACAAAAGGCCTTACGTTTTTATGCCTATAATCTACGATTATTCAGTGTGCTGCAAAAATAAGCTTTTAAAATACATCAATTCTAAATGTGTTTTAGTGACCCTTCTGCTCATCCATATGTGAATAATTCCTTTAACAATTTTCAAATTCAGTACCTTAAAATGTTTTTCAACCTAATTCAAAATGTGAAGCAAATGTACATTCTTCCTGTGAATTTGAAGTAGAATTATTGTTCGTAGTGTGAAACGGTATTTTCAAGAAAATGTTTGCTTGTTCCATTAAGTTATTGTATATTTTTTTCAAGGATTCCATTAATATGTATTTGTCAGTTATATAGATAAGAAAATGACTCTGAAAGTGAAGGCATTTATTCACAAAAAAAAAAAAAAAAAAATTAAATAGTGCATGCAGTACTTCAGTTTGCCTCAAATTCCAAGTTAAACTTGGAGACTTAGTTCAGATTCAACTAATGAAACTGTGAAAACTGGGAAGCAGAGAGGGAAATACTGTGTAGAAATGATAAATTGCAGTTTAATTAGATTTTTAATTTTTCTTAATATTAAGTTAAAGGGATTTATTAATGGGATTTATTTAATATTTTGTTTTGTTAATTGAACCAAAGATAGAATATGTCACAGGAAAAACTGAAGGGTTTAAAGAAAGAGGAAGGACTACCTTTAAGAAGACATGAACATGTTTTGTAACAGCATCCCTCCAGGACTTTGCCAGATTGTCCTCTATTATACCAGATCCTAAATTTCAGCAATGGCAATATAGGTTTAAGCACATTTTCCATGTAGCACAGAAAAGACTTTGCTCTTTTTCTTTTTTTTTTTTTTCTTTTCTTTACCAGACCTTTTGTTTCTGCACATAGAAAATCAATCTTATTTAATGCATCGGGAAACTCTCTCTCTTAAGACTCACTGCCTTTCACTTTGGGTTATCCTCTCAGCCAAATCCTGCAAGATTATAATTGATTTTAAAAGTCAGCGGCAAAAGTATTTGATCTTTGGGTGACAAACAGTCAAAGAGGAGCCCTCAGGATCAGTGTTAAACGTCAATGAAATTAGATTCATGCTAGGATAGGCAAGTTACAAAAATTCAAAACCAGCTGTAACTGTGACAGTAATAAATGGAAACTCAGCAAAATGAAGCTATTAGTCAACAATGTGCAATCTCATAAACTTGAACAAATGATTATGGAACAGCTCAGGCCTGAATTAAAACCAAACAAGCTGAAACAAGCAATATCACTGAGATGGGTAAAATACATTCATTCAAGACGATGTAACAATGCTTACATTAGAATAAAAGCCAAAGTTTCAGCTGATGTGTTCAAGATAATTTGGATGTCATCATTCAAAATGGGTAAAGGCACCTGCATGCACCTCAAGTACTGCATGTTGGAATAGCATGTTGGATGTAGCCAAGTTGTTAAAAATCTTCATTGGTTGTACCGTAAAGAGTATGGGACAGACCGTACAAGTCATGGGCAATTTTTGCTGCTGTTTACAAGTAACAGTGGTGGGGCTATTTACTACTGTGCTATCACAAGCTACCAAATTCAATGCCTTTTATGCCAGAACAAAAAGGAGACTGTTAACTGACACAGAACAGGCCCAAACCTCTTTGGTTGTTTTGGTTTTGTTTTCTTTTAGTTTTGCTTTTCCTCTTTTCCTTGTGGTGCTTTAAAAGAATCCATGTAGAAAACTGTAGAGATTTTAGCTTAGGGCCTCAGCAATGTTCTCATTGAAAATATACAAGTATCAAGAGCACCCAAAACAATATTTGTATGCAAAATGGCAAGGCAACCTTAGCAAAAATCAAGTTTGAATTAAATTGACCTGTCTTATGAAGAAAGACTGAGCGAGCTGGGCCTGTTTAGCCTAGAGAAGAGGAGATAGAGAGGGGATCTTATCAACCTCTACAAATACCTGAGGGGACAATGCAAAGCGGATGGGGCCAAACTCTTCAGTGGTGGCCAGTGATAGGACAAGGGGTAATGGGTATAAATTGATGCACAGGAGGTTTCATCGCCATATGAGGAAGCATTTCTTTACAGTTCGGGTGACAGAGCACTGGAACAGCCTGCCCAGAAAGGCTGTGGAGTCTCCTTCTTTGGAGATATTCAAAACCCTCCTGGATGTGATCCTGTGTAACATTCTCTAGGTGACCCTGCTTGAGATGATCTCTAGAGGTCCCTTCCAACCTCAACCATTCTGTGATTCTGTGAAAGAGCATAAAGCAACCTGAAACCACTTAGCCATTGGACAGATATATAGGACATTTCCATCCTCTTAACACAACCTCAGATAAAACAACCAGAAGACTGCTTCCAGGAAGACAACCTTTCATAGCATGTCATCCATTTCCTGAATTAGAAGAAATACAAATAATGGGAGAAAAATATGGTTTCTGGGCAAACACTAACTAATTAATTAAATGGTATAGCACGGGGTGGGTATTATGTTGTACCATTACATGCAGCTTATTTTCAAACAATGGAAAACACAGTGTTAAGGGATTTTAATGCTAACCTTATCAATGCTATACAAAGTAGATTTTTTTTTTAGTAAGGTCAAGTTCCCCAAATTACACCATTAAAAACTTCAGCAAATGAAGTGGAATAGAATGTTGATTTTTCTGCAGCAAGAATGCTAAGTGAAAATAGTGCGGTAGTCTAATTATAATATACAAATAGAGTAAGAGATACCTAATGCTGAAACAAAAAAATCAGTTGTGTATAAAAATGAATGCTACAATTTAAGTCATGCGTGGTTTTACATGTTTTTTGGCTAATTGAAAATAAGCAATCATTTTCTTTCTTACAGGTTTAGACCAGTAGGTAGCTATTGTTAGCATTGGATCTGAGACATCTCTGGATACAAAGCAATGTTTCTGTTTGATTCACCATACATTTCGGATCACCCTGTTCTAAGTTGAGAACATTTGCAAAAAACAAAGCCTGTATTATGTCTTCTTTAATGATCTATCATCCTCTGAAAATATTGTTTCTTCAGATTATTCTGTATTGTCTATGTTTTTTTTAAGTGGAAAAGTTGATTACTGAGTTTTATGTCTCACCCAACATGTATGTTATTGGGATGGATCAGATTTCAGTTGATTCTCACATTTTTCTGGAAGCAGGAAACAGCATGCCAGATCTTGCATATAGGTGTACTTCTATGCCTGAAATCAGTAACTCCAAGAACAAATACAGGTATAAAACTCAGTCCAGTGTGTTTAAACAGAAAAGGAAATAAATGAGGAGTAGCTGTGCATATATAGAAATACAAAATCAAGTGTGGATTTAATTTTCATTCCAGGCCTAAATATTTAATCATCACAGATGAAAAGCAGCACATGCAATTCCATTCACTCACATAGTTCATTCAATGCATGGAGCACATTCTTGTATGTCTGGGAAGTACTTGATGTCCACTCGGGATTTTAAAGGACTCTGTCTTCACATGAAGCAGCACCAATCCATTTTCAAGTCCCTCATTATCAGTCATTCTTCCAGACTGAGAAAGTGGAGAATTACCATTTAGCAGTGAATAGTCACGAGTGCCTGTGGCTCTAGCTCATGTTATTAAAGAAAATGAGAAGCCTTCTATTGCCACTTAGAACGAGGTGACTTTTAAATCTTTTATTAGTGCTCTGAAATCTAGGCCTTCTCCAGCCTCCATTAAAGCCAGTGGAAGACTTTTTTGATTTAGAGGAATCAATAGCTTGAATGTCTCTCTTCCCTTGTTCCTTCTTTCCTTCCAGTTTTCATCTCTGTGGTGGCTTTCCTATCTGTGTCTCCAGGTGATGCAGGAGGATACGCAGTTAACTCAGATGCAAACAACAAGCTAAAATAAACCAAACAAATCCCACTCTTTTATCTAATGTTTTCAAGCTTGTGAGACTTTATAGCAGGCACCTAGGTGACTTTGTGCCAGCTGGTGCCTTTGTAGCACTCTGACTTGGCTGTGTTTTCGGTCCTGTTTTCAAGGCCTTTCTGTTGTTTTTCCCTTGGTTGTACTAAAATCTGCTTGTTGCCTTGACAAATATTTGTTTCCATTCCTGTGTAAGTAAGCATCTAACATAAATTTTTTTTCAGGATTTGTGTTCAGCTGACTGTGCTGCTGTTTACCAAAGTTCAAAACCTGGGCAAATAGCAATTTGTTTGGGCTGAATAAGTAATACCTTATTTTAGAGGGCATAAATAGCCATGTAATTATTTTGAATTAAGAAATTACCATATCATTTCAGGCTCATTACATGGGTATTTATTCTCAGCAGATTATGTGCAGACTGTTACAATAATAACTAATGTAACTTTTATTTTTAAAGGAAAATAAGTATAGTAGTAAAGAAAGGAAGGACATGCTCCTGGTGAGCTTAAAGGCCTTAAAATGGCAATTCCACCACAGATGTGTGGAGCTACATTAATTCAAGTTGAAGACTAAAAGACTTATTATTCTTGCATAGTGTTGAGGTGAAGAAGCAACTGGCAATGCACTTTTTATTTTGTAACTTCTCACATGGTATAGCAAAGAATGGATGGTAAACTACACAATCCTAATTAGGAATGGCAGAATCCCTTTGCTAAAGGGATCAATTACTTGTGTTTCATCTATGATATCTAAATTATATAATTTCTAAAAAAAAAAATTAAGTTTCTGATCATCATTCTAGTTTTTTCAACAGTTTATCAAGAAATCAGCTGTCCTGAAATCTATAGCAGTCCTGGAAGCTCTCCATTGTACTGGTCTCTTGCAACAGAAATGCCCTGAATTCACACAAGAGAGCCTGGGATCTCTGGGAGCTGTAGCTCAGGCAGAGATTGAGGACAACGAGCTGGAAGCTGGCTCAGCTTTATAATCCCCATTCGTGCCTTTCTATAATAGAGCAGTTAACTGGTTTGTGGGCTAATTGGCTTCCATTTTCTCAGTGTTCATCATACTTCTGTGCTAAACCAGACTGCTATGGGGTGGTGTGCTTCTACCTTTCTAACCCCCTCCTCTCTGACTAGCCCCCAGCCTTATATTCAACCTATGTTGTGTTCCTTCCAAGAGACTGATCAAAGATAGAGAATCAACAACTTTTGAAGGATGTGATCCAATGGACACAGGGAGTCTTCAGGAATCTTTGCATCAGGCCTCTGTTGCATTCCAGCTTGCATCTCAGAACCTGCAGCTGGCCCATGTCCTCAGCTTCCCTGGTTCAGCTTCCTCAAACAAAGAGTAAGATTGCTCTTGGTTTTCTTTCATGATTATAAATGCCTATTTAATCTCTAATCTTCTTAACACCAGCTGAAAAGGCTAGCAGACAAAAATGTGAGAAATATTTGCTGTGAGGTAGAAATTCACCTAGTCATAAAATAATTGCTTCTAAACTGTTATTCATTCATGGCATGATTCTAATTACATTATACTTAAGGGATCATAATGAAACAGACTTCCAAATTTACCCTGGAGTATTTTTTTTCTGCAGTATTGGATTGGAAAGCTGTAATTTGAATAAATGAAATGAGTAACTGAAGACAGACTCTCCCTCTTCCCAATATGTCTCATTAAAAAAAAAAAAAAAGGAAGAAGAGAAGAAAACTGTCATTCAAGTAATTAGCAAGATGTTGACAAAATGCAGGAAGTGTGCAGCAGATATTTTGTATACTGAGTCAAAAACAAATTAATAAAGCAGATTTCTGTACAGATAAGCCAAGCTTGTTTTCCGAAGGGCAAAATTCTTATTTGTGCATGATCAACCAAAGAGGAAAGAGGCAGTGAGAGAAGAAATGTTCATGAAAGTCTGGAAATAGCCTTGTTATTCATTTGAGAAAGGGAGAGCAATAATATTCAAAAAGCCCTTAGGTGTATTATATAGATGTCAGACCATGCTTCTTAGAAGAGAGGAGGTAATGAGTGCTATTGCTGTTCAGCGCAAGAGAGCAAAAAATAAGTGTTGAAGGATTTGCTGTGATAGGCAATAGCAAGAAATGACTAGATTCCACCTCAGACCCTTCCCTGCTTTCCCCTCCACTCCCATGAGCTTGCTCTGCTTGAACTGCTTTCCTCAGCCGTCGTGGCAGTTTCCTGAAGTTCATGATTTGCTCTCTATCGTGTAGTCCAGGCTCTGCTGAAAATCACAACTCGCTTCTTGTGCATTCAGTGCATTTCTCTCTTTGATCTTGTTCATTTATAAAATTGGCTCGATTTTGGTTAATTAATTGAGGTCAGCGCATTCCTCCCACAGATGGTTGGAAACACAGGCTGTTTTCCAAAGGCTTTTAGAATGAACATGTCCAGTGAGATGGGGCTGCTATTACAGAGCCGAACATAGGCCAACATGCCTGAATATGAACTAATGAGGACAATGCAACCATGCACTTGGACGTGCTTGTTAGATAAGTCATTTAGTGACAGACCTCCCCTATATATGTGGAAGCTGTCCTTCATGTTTGAAGATTTACTTCTAGAATAAAAGCAGCTCATGCCTTTACCCCACCCTCAAACTACTAGTGATATTTTCTTACTTCCCCAAATCACTGTGTTTCACTGCTGGGAAGGAGAGGCATTCTTTCAGTGTCCTCTTCTCACCCCCGTATTTTACAGTACTCTTAGAGTAGATACAGTGAAGATGTGCTCTTCCACAGTGACCCTTCACAGTGTATCAATAGATGGCAGTAGCTGAATTCTCATCTAAAAAAAAAGCACCTGGAAAATTTCCATGATTGGCTTTTTCTATAAGGAAAAATGAATGTACTCTTTATGGGTTAAAAATAAGGCAAGTTCTTTCATAAATCAGGGTCAAAGTGCAATTTCCCTTGTTTCTTTCATTCTCAGAAGTATTGATGTCAAGTTGCTTAAAACAACACCAAATTTGCTGGAAGCCGTAAACTGGAAGACTTGACAGGTTCAACAAGGGATCAGAAACAAGGATCAGTTCAATTCTATGAGTGTTTCATTGGAACCTATTTGGAGACTTGTTACTCATGGAATGGTTATGATCATTCACTTGTAAGCAGATTACCAATACCTGCACCATAATTCTGATTCAGGAAGTCCTGCTTTCCGAGAGAATTTACTTCTTTTGGAATTTCCCCAAATATTTTCCTAATGTCAATCCACATATCATATTGTCCCCTTGTAAATACAGCTTGATATAATTAATAACAAAGTAACATACTCTTTTCAAAAATAGCTGTTTGAATATCTCTAGTTAATATGAAAGCAAGATCCCAAATTACTCTGTAATCTCCATTGTTTTAATGGAGCAAGTCCAAAGAGCTTGCTCATTTAACTAGTAACTTTAGAATTTGGGCAGATTTCCAAGATATTCATGTATTTAGCCTAATTTTCAAAATTGCCTGCGTGGATCAGGTAACTTACTCTTATCAAGATGAATCTGAATTAGGAAATAATTCTCTACATGCTCTTGAGGCACTATCTACTTCTTTTCAAAGGGCACAAACATACTTGAAGAGATGGCCTTTTGTCATCAAAAGGGACTGTGCAGTATTCATTTACTATAGAAAGCACAGAACTAAAGAAATTTGTAGTTGGAAACTACCTCAAGAGGTCATCTAAACATTTCTTATTCAGTAAGGCAGAATCGAGAATATTTAGATGAATACCTCCTATGTGTTTATCTAATGTGGTTCCTACATCCGGACAAAAAGAGAAAAATCTGCAATGATGCTGCGTGACCAGTGGAAAAAAAAAATTGTCTAGCAGTAGTGAAGGTTTTTTTTTATAACATCAAGCCTTGATCTTCTTCATTGCAAATTTATTCTTCTCCCATACTTATATTTCTGTAGTACAAAATTTACAATTCGTCATGGTAGTGCTGGAGAAATTTGGATAAAATCAAAATCTTTTATCCAAAGGCTTGTGCATACTTATTATACATTTTAAGTAAAAACTCATTTTGAAACATCACATAGATTTTTAGATCACATAGATTTTTCTCATAAGAAGTAAAATGTCACTGAAATCAGCATAATCCAGTAAGCTAAAACATGTAGCTGTTGATGTATCAAAACTTCTTAAAAGTAAAGAATATAGCCCTCTGGCAGAAAATTTCTGAACTGTATCATCTAAATTCTTGGGTCTATGGAAATATTCTGTGCTTTTTTACAAGATCAGCTTTTAAATCTTAATCATGATTATTTTTTTTTTGTTTGTTTATAATTCAATTTTCTTTCTTCTTCCTTTCTGCTAGCGTTAAGTAGTGCTACAGTAAGAAACATTCTGAACAGATATATTTTTGTGACATACATTTCAGTTAGCAGTCAGGGGAAATGCATTGTCTGGTAATTGGCAAAGCAGTATTTTCAGATTGCTAGTTCAGTTCAGAGAATTGTAAAATGCTGGAAGTTTACACTCAGTATTATCTAAGCTCTGTGAGCCTTGCATTAGCAAAGCTGTGTTGCACTCTCCAAAACAGCTGACTTTCCCCGATTTGTTAGGTAAACTCTCTCTGGATAGGAACATATTGGTGGATTTATTTATTTATTTTTATTTACTATTGTCAAGTGACACACTTGTTGCTGTGTGATTTTAAAACTGTCATTTGGTAATGTACTGTTGTTACTATTGCAGGCTTTGAAAAGTACGAAGCACTGCCAGACCCGATCGTGTTACAGCCTGCCCACACCTAGAACTAAAAGGTAACTCTAGATCCCTAGGGTTCCCTGTTTAATGCAACTAAAAAAAAGGAAAGGGACCACTAATGGACACAGACACCAATGGACAAGACAAGAATATAAGGAAACAAGCTCTGTTGATGGGTATGATTGGTGGTTACCCCAACAAAACAATGACTTTGAAATGTTACTGAAATTCAAGATACTTTGGCTAGGTTTACTGGTAGGATCTTTAAGAAGCAACACAGACAACATTTCTCTAAGGCGTTTAGTGGAAAGTTAGGACAACATGATCTTGTCCACCCCAGTCTCCAGGTAAGCTAAAATGCACCCATATTGCATAAATATCTACCTATTTAATGACTTTTGCACTTTCCATTCTGGTCTCTTTTACAAGCTAAAACCATTAAAATAGATGTCTACATGCTTCTGCACGCCATCTAAATGGGTGCAATTTTAATCCAAAAGTGAGTTTTACTTGCATATCTACAAGATGATACCGTGCATTCACTTTACATGAGATACATTTTTTATGATGAAAAAGAACCTTTAGCAAATGGGTGAAAAATGTTATCCATCATTTCCCCCAAATCATAATCCTTTATTTGAGTCAAAAATCTGTCAGCCACACAGTAGTTCATTTTCCTAAACTGAACATTAGAGGCAGCTGAGTAACAGTAATGTTGCTCGAAGAAAATGCAGCCACTGTTTAATGGGGCAAATAATACTCGTATTACCAGCAGCATGCAACTCTAAATCCCTTCAGCTGTTTCCTGGTACCCCTTCCTCTGCTTACACCCTAGAACTAGCCACAGTTTATATTCCCAGATCTAAGAACATATTCTGGGAATAAAAGAGGCTTTAAGTGGCACACGTGTTTTTCTCAATGCTTTGAAAGTCCAAACTCAGTTATGATCTTTCTTGAAATCATATTCAAAACATACTGAAGTGTAAGAGCAGAAATGAAGAGATTTGGTTTAATAAAATTCATGTTTATCTGCTTATAAGTTCTTTCTAAAGCAACACCCGTCTGTAAGCTGTAACCAGAACATCATTTCCATTTTTCAGAGCAACACAGAGTGACTCTGGAAGTTTGTACTCAAAGATCTGCTGTGGAGAATTAAGCAGGATTTTTTTCCCACAGGCACTTTGTATGAATAAGAAAATCTTTTTTAACTTAATACAGAGAGCAAGAATTGCCAAGCTGCTAGAGGAGAAGATGGATTTCTAAGGATTAAAACAAACAAACAAACTTTATAACAGCTGAGCTTTAAAAAAAATTGTCTGATCCATTTTTCAGAGATCACTATTTTTTTCAGTAATGGGGTTACAGGTACCTTTTCCTACGGTAAGAAATCCTCATCTATAGTTGAGCAGTTTCTCTAAAATATGTACTACATCTGCAAATAATTTTAGACCAGAATATTGCCAGTGAAAAACTGATTGCCTTTTGATTGGATAGATAATACTAATTTTACAAATTGAGACTATGGGCTATAATATTACATGCAGGCCTGTGTTTAAAAATAAAAACTATCATTTCATTACAAAATGCTTGTTATTTCAGATCATCAAGATTAAAAAGGATTGCTTGCTTAAATGTAAATGCAGGTGTATGTAACTCAAGGATCAAAGTGGTATTGGTATAGACACAGCCACAGTGATTTTGTACCTTTTAAAAATACTTTTAAAAGTTTTAGCTTTAAAAACTAAGAAGAATTATCCACCTGCTTCTACTTATTTTCATTGGTCACTTTACCCATATAAAATTAAATAGAGGAAGAAAAGAGGGTAAACTCATAATACCACAAGTTATCTTTATTTCAGTAGCATCTATTTCAACTCATGCTGTTCTTTTATCTTTGGAATTACAGATGGTGGATGCACTATAGAGCTCCTGAATACATCATGTAGGTTTAAGCACCAGACTGTCAGAATCCCAGCTGCTAGCTAATGACCAAATTTTGATTTAATCTGTTTTTTGCCTCTTTCTAATTATTTTTTCCTTCCACTAGAGTGGAGACGAGATAATAAATAAATAAAATAAAAATATAGAAGAAGCGTAGATATTACTACCAACAGTTTCTTCTTCTCCCTAACCTGCTAGTCTGCAGAAGATTCACAGCCTCTATTTTGTGAGGATTGTTGGGATGATGAGTAAATGCTATGAAGTTTATTTCCCACACTTTTCAGATCCTCTCAGAATTTTGGATTTGCAAGCTTTTGCAGTACTTCTGCAGTACTGCTGGGTACTTTTCTATGAGTAGATACCTCTCCACAGAAGTATCAGCTATGGAAGCAAACCTATTACATTAAGGAAAATGCCTGTAGAGTTTGTTATAGATCAAACTGGTCAGTAGAGCAGAAATTATTCCCAGATACACTTTTAGTAGTGAATGAGTTCCCTTGTGCAACAGGGTGGATACCTGGGAGTTTTGGGCTCTGCCCAGCTCTCCCCTAGCGCCTCTCTGCAGGATCTCCAGACGGAGTGGGCTGGCGTGGGAGCTGAACCCAACCCGTGAGCTGCCAGATGCTCTGAGCTCAGTGCTAAGCAAAAGCTAATACTCAGCAGCTGCTGTTCCCTGATAGACAGCTGATCACTGTGTGCTCCTTTGCCCTCTTGCTTTTATTTCCCCCATCAAGCTGCACAAATAGGTATGCTGCTCTATCCCCCGTGCAGCCAGCCAAAAAGCTGAACTGAGTCAGGACACACTCCAGAAATGTACTTGCAGCATAAGAACAAAGCACAAGATGGCTTTTGCAAGTATCTGTTTCATTGTAACTTGATGCAGACCCTATTTCCTTGCACTGACTAAAGAAGGGCCAGTGGGTCAAAGATCTTAATAAGATCTATTGAGTTTGTCCTGATCCACTTGGTGAGTTATTGATGGTGGGAACAGCCATTTTTGTACTCTGATCACTGTTAAACCACTTAAACTGGTTTCTGCTGAACTGTAGAGGTGATAAACCAGGCCCATGTGCACCTGGTCCAAGTAGGTATCTATAAAACACAAATGCAATCAGAGTTAGAAACCTCAGAACAAATACTCCAGGATCTGTGGGAGTACTGAATTTTCTTTCTCCTTTAAGATACAATGGTCCCCAGGGACCATCTCTGCTCTCCATGGGTATTTCTGCACCAGCAAACCTGCAGAGTGCCCCTGACCCAGAGATCTTAGGTGCAAATCAGCTCCTCTTTGGAGCTGGAAGCTCCTTCCCCTCCTTTCCCAGGTGTCCCTAGAAGGAAAATAGCAAATTTGCTGAAAGCAAGTTTGCTTCAGATGCCTGTTGGGGGAAAGGATGCAGGAGCGTGGTCAATGTCCTTCCCACCTTCTCTACCACCAGCTCAGACATGACTTCTCATAGTGCTTTAAATGGTTTTAGCAGAATAGGTGATGTGAATGCATATGATCTACTAATGTTTTCTTCAACTTGTTTTTTTTTTTTTCCTTTTCCCAGACTGACATGCTATCACCTTTAGTAATGCAAGCATACATATTTTGCTTTCTGAAAATAAATATTCTTTATAATTAAAAATTCAGAGATCCTGATGATGTGATTGTTTTAACACTGAGGGAGTTTTGCTGTAGTTTTGTGCTGGAGTACCTGGAGGCTCTAAAAATAGTTTTAATATTATTGTTTCCATCAAAATAAATAAGATAAAGACAAAAACACGTTAGCTTAGAGCCTTGAAAACACATTCATCCACATGCCTTCTGCCAGAGCCATGGTGGTGTGGCAACAGAAAAAAATTGTAGTGCCTTAAAATTTAGTACTGTCAGAAGATACCTGTGGCTTTTCAGCCCTTAATTAAACTGTAGGTACGTCTTTGTTTCCCCTTCCTATGTATGTTTTACTTTTATCAAGGATGGAAAGCCTAAAATGTTTCAGGATTGTTGATTGTGCTTTGTCTCAGAAATGGCTCCAACCTGGGGCTCTCAGAATTACAATAAATCTGTGGTTTGCTGTGAATGAGCTTAGCACACTTGCCGGGACTGGAAATCATGTAGTGTAACTAAGGCGATAGACCATTCACGGCTTTAATTCCCTAAGGTTCAGGGAGCCTCCTGCAAAGTGCTTGCTTTTAGTGGATCTTGGAGGACTTCAAAGAACATAGCTTTGCAGAGAAGAAAGAAAAAAAAAAAAGTAAAGCCTGATGCAAATGTGTTGTTTCCTGTCAGCTTTTCTAAGTATGTACAGCATGCTACAGTTCATTGCTGAGGAAGACAACTCAGTTTTCCAGTAATGTGCCTTTTGCACTTTTTCAGGCAGGAAGAGGATCTGTTTTCTGTTTCAGCTTTTAAGATATGGTATGTAAAAGGAGCAGGAATAAATAGTATATTTTATATATATACCTATTATGCAGTGTCTCCTGATATAATTTCACTTGATTCACTGGTACATTAAAATGTAAAAACATTTTTTTCTGAGACTGTTTAAAAAAAGAGGAAAAGACATGAAAAGCATTCTGGAAGATTTTTAGAGGGATGTACTCTGTGCTTCTCCCCTTTGCTTTTCTGGCTGGGGTGCTTCCTGGAGCTGTGAAGGTAGGCTTAGCTCATCCCTCCAAAGCTATGCTTGGATGTTGGCCTGGGTAGTGGAAGGTTTAGCTATCTCCACCACACAATCCTCCACATGAGGAGGCTTTTCTGAGTGACTTGGCGTGGCGGTGAAGAGGATGGTGAAGCGGGCAACGCTGGTGGAAGGGTTTGGCAGGCCAGGGGGAGAGGCACACACGGTGGCTGCCACCAGCTGCAAGACTGTAAGCACAGCTTTCCTCTCTCTGCAGAAACAGCTGGTTCTTCAGCTTCTATTTTTACCTGTTTCTAAAGAGCAATGAATGTTTTGAAAATCTTGCAGTAAGCGTGCACACCAGTCTGCTGTACTCGATAATTCACTAAAACTCGTGTTTTATCCATCTTCAGGAAAACCCAAGCCAAATCCCAGAGTCCTTTTGAGGAGAGAATCCTGTGCAGCATGTGAGGTAGTAGGAAAGAAAAACTACGCAAAACAGGGCATAGTAATTACCTCCTAGTGTCTCCCCAGATGTGTGATTATTCCTTGTTCTGTTCGTCCTCTGGCTTTATTCTCATAGCACCTTCTAAGACTTACTGTGTTTTGTGCATTTTTCCCTCTATCTGTTACAAGCTCATGTAAAGCCCAGGCTAATGTAGAGATCCTTTAATCAAGGATTTTGCTTATTCAAAACAATTTAATAATCTGTGCACAGAGAGTTCTATTTTGAAAGTTTTTAGATTGTATATCTTATCTTCGTAATGTAGTGAGTGCAAATGGCTATACAATCAGCTATATCTGCTTAAACTTGCTAAATCATAAGGAGTCATGTTACAAAACAAGGCAGAGCTGTTCCAGGCAACACTCTGAATTTATGGGACAGTGATGCCAGATGACAACGGAATTGCAAAGGAAGTGCTTAGTACATCAAAAATTAATACCTACCAAGTCCTTTTTTTTTTTATGATGATGATTATAAGTATTCGCTCTGTATTTGAACGTAATACACTCAGAACAGCAGTTTAATAAACGTACTAGAGATTATTGAACAAAATGCAAGTTGCAGGTCATGTCTGGGTTTTCATTGGGCAAATAACTGTCATTTTCTTCTCAATGAAAAATAAAATTGCAAAGTTACAGGAGGTGTTCAGATTCAGTGCATACAAATGGGCGGTTTATATCTGTGCTCTGAGCAACACGGAGGTGTACAGAAGAAAATAAGCAGGTCACCCTGCTTACTCTGACAGTGCCTATTTGGGCAAAGGTTTGAGGACTCACTGGATGAGGCTGACTGCGAGGTGCAGTCACTGAGTCTTCAAGATCGGTGGTATAAATGTTCAGAGAAAGGTGCTGTCATTGTAAAAAGTCTAAGGAAATGTAATCCCAGCAGGCAGGTAGGTTAACATTCAAAAGTAGAATCTGGGCCTTGATAAATTTTGATATATTAAAAAATCATTGATTTCTTCTGCATTTCAGTTCTCGGGTGTTTTTATTCTACATGTTTCTCTATCTTCTCTCCAAGGATCGGTGGGGTTGGAAATGTACTTTTTGTTATGAGAACAAAATGTCTTTTATAATTCCAGGAGATGTTACTTTACTATTGGAATACCGACCAAACTTCATCAGAGATGGCAACACTACTGACTCCCATATAGTCATGGTGGCTACCTTAGTATAAATACTCACCAATGTATGAAGGAGAGAAACGGTCATCCCTCAGCAAAAGGAGGGAGGGAGCATGCAGCCTCTCTCTCTATGCTTGGCTGACTCTGAATTCCTCCCCAAAAGCAATCAAACCTTTACATTTTACACTTCAAATAAAAATTTCACTACCTCTACCTTATAATCCATTTATTATATTCATATTATGTACCTATTTTATTTCAAGTAACAAATCAGATATAAACATTTATTTTTAATAACGAATCACACTTCTGGGCACACTTAACCAGAATTCATGTATGGTCTACCCAGTATTCTTTGTGCAGCTCTTTATATCAAATAAAAAATGTACAGCTTAATCAGTTGTAACCTTACTTATATAACAGAAAGGCTGTTGATCCTAAATTGGATGAAATCATCCTTTTTATTTATTTCAGATTTTACAATCTCGCGCAAAATGCAAGAGCTATATAGTTTATTTTAGCTGCAATCGTAAAACTGAATGATTTGTTTCTAGACATACTCTTTGCTAATTTGTGACACAGTAAATTTGAGTCCGTTTTTTCTCTTTTACCACAGCTCCTCATACACATTCACATACAAACCCAGATGAATACCTATTGGAACTGAAGAAGCATTCAGCAGAATTGGTGGTGGCGTATAGTGTAGCTTGACTAATTAGACCAGCATTTACTGTGGTTAATGTGCAATTTATTCAAAGTGCAAGGTAAGCCTAAAGAGAGTCACTAACTGCGTTTGTGTTGACTATGAATTTCCTTCCTCGTTTTTACCCCTTCTGATTTGGAAATTTCTCTTGCCTATGTTGCTCAGGAGATAATGTAAATGCAATGTAAGATGTTAATGGGGACTTCAGCCCATTTAGCTTTGAGGTTTGACATTTTTTCCCCTAGCCTCCTCTTAATGATCTGATAGTATGTTGCTACAGGAAAGAGAGAGAGATGCATCTCTGGTAGCTAAAGGTCAGGCGCCCTAGGCTGCATGGGCTGATGTGGTGATCAGGCCCGAGGAGAAAAGGGAAGGGTGATGCTTCCTCAGTGTCAAGAGTGGCCTCACAAAAGTCACGTATCTGAAATAACAACAGTCTGAAGCCGCGTGTTACTAACCTCCCATTCAGTGGTGCTGGAGAAAAAAGCCCAGGCCCTTCAATATTTAATGATGGCTGAACAAACTTGGAATGAGCTGAGGAAGATGAAAAGTCACAGAAGTTAATGCTTCCCAAATACAGCAAAGCTCAGTGGTCCTTAAAAGCAATTAAAGCGCTTTTACCATCTGGTAAGTAATTACCTATCATCATTAGTTATTAGAAGTAGAAGATGATGTAAAGGACACAAACACAATATAAAAAGAACAGTTAGATTCTTGTGGGTTTCTTGAATGAGGTCATAAAAACCTGGTTATTAGTATTGAAATAAAAATGACAAATGTTCACAGGAGATTTTGTAGCTGTTCCACTTAAAACATAAAACTTACATTTTTCTTAACACTAAAAAATTTAGCTCGATTCTTGCAGTTGTTACTAGTATGATTTGAAGTTTACTTTAATATTCATCTCCAAAAAACATCAAAAGATCAAGAAGATTCAGGGTTTCCAAATTTAGTGAATTATAGCTTAGCTAAAACCAATTACAGAAAACACAATTTGGGGACCACAATTTGGAACAGATTAAAAGCAAGTAACCAAAAAGCCCGTAAGCTGTGTTTTTAAGCTGCATGACTGTGTACACAAACATATGCATACATACTTCCATATATAGCATTATGGATTCCTAGTGTTTTTTTTTTCTTTGTCTTAGTCAAGATAGGTTCCTCAAAATATATTTCTTTCAGATAGTAGGTGCATATCTATCTATCTATTATTATTATTATTGTTATTATTTTATTTATTTTTTTTGCTGGAGTTTAAGTTTATAACTCTAAGGTTTCGTGAGGATCCTTGTGTATGTTCTTTGCTATTTTTTAGTCTTATTTCATTCAAAGAAAGGACAATGATCAAAGTAGATATATTTCACTGCAAGTTCATAGTACACATTAGAGCTATACAAAGAAGGAAAACCCTGTTCTGGACAATTTTTAAGATGTGCTTTCAGTTGTGTTTCATTAATTGATTCAGGGAAAAAAAAAAAAAAAAGGCTTCCAAAAAATGGTGTGGTTTTCCTGTAAGAGAATATAATTCTGCCTCAGTCAAGAAAACTCAGTATGATGGAGGTTATTTTAAATGTATTTAAATTTGAAATTTGATAATTGTGCCTATTTCTTCTCAGGTTTCTTGCTGGAAAAAGAACCCTTGCAGACACATTATTGGGCCTCCCATAAAACTAAAATTGGTTGCGATTAGCAATGTTCTGCTGGGGGCAGATAATCATATCAAGATAATCATACAGTAAATAACAAAAAAAGAGATATTAGGAGAGCAAAAGTAGGGCCAAAGGGTAAGGCTATGTAACTGAGAGGAGGCAAGGGGTTTAAAGGGGAAGAACATGGGAGAGGGGAAAAAGGAAGTAAAAAAGTTAGGATTGGTGCTGCTACAGACTCCTTTCAAGCAGCTCTATGCCTGATCAATGCAGTTGTTTCCATCATTTTCAAGTCTGACTTGCTTCCCCACCCAGGAGGAAGATGATGTGTCTTCCCTGGCTGCGAGGTATCCCCAGGAGCTGGTGCCAGCACTGAACATGGATGGGAGCAGCTCAGGGACAGCTCAGCATCATCTGCCCTTCCCTCTGCATCAAGCTGGTGGATGCCGTGGCTGCAGATATAAAGGTCAGTGATGTCTGTATTTGGGACAGGTTGTTTGTATACCTGTCTGTATGTATTTCCTTCTTTCTTTCCTGTTGTCTCCTCCAAATTCTAGTGAAGAGTATTTAAGTATTTTGGTGCTTGAGGTACTTTCTATCTGTGCAGATTGGCATCACTTTTTAAAAAAATATATAATATGCGCTATTTATAAAATATACCACATATTTAAAACAAACAAACAAAAGCCCACTATTTTTATTTTGGTTTGGCAGTTGCAAGTCTAAACATTTAGGTAGAGAACAGAGACATTAGGTTTGTGTTGCCAAAATCCTACTCATAAGGTACTTCTCCCATTATTTTTTCCATCTGTTCTGTTTCTTAGAGATTATTGCAGCAGCTTAAGAGTTTGATGTATTTCCACCAAGGCATAGGCAGAGAATGTGAGAAGAGTCAGAACTGCTTAAAACCACAATCTTAACTGCTGGAATATTCTATTTATGAAAATGCTTTCTGAATTTATGTTCAAAATACTCCACCTGATTTGCTGAATGAGGAGGAAGAGAGCGCTTGAGATTTTTCTATGTCAATTCTCCACTAGTATTACTGTACTGAATATTTAAATACACTACTTGCAGTCAGTGCATAATAGGATAGACTTTTTTTTTGGTGAACAGCGATTTGTGAATGATTACATTTGCCTTTTTATTAGAGTAAAAATGAAGTATCAAACAAGTACTGAATTAAACTTTTATATAACTTGGCATTATTTTCTATTTTAATTAAAATCCGTTTGTGACTACCCCATCTTTGTTGCTTCAACCCCCAACAGCAGTTTTGGTAGATGTGTGAAGGGTGTTGTGTGTTTGGATGATCCAATGGTAAAGAAACCTAGAACAAAGACAACAAAAGTATGAGCACTTGAAACAGACTTTTCAGTCTGTGTTCAGACACCTAACGAAAAGCTGCACTGTGCAGTCATTGAGTACCCAAAGACTGCCTTATACAAGCAGCTTACTTCTGCAGAGTATCGATGTCTGTGTGGACAGCTTAATCTGCTCTCAGACTCCGCGTGTACATGAAACGTGTCTCCAACCCATAAATAATATTTTCTCACTGGCGAAGAGCCTCAGTCCTAGAGGCTGATTTATGGACCTTTGGGAGGAGTGGGCCAGACCTTGAGGCCAGAGACTCAGCACTCCTTATTTTAATATCTGGGAGGATATAAAGGTGGTGAAGCTGCAACCCTGACCTTCTTGCCTTTGGGGGCCTCTCCTTCCTGGGAGGAGGAGGAGGACCTATTCTACCAGCTCCCAGCTGCTCACCCTGAAAACCCTAATTACCTCCAAAACTTTTCCAGAGGGCTGCCAGCACTTCTCTTTCTGCATTTTGATTGAGCACTCCTGACAACTATTTTCTCAGAACCCACCTATTGAGAATGAAGCTTAAAAATGCAAAACTTACTTGCTTGCAAAATCTGTTCTCTATGGGCAGACACACAGGGTCTCTGAAGACACACAGTTCACCGTTCACTGTTCTTTCTAACCATCCTGACCTGTAAATCTTTTGAGGGTGACCTGAGAAACTGGAAGCTCATTGTCCTCATAAATCTTCCAGAGCACCTGTGGAGGCACACTGTGCTCTCCAATATGTCCGTGTTGTGAATGATCTTTATCAACGCAAATAAATTTTCCTCAGGACTGGTAACTTGAAGTATTTAATAAAGTTGAGAAGGTGATATTGTGGGGATCTTTCTTCCTGACTTCTCAGCAGAGACAGAGCTGATTGGCTGGTATTAATATAGGTATACTGTAATATACTACATATCAGTATGTATAATTGTTGGATTAGCACTGGAAAATCACTAGTAGATAGGTTTGCTAGGGCATAAGCTGTTGATGTGGTTGCAAATTTAGCTTGCATGAAAATGGCAATGAAGCTCAAGAACTGTGTCACAACCATCTACACATGGCCACACATTCCACATACAGGTAAGAGAGATTATAGGGGTTTCTTCTCAATAAACGAAAAAAAAAATCAATTAGCCTGATAAGAAGACTATATACATCAAAAATCATGTTTTCAAAATAGTAATGCAGGGTACTTGGGGTTTTGTTTCTTTCTTTGAATGATAGCAAATTAGTTGAAAAATGTAGATTTTGGTTGAAGCCTTACAAATAGGTTTCAAGGCTAATTCTGTGCTTCCTTTTTATATCAGCAAACACTTCAGGATTTCATGCAAGTGTCAGTGCGAGGATCCAGAACAAGCACTCAGGGAAGACCTTTAATTTTGGTGAGTAGCTCACTCCTATATAGAAAGAGAGCAAGTCACGGCGATACTGGGTGAATATCCGAGATGCCAGGACTACCTATAATCCTGTGAGGATATCACCTCCTGTAATTTTCTACATTTAAAGTCCCTTTGTTCTGAAAAACATGCAAAAATAATTTCTTTATTTTCATTTTTTCGTTAGAAAAATGAAGGCAGGTTACCTGAGCAATGGTTGAGGAGAAGACTCTAATCAGGGCATCTCAATGGCGTTTGAAAGTTACCAAATTACTACCGGATGAGTGAATCTGTGAGTTGGTACCAGCACTGATTCCCTTGATACATTCATAGTAAGTTTTAAGTTACAGCATCTTCAAAGCTGTGAGAAAAAGTGTGACAGTTAAAAAGTAAATATAGAAATAAAATCTTTGAACAGGCTGAACTAAATAATTAAAACTCTGAAAAATGTAAGAATTGAAGCTGAAATAATTGTTGGTGCTAATATTTAAAAGCTCTGAAAGGCCTACATGTGCACATGCATCATTTTTTTTCTTCGAGATACCAGACTCCACCTGACAGAAAATTATCGCCCCCAAACTGGTATTTTTGGAACTGCTTAGTGTCTAATTAGTGAGTGACAGTGGTTAACAATGACATGTGGAAATCCAATAAACGCGAGCGCTCCTGCTGTGGCTGCCAGCGGCGGGACCTGGGGAGGGACTGGGCCCCGCTGAGGCGTGGAGGAGGCTGCCCAGCGGGTGCTCAGCTGCCTCCCGGTTTACCCACTCTGATATGCTTCTGACTGCACCACAAGTGCCTTTATCCATAGCTTTCAATCCCTACCAAGAATTTGGGTGGGTCAGCGGGAACACACAGAAACCCAAATTGTCAGTGACATCCTGCATTTTAAGCTAGAGGCATGGCAGCCATTTTCTTTAGAAAAAATGCTACAAGCCTCCTGTTGTAAGAGAGGGTTGTGTTTTTGTGTTCTCTGAAAGTGCTTTTATTATTATTATTAAATATTGTATAAATTGGAAGAAAGCATTGAGTTAAGGTGATGATGGAGCCAAGGATTTGTGGATTTGCAGGATTTGTGGAGGAATGAGGGAGAGCAGTGGTGCTGTTTGACCACAGGAAGTTCAATGCAGTCTATATCCACCAGAAACAACTGAAAGCAGAAGCTGCCCCACACAGACTCAAGGGCTGTCACCCATGCAGTAAGAGAGCCAAGAGGTGCACAGACCACAGCTCTGAAGGATGAGCTTGAGGAATCACACTGTGCTTGCATAGGAAGGAGAGGTGGGGAAGCAGGAGGTGAAGTTTCTGAGCATCATGATTTTTCTGTGATTTTTCTGCATGGAAATAGTCATCAAAACGTCTGTGTGCAAGGTAGGCCCTGCTGGTATCCACAGCTCCTGCCCTGAATAAGCATGCTTGCACACTTCCCAACCATTATTACAGAGAGGGCCAGTGGGGACACGGATGTGCACTGTTTATTGTCATGTCAGTGACTGCTCTGATATCCATGTGTTCCTGTGCTTGTTAATCCACGCTCTCCAGCTTGTTGATTTAAATACCTTTTTGTGACATTTGGAGAATAGCGGAGCATCCTGCACCAGAAGGAACCTCTGAAAGGCTGTCGGATATGATATGCATAAATCGGAGACTATTCATTCTTCCACATGATCCCTTGCTTGCGTTGACATGGCTTCTGTAGCAAAAAATAGAGATAAGTAGAAAAAGCTGCTCAAGGAGAAGACTCATTGTACGTGTTACGACATCTATTTCAGTCAGGAGAGGGATTAATCCTGGCAGTGGTTCCCTAGTATTTGTTAAAGCGGATGATAGGCAGTGACAATGGCAGCTGCTTCTTCTGATAGCACCGCTGAGGAAATGTTGCCTGCAGTAGCAAAACATTTCCCTGGGAAGGGGACCTGCTTGTGCTGCTCTCGGAGAGACCATGACACCTACAGCCCTTACATTTCTCCAGGGCAGGCTCTTGAAAGGTGAGGTAATAAGGTGTTATGCTTATGAATGGTGCCACTGAAACATTTAGTACCTGTAGGTTTGATCATAGCTGTGAGTTAGAGATTAGGAACTATGGGTCCCTGAAGGAACATGTTTGAGATTAGGGGGTCAGGCCACAGTAAAAGGATTTAGTCTGTCCATGACCAACATTAGGCTGTGTAACACAGCTGGATCAACAGCCTGATGTTCAATGATATATAGTATTTAGGCCCTATGTATAACATAGAAGGAGGCTCAGGGTGCTAGGAAACAAATCTGGACAAGGAGAGAAGAAAAATAGTGCAGAGGGGACCCTTCTCTCTAAGCTTTTTCTGCTGTACATGTCTAAGCTCTTTTTTTATACCTTTTTTTTTTTTTTTTTTTCAAAATATGCACAGAAAGGTGAGGTTTTCCTCCTGCTTCACTGAATGCATTGCTTTAATATACCGGTGTGTAGCTTAGCTAAGGTATAAGAGAGTTCCCATCACTCAAAATGGTACTCTGATCATTGAGCTTCTTGATAAAAAAATAAAAATGAGTGGGACAGACTGAAAAGATTTGATTTCTCAAGGCTCATGATGAATGGTGGTGGTGATGGGAAGTCTTGGTTAATTATATACAGACTGGTAAATTTTTTTTTCTTTCATTCATTTATCTGGTAATTGAAGAAGCTACTAAAAGAACCTGTGGGTTAAATATTGAACAAAATGTTTCCTAAGTGTGACACCTAATGCAGCAGAGAGTTGTGCTTGTTTTTTTCTCATGTGTTATTACATGAGAACACTTCTGGTATTCAGGGAACACTCTTGATGAAGCTTTGACTCTCCTGCTTGGCAAAAACTCCAACTCTTGAGCAATGGGAAGAACGATGGAAAGGCATTTATGTCTGCAAATCAAGCCAGTAACCCTTTTGAGGTTGCATGCATCTGCTCTAGAAGTGAGTAAAGCTATTTTGTTCTCTCTGTAGATGGGATTCCCAGGGAACAGGTAGCCCTTAGTACAGTACTCACTACTTAAAGCTTAAGAGAAACATAATTAGTGGTTTAAAGAGGCAGCTATGCTATAACAGAGAAGGCTTTAAAAATAATTCCACAAAAGGTGTGAGCTATGTACAAGGAGTTGTAATGCTTCAATGCAGAGTTAGGGTCCATAAATGAATTTAAGAAAAAAAAAATAAAGAAAAAAAAGGTATTTTCCATGAAAAACCTACTGAAAATTAAAACAAAATGTAATTAGACTTTTTTTTTTTTTTTTTAATGGAAACTGACTGTGCACCAATACTTACTTTCACACTGTTCACAAAACAACCAAAAAAAGGTGAGTCAATTCCCCTCATGGACATCTATACCTAAGTGGTTTGCTGAAGTAAAATGTTAAGAAGGAAATTGGGACTGAACCTTTAGAGGTTTAAAATGCAGTGATTTTTCTCCCCAACTTTATTATAGGTAACCACATCCTCAGTAACTGTAGAATGTGAAGAGTCTGAGTGGTGCTGAAGTAGCAGGAAGACAGCTGAAATGCTTCAGACACAGGCTGTGTTGCTTCAGCTATTGCCAAGGGGAGGTACTTGGCTTGTCAGAGCAGTTTGTATGTAAATTGAGTGAGGTTATTTGTGTTTCAGTGTTACTTAAAAGTTAAACAGCCCTTTTAAAAGGAGATTTTAGTAAAATCAACACATGCATTCCACCCTCCTCCCAATGGGGAAGCAATTAGAAAAGCAAGGGAAGCATTCCCAAACAGCACTGCTTAACAGACAGTTTTGAAGAATTTATGTTCTTTTTTTGCCTAATAATAATAGTGTCTTGACGTCTCTTTTGTCTTTGTATCTCACTCCCTAGTGGTTTAAGCATAGACAATTGTGTATGAGTCTTCTATTTTGTAACACTTTTTGAGAGTGTTGCTATTGTTATTTTTTTTTCCCATTCTGTAGTAGGGAAAAGATGCAGAAGATATAATGTGTTTGTCTATTTATACCTTACGTATTCCCAGGAGCTCAATAAAAAACAAAAACTTCCAGAAATACAAATCCACATTTTTAAGCATTTCTTAACTGGATCTTTCCTAGCTAATTTTCTGAATATTGGTAGGTAGTCCAATCTGATTATACTTCCAAGGTGAAGACTGAGAGTTTTACAGTCAAAAATTATGGATTTTGTTAGTTCAATCAGACGATGCTCTGGGTTTATACAGAAATGAAGGGATGGAATTCTGTGGCTCATGTTAGGCAGGAAGGTGGAAGAGCAGATCTTAGTGGTTCACTATACTCTTGAGATGTGCTTATAAGGATATGTCAATCAGGCTTTGGAATATCATGTCAAGCTCCCAGAAGATGAGAAATATACAACTAGTGATCTTTTGTGATTGTTTTTTTGATATGTATTTTAGCATCATGTGAGTCATCTGTGGCAGAGCATGAATCCTATTATCTAGGGCAGCTGTGATGGTCTTTCTTCAGTTTTTCTCTCCTATGCACTACATAGCTTCCAGCCCCTGCTGCAGGTGAAACTGGGATTTTGTAGAAAACTCCCCTCCACCTGGCAGGAATTCTAGAGCAGGACCATTCCAGCACTGAATGAGATGGATAATGTTGCAAACACAGTAGTCGCATATCATGCCCTGCCTTTGAAACCTTCTCTGTTTCTACTTTTGTCTCTTTGTTTCCCTGGTCCTTGGTACTCTCAGTCCAGGTTTCCAAACTTTAGATTCCTTATCTCTGTCCCTATTTACCCAACAAGTCCAGCTTTACTGCTCTGATCCAGTGTCCTGCTCAGTTCCCCTTTATACATGAATTCTCATTGCTCACCACATCTAACATACTGTCTGGAAAATCATTGTGTAAGTTGAATGAGTTGAACCTGAAATTTCAGTTGAGATTTGAAGTTGAATTCTTGCTTAATATTCTTATATGCTGTGGAATTATTATGTGATGATGAATAGACTTATCACCAACCTAGCTACCATGGACATGACACTATCTATAATATAATCACTTCACCATTACCCTTTCTCTCTGGTTCCCAAAGGAAATGCCATTATATAATGCCCCCTTTTCTCATCACTTAACTGAGTTCAATGGGAAGTTCTGCAATATTGACTTTGAAATGAGCGCTTTTGACTTTTGTATCTTTGTTTCTTGAAAAGCCTATCAACAGACTGGATTTCAACAAAGCGTACCTCAGCAAGTACCTTTGGCTGTCACTGTTACTAAGGTGTTCTAACCTGGATAATTTCATTTCAGCCCCTTTATAAAAACAGATTTGGTTTTCAGACCTTTTTCCCCCTGAGACCACAATGATGTAAATGTGAACAATATTCTGTGCGTTTATGCATGTGCATGTCTCAGAGCCTAGAGGCAGAATTTCCCATAAACATTTCCTAGTTTCAAACAAAAACAGGTTTTCACATTAAAAGCTGCTTTATTTTTTTGTTTGTGAGGAAGTGCTCTCTGAGCTGGATGTGCTCAGGCAAGAGCACTTCATTAGGTAATTCTTCTCTCAACTGTGCATTCATGAAAGATTCCCATTTGACCTCAGAGAAGGATGTACATATGTGAAGCCAATGAGCTCTTGCAGTCCTAGGAGTTATCCTTTTGGAACTGTCAAAAATTACAATAACAAACACATATTTTTAAAGCTGCTTTTTGAGGTTAACACCTAAAGGCCGTTTGAAATCCCTGCTCCATTTTCCATTATATCACACTTAAAATAGAACGGCATGGTATCTAGTCCCCATGGAGAGATGTGCCAGCCATAACCCCATAACCTGAGCTGTTGGTTCAGGGGACTGAAAAGCACTATTTGGATAGCCAGTATAGATGAGTTTGTAGTTATAAAAGTGCAATGATAAACCAATAGCAAAGCAGCTTTTCCTCCTCCTCTCTTCCACAACCCCTACCCAACCTTTCTCAGGTTTTCTATGCTGTAACCAGTGTCATAAACACTACAGAGATGATGCAACAGCAGTGATGGCCAGTGCCATAGCTCAAGTTCAGCAAGAACTACTAGCTTGCTGTAAGTGTATTCAGTTGGATAGGTTTGACTGGCTCAGTCAGCATGCTTTGTTTGACTTAAGAGAAAACTACAGCCAGTTTTCGAACAGCAACTCAAATTTTGTATTCCCTTATAAACTGCGCAAAAGCCCTGCAGATCGTCTGCAGATATGACTTTATTTGCAGCCTTGCACTTGGAAGTGGTATTGCAGTTATTGTTTCCTAGCTTCATGTCATCAGTTTTAAGGTTTCATTCTGCCTGGAATAGAAATGTTATTCTATCTAATGGGACCTATATTTTAGGAGTAAATAACAGAAACTAAAGAGATCCTGGATGTCATTTTCTTTTTTCTTTTCTTTTCTTTTTTTTTTTTTTTGACAATTCAGTGCACCAAAGACACTGGTAATTCTGTGAGCTTCCCTCCCACCCTGGTGTTTATTCTAGACAGCCTAGGCTAATGGTTTATAACAAATAGTAGTAAGTTTCTAGACTGAAGGGGAAAAAAAGCAGATAATATAAATGTAAAAAAGATTGTTTTTCTAGTGCCATTGGAAATAGTGTAACTGCTGGACAGTGGCCAATCAGTAACGTAGTGGGAGCTTTTATCTTTATATGCTGATGGCACCTTAGACCAATTTAAAATGCCAATGATTTGGCTTTTGTCTATTTAAAAGACAGCTGAAGACTAATGAGCAACCAACACCACCGACCTTTTAAAACTGCTGGTATCTTCAGCCTGCTGAAAAATAAGCCCACAGTTTTAATATCCCAGTGATTTTCTTCACACACACACAAAAACATAAAATCCAACCCCATATTCCTCATCTTAATATGTGGGAGTTATTCTTGAACATGCAATATCCCACTCTTTATTTCTAGCCCATATTTGACAACCTCTTTTGTAATATGCCTGGTGTTATCATTCTTCCTGCTATTCTGACCCACTATTATTCAGAAGTAGTTGGGCTACAGCAGCCCAGCCTGTTTTACGTTAACAAAGAATGTGCTTTTTAAAGCTGAACCCTGTGAGTGCTTTTTAAGCCCTCTTTCTTTTTTAAAAAATTGATGTTCTTGAAAACTCTAGGTTATGCATTTGCTATAATAAACTATACACTGCTGATGTGTTGGTTTTGTTTTCTTCTTTTTTCTTTCATTTTTTTAAATAAAATGTTTTCCAAATAAATAGCGAAATTCCCCATAGATACTAGGGCCTCAGAAGTACTGCTAAACATCTGGCTTGTCTCTGTAGACTGCACCATGTGGTAACTGAAATATCTGGTTCAGTGCTGTGCCTGTCTCCCAAATATATTCAAAACACCAGTTTTTCTTGGAGAACATTTGGTAGAAGTTTCCTTCATTGCTTTAAGCCAATTCCCATGTGGATATTACTTCTCCAGATAGATGTGAAATTATTCAGATTAGAACAAAGTGAAGTTGTCAACATTGGAGTATAGAACAAAATATCGCATTATAATTATATGTGTAGGATGAGAAAAATTTCAATAACATCATAAATTTTAATTCTAATCTGTTTGTTTTTCTTTTTTTTTTTCTTCCACGTTTTTATCTTTAATAGAATATCCTCTGGACCAGAAGACCCATTTTTCTAGCAAACAGTATATACGTTACTAAATTCAATCAAGAGTTCTCTGTTACTTAAGCAGACAAATGCCTGTCACATAAGTATAAAATACAGCCAACAAAACTAAGATCTTGATTGTTATCTCCATTTCAACAGCTTTATGTCAGTCTGATTTTATATAGAAAAGAACATTGCACCAAATAAAAATTAGTGTGCATGAAGTGTAAAGAATGGGCTGGACCGAATAATTATTGTTTTTCTGTGGATGTGTGAGCAGTTATTGCAGGAAGTCATAATGAATTATTTGTCAGTTAGTTCTCCATTATAAGAAAATGCATTCTGACATTAAAATGTATACTGAGAGTTGGTTAAATGTGCTTATGGGTGCTTAATGGCTACATTTTGCCAAAATTTCTATTTTTTTTAATGCTTACATGTTATGGATCTTTAACTTTTGATTGCTTTTTTTTT